>BSBK01003011.1:117500-717500 GCA_027943335.1 Chamaecyparis obtusa | reverse complement strand
CAGAGACTACACATGCTGATAAAAAAATGAGCTATTTGAATTAGGTTAACTATTCATGATTGTAAATGGTCAATAATTCTGATGGTACTCCTTGGTGTATTCCATTTTAAAATAATCATGTTTCTATGGCTATGATAAATGTCCCTTTGTGTTGAGAAAATTAGAGTTGAAAAAATGGTTGCAAACAAATCATCCTTCTTCCACCAACATTCTAGTCAATGTACAAGTAACGAGTCATTCCATTCAAGAAAGACCATGTCTGACAATATCAACCCAAAACAAAATAAGGAGTATGCAGAATTTAGTGATTGTATCTTCCATTAGAGCCACTTCATATGCACAAGTGATGAACATGCATATTTGCCTAAGCGCTATTGGGAGCTTACCCAGCAACACGTACTATTGTGAAAATCACCACAAATCTATTTGTTGTTGGGTCTAGCTCCCAGTATGGCTTGGTCAAATATGCATGTTTTGCACCTGTGCATATACCTTGTATGATCAACACTTGTATGCACAGGTGATGAACATTCAGATTTTCCTAAGCTTTAATGAACATTTAGAGTCACGAGTCTTAAGATTGTACTTAATATAGCCAAGCTTAATTAAATGGTACATTCAAACATGAAACAAACCATTCTTAAACCAGATTAAACTAGTAAACCAAAGGACATACTAATTATAAGTAAAATAGTAAACCAAAGGACATGCTTTTACTACTAAGTCTTTGTTTGTTGGGCATATTGATTATAAGTACTTCACATATATCACAAATGTTGCTAATTAAGGTTGGTGGGATGATTACGCCTATCCTGAAAAAAGACTGTCAAATCATTATGCTTTCAAATCAATTACCTATCGACGTATCCGTTGCGAGGGAGAGAAGCCAAACACATAAAGAACATGCACATAAACACGGCAGTTGAAAAACTTAAATGGAATACACCAAGAAGTACCAAATGATGAATGCCCAATTGTTATAATGGCAAAGCATCAGAACCGTCCATTTCTAGAACTTGATTTTCTAGTCTAAATGATTTTTCTATGGTCATAATGATTTTTCTAGAACTTGATTTTCTAGTCTTAATGATTTTTCTATAGTCCTAATGATTTTTCTATAGTCTTAATGATTTTTCTTTCATCCTAATGTTTGTTGCTCTTGATAAATTAGGCCTTGAATTTGAATTTTTGTTCACTATTTTATTTCAGCTTGATATTTCATTCATTTTTCATATACTCAGAGACTACACATGCTGATAAAAAAATGAGCTATTTGATTATTCACTGTTCATAATTGTAAATGGTCAATATTTCTGATGTTACTCCTTGGTGTATTCCATTTAAAAATAATCATATTTCTATGACTATGATAAATGTCCCTCTATGGGCCTATGAACTATGGGCTAAGTTCCATGTTTTCTTTCATTCTTGCATTTGAAATGTTAAATATGGGATGTATACAGAGGTATTATGTGTATCATTGTTGGTGATTATTTAATTGCCATATTTTATTTTTTATTTGTTTTTATTTTTTTTCTTGTTGTTTCTTTTCCATTTCTACAATATGGACATGTACTTTGCTTTGAGCACTGTGCTTAATGTTGTGGGCTACAAGGCAAAGCCATTAGGCCTCTGTGACAGTCTGAAGCTATTTAGCCTATTGATACCCTTGGTATTTTGGACCACCCCTTGGAGGACAGGAACACCATAGAGATGCTCAATATTATTACCTTGGCTCATTTGAAGGCAGTTTTTTTTTTTTTTCCTTGATGTTTTGAGGTCCTATGGTTATAGTATTACACAACAGGCAACTTTGTTTCATAGCATAAAACCTTTGTTTGCCAATAAGCCTCTTATTGTAGTTTGTAATAAGATTTATTTGCAACCACTAGAGACTACAAGCTTGAAGTAGTATATTTTGGCAAATGAAGAGTGGAAAGAAGATGATATTCCTGAGATCATGGATGGACACAATGTTGCAGACTTTATTGATCCATATATCTTGTAGAGGCTTGAATAACTTGAGAGGGAAGAAGGGCTTAGGATGGCAGTTGAGGGTGACGAGGATGATGAGATAGGGGAAGTGGAGTTGAATCTTGATGAAAAGGAAGCTCTGGCTACAATTAGGAAGAAGAAGAAGATGTTTATCATCAAACACAAATTGAAGAACAGTACTATAGAGAGCATGCCTACCATACCAAGGAATTTTGACAAGAATAAGGAATATGGCTTAAACAGAATGGGAAGACATCTTTCTAGCCTAGGCTTGGATCCTTCGACAATTAGCTTGATAATAAATGAAGCAGATGAGAGCTAAGAAATTAGCTTCCAAGAAAAATCTCATAAATGAACTGTGTACCCCCAATTCATGTTCCCTTTGTGCGTACCTGAAGGGTATATTTGAAACAACAAGGGTAAGGCTTAGAGAAGTTAATTTTGCATCACTAGAAAGATCTTTAAGCCTTACCCTTATGTTTAAAATTTATCCTTTGGGTACGCACAAAGGCCATAAAAATTGGGGTATGCATAGTTCATTTATGGGATTTTTCTTGGGGAGCTATTTGCTCATCTTTCATCTACTTCATTGTTATGAAGCTAATTGTCATAGGATCCAAGTCTAGGCTAGAAATATGTCTTCCCAAACACATAAAAAACATGCACATAAACATGTACAATAGTTGAGAAATATAAATGTAGATATCACAACAGTTGAGAAACATAAATGAAGGCATCATGGTCAAAAAATTTTGGAGACAACATAATTGAGTTCTATACCCAGATGATGCAAAGCAACTACTACTCCACTGGTTCCAGAGGAGTAGTGGTTGCTTTGCATCATTTGGGTATACCACTTAATTATGTTGTCTCCAAAAACTTGTGACCATGATGCCTACATTTATGTTAATCATCTGTTGTGTCCCAGGACCCCTTATGACCCTTTACAACCCTTTACGACCCCTAAGAATACACATCTTAGAGGTCTTAAAATGACATAAAGGGTCATAAGAGGCTCCTAGGAGGGGTTAGATGAGCTTCCACCTTCACGTGGTTGTCCCTATTAAGTAGAGAATGTTAAACTATTCTCAAAACAAAGAGAAGCTCAATAATTTAAGGTCTCAGTCCATGGAGATGGTGAAAAATGATAGGAATCAATGCTAGAGAGTTTTTAGATACTGAGAAGACATATATGCAGTGGAGGCCAGAAGAGATTTTTATGGAGATTTGCTAGATGTGGAGATTTTCTAGAGAGGCTTTCTAGATTGAGTACCAGTGAAGAGATGATGATTCAGTACTACGTCTATAAAACCTTAACAAATATCCCTTTTTTGGCCTCCACTCATACCTCTTCTCAGAATCTAGAAACTTTGGATATTGTTTCTCATCCATGCACGAAATATGCTAGTGATCATATAAAATTACTTTTGTGAGATTGGGATCAATTATGAGAAGGTAAACAACAAGATAATTTTATTGTATCTTTCATATCTTTTATCCATTCATATTTTCTACCTTCTCTTATATTGGATACTGTGTAGTGTACATAAAGGCAAGGCGGTGATTATTCTAAATGATCGACAGGTATAAGTCTTCCAGCCCTTACCTAGTAGCTAGGACTAAAGATAGAAGAGCTCAAGAGACCATCATAGTTGGTCTCCATCCTTGGTCCATATACTGACAAAACATTTTACATTTCGTTAGCTCATCAAATGCGGTGATTTGAAAGAATTTAATGGATGATATTTTCATGTATAATGTATATTATTTTAGTTTGATGGTGAATGAATTTATCTACTTCATGCACTTATATACATCAAGAACAGCCATAAAGAAGCATCCCCTCCTGTGGCTTGAGTAATGTAGGCCATGGGAGGACATGCTTCTTTATGGTTGTGCTCGTAGTATACAAGTGAGCGGAGTCGATAAATTTGTGCAACGTTAACTTAAATAATATACGTTACCATGAAAATATTCTATTAAATTATTTCAAATCCCCTCATTTGATGAGCTAATGAAATGTAAAATGTTTTGTCAGTATATGGACCAGAGACAGAGACCAACTATGATGGTCTCTTGAGCTTTGTTATTTTTACTATGCTAATCCATCATTTTTTCAATAGCTAGTAATCCTTTCTGATAGAAGAGCTATTCCTCTGATGGCTACTCATGTTGGAACTTGATTACCTATCATCAGATATTCCATAGGTAACTGTCGGTGGGACCCCAATCTGACAGATTAGTGTGATGGGATGGCTATACCTCTGATAGGTACTGTCGGAGATCTACTAAATATTCGTCACATTTTCGATCGACAAAATGTCGTAAGAAGAATTTTTTGATAGATCAGTCCCATAGTAAAATTTTTATTTATGTGGCCAATTCTGATGGGTAGTGATGTTGGAATACTGATGGTTATCACTTATGTCTCCATTTCCAATGCAAAAATGCTAACGAACAGATGTGTCATAGTTTCGACAAATTTCCATTGAAATTTTGACAAATGGCCATCAAAATTTGGCCTCAAATGTACTAGTGAAAGTATTCCTTATCCTCATCTGTCATATCCATCTTCCTCCATGTAGATATCTCAATTCTTCATCTTTTCTCTCCTCTTTATAGATGTTTAGATGTTTTCAACTATCATGATAAGTACTGTCAAAACTAGTTGACATCAATGACAACAAAATAACTGATTTAATTATCTTACATATCATTTCAATACTTTGATGATCTCTAATCATTGATCTTCAAGTCATTCAAGTATTCAATCAGTTGTAGTCCATCAATCTCTCCCTTTGGCATTGATGGCAACTCAAGCAATATGAAATATACCATACACATACCAAACATGTATTCTACAACTATGTAATAAATTTTTTTAGCTTGGTAAGCTCTCCCTAGCTTGATATTTAATATGTTTAATCACTACCTTACGTGACAGCATTACAAGTGTAGACTTTCCTTTGCAGATTTGATCTTTTTAGCTCTCAGATTGCTTCTCTTTTCAGTAACAAATCTTCAAGACTCTCCCTGACTTTCTCAGATTATCTCTCCCTTAGATAGATGTTTCATCGATCTCTTAGTTTGTCATATTGTTTATCTCTCCCTTTGACAACAATGCCAAAGAAAAATATAAAACATACAGATCTGCAATAGCCAAGTGACTCTCTTTTGTTCAGTGCAGACAATGTATCTTGGTATACTAATATGAAAATATATGTTCTAGTTCCTCAAATCATTCACAACCTTAGACACAATCCAAAGTGTGAGCTATGTTGCATCAACAGGAATGATCTTCTGATAAGATTAGGCTGGCGCAACCTCCAAATCACATTAGTGGCCGGTAGATAGGGGACGGACCCCAAGTCTAGTCCTAAAGTATTTAAAAGTATCCTTCAATAGAGGCTTGGTAAAAATGTCAGCAAGTTGCTCCTTTGATGTAACATATTCTAGTTTGACTTGCTTCTCCTATAATTGTTCTCTTAAGTAGTGATACTTAATATAAATATGCTTGGTCTTTGAGTGCATTATAAGATTCTTAGAAATATTTATTGCACTAGTGTTGTCACAATATATAATCACCGGCTCAGTGATTACCTCATTCATCCCTTCCAACACTTGTTTGATATAAGCAATGTTTAAACAGTTTGGCAACAACAACATATTCTGCTTTGATAGTAGAGTGAGAAATACAAGGTTGTTTCTTACTTGTCCAAGTAACAAGTCTTTCACTAAAGAAAAATGCTCCTCTAGTTGTACTCTTTCTATCATCTATATTTACAGCCCAATCTACATTGGTGTAGACTCTTAGTTCAAATTTTCCTTCCTTAGGATACCATAATCCATATTCCTATGTTTTCTTCAGGTGTCTCAAGATTCTTTTTACTGCAACTATATGTTAATCCTTTGGATTGGTAGAAAATCTAGCAACAATCCTCATTGCATGTGCAATATCTGGCCTATTGTGTACTACATACATCAGTTTACCAATCATAGATCGGTACAATGTCTAGTTTACCTCTATAGATTCATCATCTTTTTTTAATTTGTAGCATGTGACCATTGGTGTTCCAACTAGTTTAGCATCTTCCATGCCAAATGTTCTCAATACTTCCTTTATATATTTTGATTGTGTGATGAAAATTCCATCATTCTGTTGAATAACCTGCAAGCCTAGAAAGAACTTAATCTCTCCAAACATAGACATTTCAAATTCTTTTCTCATCTCATCAGCAAATGATTTACAGATATGATCTTGTCCTCCAAAAATTATATCATCCACAAATATTTCAGCAATCAAAATAGTGTCATCAGACTCTCCTTTCATATACAAATTGTTGTTTTCACTAGTTCTTACAAAACCAATACTTAAAAGATAAGTATGTGGCCTTTCATACCAGGCTCTTGGTGCTTTCTTTAAACCATATAAAGCTTTGTGTAGTCTACATACCATGTCTTTCTGATTTGGATCAACAAACCCTTTTGGTTGTTCTATGTAGACCTCCTCTTCTAGTATCCCATTCAGAAAAGCAGACTTCACATCCATTTGATAGACTTTAAACTTCTTATGTGCAACATATGCAAGTAACATGTGGACTCCTTCTAGTCTAGCAACAGGTGAAAAAGTTTCACCATAATCAATACCTTCCTCCTGTGCATATCCCTTGCAAACAAGTCTAGCTTTTTTCCTTGTAACCTCTCCATTCTCATTCAACTTATTTCTAAAAATCCATTTAGTACCGATAACATTCTTATCTTTTGGTGAAGGTACTAAAGTCCATGTCTTGTTTTTCTCAATTTGTTCTATCTCTTTATTCATTTCTTTTATCCATTCATCATTCTCAAGTGCAACCTTAACATTTTTTGGCTCAAACTCACAAACTAAGCATGTACCCTATCTTAACTTACTTCTTTTCAGGATGCTATCTTGCTTGTCTCCAATGATTTGGTTCTCAAGATGATTTCTTCTAACAAATCTTGCCAGCACTTGATCTCTTCTTTTTTGTTCATCCTGTCCAGGTTCATTTCCTTTCTCGCTAGCTTCTTCCTGATCCTTGGTTTCCCTTTGTTGTTCCTCGGTGTTCTTTTACTGTTGCTTGGTTGACTCATTCTATGGCTTTGGTAGGTACTCTGGATGTTTAATATAAGTGAATCTACCATATTCTTTCGGCTCTTTAGTGCTTTCTTCACCATTTTTATCATCAAATTCATCAACTCTGACATTAGCACTATTAATCATCTTATTAGTAACCTTATTCAGACACTTGTAAGATTTTCTTTTAGTAGAATATCCAAGAAATATTCTCTCATCCCCTTTAGAATCAAATCTCATGTTCCTATCATCTTTCAGAATAAAACATTTTCTACCAAAAATTCTGAAGTAACTTACAGTTAGTTTGTGACCAAACCATAACTCGTAGGGTGTTTTGTTTGTGTCTTTCTTCAATTGTACTCAGTTTAGAACATATACAAATGTGCTAACTGCCTCTCTCTAGTATGTTTGTGCAACATTATTTTCTAACATCAGTGTCCTTGCACAATCAACAATTGATATGTTTCTCCTTTCAGTAATCCCATTCTATTGAGGTGCTCTCGGAGCATAAACCTATCTTTTTATGCCATGCTCATTACAATAGTTAGTGAATTCATCAAAAATAAAATCACCACCTCTATCAGATCTCAAGCATTTTAGTTCTTTCCCGGTTTCTTTCTCTACTTTTGCTTTGTACCATTTAAACATTTTAAATACCTCAGATTTCTCTTTTAAAAACATTACAATCATTAATCTAGTGTAATCATCAACAAACAGAATGAAATATCTATCTCCATGGTAGCTTTGAATTCTCATGGGACCACATAGGTTGGTGTGAACTAACTCCAAGATTCTCTTTGTTGAATAGTCTTTACTCTTAAAACTAGATTTTGTGATTTTTCCTTTTTGACATTCATGACACATAAGATGATCAGGCTTTACTAGGCTAGGTAGACCTCTAACCTTTTTCTTTCTACTAATCTTAATCATGTTATCAAAATTCACATGACATAACCTTTTATGCCATAACCATGCATCCTCATTTTTCATCAGTAAATAGGAAGACTCGGCATTGTCAAGATAAAAAAAGTTACCTTTGGATTGTGCTCCTGTTCCAACAAGTTTTCCTCCATCATCAAATATCTTTACCTTCTTGCTCTCAAAAGCTACTCGGTGACCTGAGTTGTTAAACTGTGCCACACTTAGAAAATTGTAATTTATTCCTTCTACCCAATAAGTATTATCACATTTGATTTTATCATTTATCAGTAAATATCCTTTTCCTCTAACCATACATGGTGTATCATTACCCATTTTTACAAAACCTCCATTATATTTCTCAAGATGATCAAACTTTTCTTCATCACCAGTCATGTGATGTGTACAACCACTATCAATGATCCATGTATCATTTTTATTAACTTTAGAAATGAGTGTTGTCTCTACATACCTTTCTTCTTCCTCAGAATCATCCTTCATCACAATAAATACTACTTCAACATCATCATTTATGTCAGTATCAGTATCATTATCTTCAGCAATATAACATACCTTTTTTCCCTTATCATTGTTGTCTCGGTTATCTCTGTTGTAGTATCGGTAACTTATGTTGTTTCTCCTCCCATAGCTTCACCAGATCAATCTTTGTTTCTATCATCTTCTTTCCTGTTTGGGCATCTAGCAGCAATATGACCAACTTCTTTGCAGTTAAAACATGCTAAAGGTAATTTGCCCTTGTATCTACCTTTACCTTTAGGTAACCTCCAGGCAATAAGAGCTTCAAGTTCATCAAGCTCATCATCAGTGTTACTATCATTGTCATCCCTATTATTTCTACTACTAGACTTACTAATCTTCACAGAAGACATGAAAGCAGACTCAACAGACGATACAATACTATTATCAAAATTGTTCAACTCAAAAGTTGTTAGCTTACCAATTAGACTATCAAGAGTAAGAGTGTTGCGAGGTGCAGACCTCATTTCATGTATAGCTGATATTCTGATTGCATAAGCAGGAAACAAGGTCCTTATAATTTTACTTACCACTGTATCTTCATCAATGACACCACCAGATCCTCTGATAGCATTGACTACCTCCTTTATTTGGTTTGTATAATGTACTATATTTTATCCTTCTTTCATTTTCAGATTGTCAAACCTGCCTCTTAGGCTTTCAGCTCGGGCTCTCTTGACATTAACATCACCACCATAGACTTGACCTAGTTTGTCCCACATTTCCTTTGAAGTAATACAATCTTTGACATCTCAAATTCAGCATCTGATAGAGCAGCAACAATCTCTATCATAGTCATGTTGTGTTCATGTCGATCCTTCAGTTGATCAAGATTCAAAGGTCTAGTTAGTGGTTGCAAGTAGCCATTCTCAAGTAGATGTAAGGCAGAATCTTCGATTCTAGATATGCGAAGTTTCATTTGACTTTTCCATATGGCAAAATTGTCCTTGTTTAGCTTCGGCACCTCCCTCTTATACATTTTGTGATCTTTCTGTTTAAGTCCTTAAAACTTTGTTCCAATAAATCAATGCTCTGATACCAATTGTTAGAATAACTAAGAGGGGGTGAATCAATTAGATCAGTTATCCAATAGTCACAATTACAAAATGTATCTCTTTAAACAAATTCAACAAATTTTTGCAGCTCGGTAACATAAAATACTAAACTTTATGTGCCTTTACCGATTACCAGTTAATTACTCACAGTGATTACCAACCAAATCAAATATGAAATATATAAAGTATGAAAACAAATCAATCATCACAAAAACACATAACATAAATATTTAATGTGGAAACCCTGTTAAGGGAAAAACCACCTGGGACCGGTAACCCAAAAAACTTTTCACTCTTCTGAAGTGAGCTCGGTGAAGAGCCAACCCTGTTAAAGGTTACAAACACACTGTTAGGTGTGACCTTGTTAGAGGATTTAAGACTAACAGTTATCATCCAACCAGCATTCACTATGGGGTTGATAGGATAACAATGTACATTCATTGAGTGATATGGGGTATATCATAAGACGGTTAAGTCCACTCGGTTAAGATATTTTTCTGTATCAATGGTTAAATTGAAACAATAATTGATCTGATTACAATACAACTCAAATTGCAGATGTTCAGATCTATTCTAAGCCCATACAAATCATCTAATCAATATATCAATTCACTTCCTCAACTTACTTTCACTCAGTAAAATCTCTCTGACGCTTGGTATTGTTTTGCAGTTTGGTTCTTCTTCAACCAATTTGATCAGGCATGCATGAAACTGTATTCACACAAAATCTTTGCAGTCTTCTATCTTTCGACATGTTTCAATAAAGAAACTTATATCTCTTATATAGACAGATAAACTATTTTCATATTAACCATCAAATTTTTTCGCTTAATCTCCTTCATTAATTTTGCCTCTTAAAATTTCTTCGGTGGTTGTGTCAGAAACACATTTCAATTCCATCCTTTAGATCTTCTCCAAATTTTGTCAGCTATGGATCTTGTAACAAACTTTATCCTCAATCTTGAAATCATAACACTTTATAGCTCATCAATTTCTATCGGCTTAACTTAAGTATTAAATGCTTTCATCCATACTCAGTTAACGAAGAAATGCATCGGTGAACACAAGCTCAGTTAATAATGTTGCTCGGTATACACTACACTGGCTCGGTGTATACTGAAGTGCTTCATTTACCGACCACACTACTTTATTAATTTTTTCTTCCAACTTCATAACAAATTAATGCAGCATAATCAAGTCAACCATATGAAGTCATAGACTCATCAATAATTTACCCAAAGTATTCCTTATCCTCATATGTCATATCCATCTTCCTCCATGTAGATATCTCAGTTCTTCATCTTTTCTCTCCTCTTTACAAATGTTTAGATGTTTGCAACTATCATGATAAGTACTGTCAAAACTAGTTGACATCATTGACAACAAAATAACTAATTTAATTATCTTACATATCATTTAAATACTTTGGTGATCTCTAATCATTGATCTTCAAGTCATTCAGGTATTCAATCAGTTGTAGTCCATCAAAAGAGTGTGTGTAATAGTCATACAACTATTTAGTTACCTCTGGATCTCTAGTTAGTGATACTCTTGAGAGAGGCTTTCATTGAAAGTATATTGTAATGTATTATTGACTTTTGAATAATACACTAGGTGGCATTTAGAATGTGGGGATTTTCTACTCAAAGGGTTTTTCCTATGTAAATAATTATGTTGTAGTATGCATGTTATTTATATTATTTTTGTTAAGTTTCTATAAATATTCAAAAGATCTAATAAAAATTTTACATTTTCCTCTCCTCAAGGTTAGTGTAGGAAGTTGGCATGCTACTTAACTTCCTTACAAGTGGTATCAGAGCTTGATCACCTTTGGTTTCATTTGTGGGTTGTTGGGATTTTTTTGAATTAATCCATATTTGAGTGGAAGAGTGTGTAGAATATACTTTATGATCTTGTTGCAAGAATTTTAAAATGGCTAGTTCATTAGGGAGAATAGAGGTGCATAAATTAACTAGAAAAAAAATTAAATGTTGAAGTTGAAGTTCAAGGATCTACTAATAGATCGAGATATGTGGAATGTTATTGATGTGACTGTCTTGAGATCTATAGATCTAGATGAGGTTGTTAAATATGCTATTATGGACTATAAAGTGATGGGTCTAATTAGATTATGCCTTGTAGACTCTATTTTAATGAATATCCATGAAGAGTCTTTTCCAAAAAATCTATGAAAGAAGTTTGGGGAGATGTGTTAAGAAAATAATTTAGTGAATAATATTTTTTAAGGAATAAGCTATATTCCTTGAGAATGGAGGAGGGTGGAAAATTCAAAAACCATCTAGAAGCATTAGGTATGTTCGTGGTTCAGTTGGCATCTGTAGGTGTCAAGGTGGATGAGGAGGAGAAATGTGAGATGTTGCTTTGTCCTTTGTTTGATTTGTGGGATTCTCTTGTTATGGCTATCGGTATTAATTATGTTGTTTTGAAGATATAAGATGTGGTGAGTTCTTTTATTTCTAAAGAGATGATGAGGAAGGTATCTGTTACTACCAAGGAATCCCTAATTATTTGTGGAAGACATAAATAAAAAGGCAAGAAGAATGAGAAGTTTACAAAATCCAAATCTAAAGGGAGATCCAAATCTCCTAAAAAGTCCAAAGTTATTTATTGGAATTATGATAATCTTTGACACATTCGTAAGGACTCCAAAGAAGAAAATAAGAAGAAGAAGAAAAAAAAATTGAGTCTAAGAAGGAAGATGGTGATGCGTTCATTGCAACTTTGGCCATTCATGTGTGTAATTTTGCATGGTTAATTGGCTCAAGTGCATCTTTTCATATGACCTATTCTAAAGATTAGTTTTTTTAATATGAAAAATTTGATAGAGGTAAGGTGTACTTGAGTGATGATTCTCATTTAAATATTTTTGGTTGTGAAAAATTTAAAATTATATTTATTAATGCTATAATAAGAAAGATTAATGGTGTGTACATCTCCTTGGTCTGAGATGAAATATATTATCTATGAAGAAACTAATAAATTCAATTATGTAGGCAGTCTTTTTTTATACAAGATGGAAAATAGTGAGAGGTGTTATGGTGATTGCTAGAGGTGCCAGAACTAGCACACTATATAAGCTCTATGCATACACTGGTGAGTGTAATAGTATTTTTGTGAAGACCAAATCTCTATATACTTCATTGGAAAAGGTGAGGGTTTCAATTTCAATAGATGGTTATGGGCTTTGGGTACCTAAGGGTGATTTTTCTTCAGAATCAAAGTTACTGCAAACAAGACTATGTTATGGCACCAAAGACTTGTTGACTTGGTGATCAGCACCTCCTTGGATATTCGTGACATGGTTTAACCACCTCATGTGGATCAGGTTAAATATGGCATTTGTATCCAGCATTGATAGTTCGAGCTTTTGGTGCAATGGAAAATTATTCCAACAATTGGTATCAGAGCCTTGGGTCATAGGTTCGAGTCTCCCTTCAGTGGGTGCTGAAGGCTTAGTCAGTGCTAAGGGGGAGATTGTTGACTTGGTGGTCAACATCTCCTTGGAGATTTGTGACATGGCTTAACCGCCTCTCGTGGATCAGGTTAAATCTAGCATTTGTATCAGGCATTGATAGTTCGAGCTTTTGGTGCAATGGAAAATGATTCCAACAAGACTTGGCCACATTGCTGAGAAGGGTCTAAGGACCTTGGAAAAAAATTCTAGTTAAAGGTTTGAATGATTGTAATCTTGACTTTTATTTCTATGAGAATTGCATTTAAAGAAAACAAAACCATGTTATGTTTTACTTAAGTTCTCATAAGTATTGTGATGTGTTGGATCTTATTCATTTTGATGTGTTTGGTCCGATAGATGTTCCTTCCACTGCAAAATCTACATATTGTATTTTATGTATTGATGATTATAATAGAAGGGTGTGATTTTATTTTAGAGAGAGTAAATCTAATGTTTTTAGTCAATTTAAAGAATTTAAAGCAATGGTTTAATTGTAGTGGGGAAGGAAAATAAAATGTTTGAGGATAGATAATGACGATGAATTATTCTCTAATGATTTTGATAGATTTTATAAAAACTGTGGTATTCATAAGTAGAAGATGAATTTTTATTCTCCATAGAAAAATGAATTTTCAAAAAGATGAACAAAATGTTTATGGAGAAGGCTAGGAGCATGTTGAGTGGTGCTAGCCTAGAACAAAGGTTTTTGGTTCAAGTTGTTGGAATTTATTGCTACTCGATTAACAAATCTCCTACATCAGCTCTTTTGGATAAAACTCCTATAGAGGCATGGTCAGGTCATAAGACTTTATTGAGACATCTTAGAGATTTTTTCTATGAGGCACATGCATATGTGTAAAATGAGAAGTGAACAAAGCTGGATAAAAAGGCTATGAAATGTATCTTCATCAGTTATAGTTATGGTATAAGAGGATGCAAGATTTGGGATCCTTTTGCACAAAAGGTAATACATAGTAGAAGTGGTATTTTTAGATAAATTAAGCCTTCTTTTGATACATTGAAGCCTGGACAAACTAAAAAGGAATATGTGATTCAACTAAATTTTACATCTAAGAAAGTTGAATCGAGGCCCCTAGATAGACAAGAAGTTGAGGGGATCTCATCTAGCTATTAATCTCTTGAAGAGGAGGGAGAACCTCCTACTCATCTTTTTTAAAGGTCTACAAGACACATAAAACCACCTAAAAGGTATTCTCTTGATGATTAAAGATGTGCTTTTCTTTGAATACTAGTGTGGATGAACCTAGATCTATAGAAGAGGTATTAAATATGAATGATGTATCATCATGAAAAATTTATATGGATGAAGAAATGGTAACTTTAAAAAAGAATGATACATGAGATCTTTGACCATTGCTTGAAGGATAAAAACTTGTTGTTTGCAAATGGGTATTTAAGAAAAAGATTGGTTCGTATGAAAGCAATGAGAAGTATAAAGTAGGGTTGGTTGTGAAAGGTTACTCTCAAGTTGAGAGTGTTGATTATGGTGAGATATTATCTCCTATTAAAAAAATGGCGTCCACTAGATTTTTTCTTTCTATTGTTTTTTCTTATGATATAAAGGTCAAAAAAATGGATGTGAAAACTACTTTCCTTTATGGTGATTTAGAGGAGGATATTTACATGAAACAACCATAACACTATGTGGTAAAAGGTAAAAGTAATTTAGTTTGCAAATTGAATAAATCTTTGTATCGCCTCAAGTAGAGTCCTAAAATGTGGTACCAAAAATTTGATACACACATTTTGTAGTGCCTTTCCCATTTGATTTCTACCTTTTGATCTTCAGGATGTAGATCTATATATGACCTAATATATTGTTGGGTGTTGTTATGATTGCTCCATGTAATTTTATGTTTAAATTATATATTAGATGGATATATGTTGTTGATTATGTCAGACCATGATGTGTTGATATCCTTTCAATGTTATGGATTATGTGGATGTATTAGCTCATTTTTATTATCTAATTTGGACCTGGTGTATACTTACCATGTGATTATAATTAGGCTATTCTTTGGTGTTCTCTTCTCATGTAGTGTGACTACGATTATACTTCTTGTTTTGGGTGATACCATTGTTTTTGTAGATAGTGGATTTTATTTTTATTTCATTGGTGATCATGGTTGTATAAGAGATCTATAATGATGTTTGATTGCATCAACATGTGTAGATGGTATTATTATTTTATGGTTTTGTTGTTGACTTCATGTGTATGATGAAGAGGTAACCATGACTCAATGTATTATGATATTATGGATTCAATGAGTAATGAAATGTTATTTTAATGCTACCATAATTCATGTTGGAGATATAGTGTATGATGTCAATAATGATTAAACTATGATACTATTAGATAATAACTTCTTTGGATATGGTGTTAGTTAATACTAGATAATGATTTCACGATATATTACATTATTTGGTTACTTTTATGCTTATATTATTATTCCTTATTTATCTTATTTGACGTGTTTGTATGAAGAGGAAAAAAGTTTTAGTTACTTGTGAGGCCCACCTGATGTTTCAATTCCCCTCCATTTTTTGTTACGGGTGATATATACATGTGTGTGTGTGTGTGTGATTTGGCTATTGTACTAATGTGGATAGGTACTAGGTGTCAACTTCACTTGAATTGGCAGGTATGAGCATGCCTAAAATGAAATACAAACCTGGCGATGGTTAAATATGGAGGTAGTCATGTGGCCAAATTGTATTCATCCAAAATTGTCATTCCGACATTTTCACAACAGTTTTCCCAATATGTATAAACACTTGTCGATTGCAGTATGACATCATTTGTCTTTTTTAGTATGCATGATTTGAGTGTATGATATGATTAGTTTCCATGTTGTATTGTAGTTGTATCCATGGCATGTGCACCTATGTTGTTTAATGTAACCAATTTATGACTTTGGGTGTAAATTATCATAGCCAGCTAGTTTTAAGGGAATTTTATTATATTGAAATTTTAATATTTAAAATTGAGGACTTTTGCAGTTATTTAATTATTCATGAATTTTTATGAATGTATTAGATTTATATTTAATCTTGGTGTTAGAATTATTAAAAGAATGAAAATAATTTAATGAAATAATCCAAAAAAGTGAAGTGCAAGAAGGAATTTTACCATAAGCCAAGAATGAGATAAACTTTCAAGATCAATCACCAAAATATGAGAATGCTCCAAGAATCCAAAGAAAGAGCCAAGAGATTTTGAAAGGGGAAAGAAAAAAAAACCCCTTGTGACATTATGAATGAGGCCATAGCCTAAATTGAGAGAGAGAGAGAGAGAGAGAGAGAGAGAGAGAGAGAGTTGCTCACTTACAATAACTTCATCATGAGAAATGAGAGAGAGGAGAATCTCTTAAATAGAGATGAGAGAGAGAAGTTAGAATTTAACTTCCAAGTCTATGAATTCCACCATTCATAAGTGTGTGATACAAGTGTCAAGGTCCTTAAGGAGGAATCAACTAATTTCCTTATAAAAGAATTACAAGAATATGAGTTGTCCTCCCACTTGGACTAGAGGAAAAAATAGAATAAGGATACCTTGGTTTATCCTAATTTACAATATTACACCAAGGAAAGATTATAAATTCTAACACCCCCCTTTAATCTTTACTTGGGGATTTTACAACAAGGGGTATTAAACCCAGAATTACAACAATATGCAATTTGATCTTCAATATAAGAAAAAAAGGTATTGTCTTCAGGTGTGCAAGTAGTCATATGTCTGTTGTACATGCATCTTTTGTAGAGCCAAGAGAAGTGGATGGGTCCTTTAAACATATTCAAGTGGAAGTATAACCATATCTTCAAGTAGTCTTTGTGAATCATAGGATTTGTGTAAAGGAATTGATGACTTGAATTTTCCTTGATGGATCACCTGAAACATAGAACATAGAAAAACCACTAGTAGATTTCCCATAGTTGGGATCTAACCTTGATACAAATGAGTATACTTTTGAAAAGAAACTTATAATATGTGTCATAAAATAATTCAACTTTATGAGCAATCATAAAAAAAATACAAAGAAGCTTAACATGATATCAAATGCTCAAAGTGATTTATAATAAACACTATCAATGATCTCATAAAAGAAACATACTAATACATAAATGACCACAAACAAGGCCAACTAATGAGACCTGCATCAACATTACACCAATCACATGGATATAGATAGTCCACTAATGAGTCATCTCACTGCAAGTGAATGGTTAATTACGCCACAACTTGCATGACTCGCGATTTAAGTAATGAAGAATGCAGTACATTATCACAATAGTAGAATTTGCATAGAAATATGAGAGAGACAAAGATAAATTAGTAGAATACAAGACTCAAACATAAAAACAACCTATGACTAGATTTTTCAAACATGTCTACACGCAAGTACCATAATCAATGTACCATCAAGAGGATAAGAATCTAAACCAACATTAACAAAACAAATATTGACATATGCTAAATAATAATTTGAACTAAGGATTATGAGTGTGAAAAACATATTGTCTTCCAAATATAAGAGATATCCAACAAAATTTAGGAGAAATTTCAAGAGCACCATCCTCACCATGAGGAAAAAATAACCAAAGGAACAACTTGATAAACATCAATGGAAGTAAGTGCATCCCAGTGCCACTTAAAAATAGACCAATTAAGTGCATCCCAGTGCAACTTATAAATGGAACAAGTAAGTGCATCCCAGTGCAACTTACAAATAGAAAAATTAAGTGTATCCCAGTGCAACTTATAAATGGAACAAGTAAGTGCATCCCAGTGCAACTTATAAATGGAACAATTAAGTGCATCTTATAAATGGAACAATGGATCAAATGGAACTTATTTCCTTAATCTAAAGGCAATTAATGCTCAATAATTAAATCAATAATAATCCACTAGAAGGAACTGTTTGTAGATAACTCACAATGCTTGAACAAATTAAATTTTAACATCATTAATGATTTTAAGTACTTCGGATCAATCATATAGCATTTTCCTACTTAAAGTAATAGTTAGATCAATTATATGTCACATAACATATTGGTCCTTAAAACAAGAGTTAGAATAACTATTATCTTCTATGAAGAAAAGGTAACAATATTACAAAAAAGAGAACAAAAGACTATCTTGGAAAAAAATTACCCCCTTTATTGAACAAATTGAATTTTTTTTTTTAAGTGAAAATAATCCTCTTATTAAAAAGGCTAATAGAAATTTATTAGATAAGAAAATAAAACCATATATGAACTAATATTAAACTTAAAACACGTTAAAATTAAATAATACATTTAAAATGTCAAAAAAATAATTTAAATGACTTTGGTCTTAAAAACTTTTACAAACATTAATAAAATTTATAGTAAATAAATAAAATTAATTAATGAGTATCTAAAAAAAACTTTTTACCAAGACTTTAAAAAGACTCTCCTTTTAAAGAAAAGGCTTCATATAAAAATAGTAAAAAAAGGCTTTTTAAAATAACTTTTTTTATGATAAACAAATTTTGAATAACTTTTGTTAAATATAGAAAAGAATCTAATGATTAAACAAAATGATATATTAAGAATGAAATAATGATTAAATAAACTAAGAATCTAATGATTAAATAAAATTACAAGAGACGTGCATGAACCAAAAAAAAGAACAAGTGTTATAATGATAAAATGGAATAAAAAGTGTAACTATAATTATGAAAAAAAAAAACATTTAAGAGTCAAAGGAATATTCAAATGGAGGTTAAACTTAGATAAGTGATATTATGAAGATAAGACAAGAAACTAATAATAAAGAATCTACTACGAAGAATGTATTGATAACCTGCGATGATTAGTAAATATAAGAGACAAATAATAAGAGAAAGATATTTTTGCATGGAGATTAATAATAACTAGAAATAATATAAAAAAAATGGATGAGAATATAATGAACAATGTTATTAAACAAATATAATAGAAATTATTCAAACTATCTAAAATGAATTCAAACTAGAATACAAAGACAACTAAACTTAGCTAAACAATCATTCAAATTCAAACTTAGCTCTAGACTTAGCTAAGAAATTATTAACATGTTTATAAATAGTCAAACTAAAATTCAAACTAAACTTAGAATAGCTAAAATGGCAATGAAAGATAGAGAATAAAATAGAATTGAGCATAGAAAATGTCGGCAGCCAAGTAGTGACTAGCTCAAACCCGTGAATGGAAGCAGCGATACAAAGAGTGACAAAGATTGGTCACAACTCTTAAAAAATGACAAATTTGGAGAAACTTCTTGCGTAAGAGCTCGATGGGCTCATTCTACACAAAACCTATATCTCAGTTTTCAAGATTAAACTTCATTTTCTCGTAGCATCCAACACAAAACAGGTTGTACTTCTTCAACGAAAAATCTAAACTGAAAGATGGGGTAAGGAACAATCTGCCAAGGATAAAGGAGACAAAAATAATATTGAATGTGAATGAATAAACTACATCACGCAACCAACCAGCAAACAAAGGAGGAAAAAAAAGAAGCACAGACAGAGATATATCAAGATTTGTTAGAAAAACTAGAGATTTATGAAAGTAATATTATAAAACTTTCATGCACACTATTATAAAACCAGAGATATATGAAAGAATAAAAAAGGTGTATATTAGAACAGAGATATGCCTACAAAATAAATAAAATAAACCTGCATGCACACAAATATTGTAAAAAAGATCTTAGATTAAAATAACACAATAAGAGATTGGAGATACACCTTCCAAAAAAAATGAAATAGCTTGCATGGAAAGAGATATCATAAAATGCTGAGATTATTATTATTTGAATCCTGCAAGAATCAAACCAGCAGAGGGTATGATCAAAAGAATGATTATAATAAAACATGTAAGAACGTTAGAATAGAAGAAAGATGAGTTGGGTTTAGTGGTGAACCGACCAAACCAAAAAAAATCTAAAAGCTACTCTTTGGTGGCAAGCCTTCCAAAGAGGGTTAGAGAGAAAAAAAAATACGAGAGAAACAAGTTAGAGTTGCAACAAATATTAGATCGATAAAAGAACTTGAAAAAAAACTTGCTCCTTTGAATGTCACCTTCCTACAAAACACTTAAACAAGGATTAGTAGCTCTGATACCATGTTTGAAGTATTAAAAGAATGAAAATAATTTAATGAAATAATCCAAGAAAGTGAAGTGCAAGAAGGAATTTTACCATAAGCCAAGAATGAGATAAAGTTTCAAGATTAATCACCAAAACATGAGAATGCTCCAAGAATCCAAACAAAGAGCCAAGAGATTTTGAAAGGGGAAAGAAAAGAAAACCCACTACTACATTTGACCTCATTTGTCTACCAAAATTTTTTACCATCAATTAAAAAGGTTTAGGTTGGTCGGATTATAGAAGGAAAACTTCCTTTTTTTTTCAATCCATGCCCGTGTTAGTCAAAATTTTGACCAATACCATGTAGGTCAAAATTTTGACCAACACGGGCATAACTTTAAAAAGAAAAAAGATTTTTTATCTCATTTCATTGTTTGGTTTTCACTTGGAGCGCACGAAGGAGCTGGAGCATGCGATTGTTTGAACTATTTTTTGTTGATAGTTTTAGGAGGACCACTTGCCTGCGAGGGTTTCCATTGTGATTTGGTGTGAAAGGAGGACCGCCTACCTGCGAGGGTTGCCACTATGATTTGGTGTAAAAGGAGGACCGCCTTCCTGCGAGGGTTGCCACTGTGATTTGGTGTAAAAGGAGGACTGCCTGTAATGGTTTTCTTACTCTGCATTTGTCTGGGATTGTTTTATTAGTTACCTACTTAGGGCCCATGAGCAATGTGCCAGGGCATCATGTATTGGGTATTTGCTAGGTTCTTTATATATCATGCCTTGTCAATTTGCTAAGTGAGTGGATAGATTGAACATCTCTGCAAGTTTAACCTTCGATGCATCCAGGGTTTTGAAGTTCATTTGTTAGTTCTACAAATATTTTATTGAAACTTTTTTGTTGTGCCCATGAGATACTAAACTCTTTGTCAGACCGGCCCGAGAACTCCTCAGTCGGCTTTGTCATGGAGAGTGTACCTTGACTTGCGATTTCTCCATTGGTCTCCAATGCCATTGGGTGAGAAGCAAGCCAAGGAAATGAATTTTAATAACCCAAGTGCTCAGATTTGGGGGAAGTAGCTATGCTGCTTCAAGATTGATGCCCTAGTTAGATATATGCTATGTGTTTAACCAGCAAAGTAAGAAAATTCTTGCAGCACCACCCTAGGAATAATCTGGATATATCCTAAATCGAGACTGTTTGCAAACCAGAACTCATAAACAAAAACATGACCATCAGTTTTCGATGCCTCAAACACCCATCTGTTACACTATTCAATCCTTTAAGGAACCCGATACATTCCACTATGAAACTCTTTCAACCAAAACCAATATCATTCACTGTTATGTTATTCACAAAAGATATCAAAAACCGATAGCAAGAATATATATAAACTCAATTAATAATGAGTTCTTGAAAACTATTTTTTTAAAACCGTTGTAGACATCAATGCTTTCTTGGCTTACCAAACGGTTTCAAAACATTTGTTTGTCAACAAAACCGATTACTATCCTCCCCTACGGGATTGTCATAAAGAGACTAATAACCCAAAAACCATTCCTTACAGGACTGTCATGAAACAAAACAAATCATTTATATTTCTTTGCACAATAACAATAAAGAGAAGCCAATTCATTAACACTATTATGTTCTTCGTAACAGAGATAAAAAACTGCCAATAGGGAATACATAAAGCTTAATTAAAATATATTTCATTCATACTCAAGGCAAACAAAACATTCATGGCTCTCTAGATAAAGGTCAGAGAGCCCGATACTTTTCCACAATTATTACTTTCTTGCCTGTTCTATTGTCTGTCGACTCTCTCTAACTATCCTCCTCTCTATCACATAGTGTAGTCTATTTAAGACCATATTGGACCGTTACAAAATGGTTTGTCTTCCATGACCATTCATATTCCTATTCAAAAAATTTCTTACAAATATCCCATATTCTCTTTGTCGAATCATTATAATGTAATTTAACAAATATACCATGGTTCTAACACTTTAATGAATATATCCTTTCTTGACATGATTTAAATGATGTGAAATTCGAAGGTGGAGGTGGTGCCCCTACACCACATTCCATGTGTTACAGTGGTTAGAGGTCATGGAATGACCATATTCAATTGGAAACTCACAAAACTGTCAAAGGAATGGTTGAAACTACTCTGCCAGTCAGAATTAATTGAGTAAAAATACAAATACAGACCTCACAAATACAAAGATGTGGTATAGGATCAATATCTAACTATTCCAAATGCATTGAAATGTAAGACAATGACAAAATGAATCCAAAATCACTCTAAGAACTCAAGGAAATTGCATTTGAAAGAAGTTTATTTATCAAAAACTCAGTATAGTCCATACACCAGGCCTCTTTTGTTGTACAATAAAACTTTGGCATATTTGATGGACTCCTAGGCTCTTATTTTAGTCCTAAGGCCTATTAGGCCTTTTAAGACTTATTACATATTTGCCATTTGCATTGCATGGAATGACCTTATAGGCCATTATAGGTGTCAATACATTCCAATTGATGTCTTTAAATGTCATTAGGTGCATGGTTGTCATTATGGACTCCTGGTAGTCTTTGGATGTTCTAGGTGCCCCTGCACCATGTTCACCACCTTTGAAAGGATTCTTGTCCCAAGAAGAAGTCCTAGCATTGGATGTCTGAGTCTGAACCAAAAATTTCAAAAAAACATCAGCCAACTCGAGCTATGAAAACATGTCTAAATTCATTAAAAAAGTTCATATTACATCTCATTAAATAATGTTAAAGTCAGATTGGGCAATAAAAGTGAAAATATTACACCTTCTAAACATGCACAAAACTATTCAAAACTCCAATGAAATGTAACACCATATCCTAGTAATCATTTGAATCCATATCAACCATAAAAATAAATGTTTGTCAACAATATAGTCAGACTGTACCCTCACGGGTAGTGACTGGCAGATTTCAAATGAATTTACATTTTCATTGCTTGAACATAGTTTACATTCACTGTTATGATCTAGAATCGATCATTAACTTGGTCCATTCCCAATACTCATTAACTTAGTTTACATTCTATGCACAAGGCTTTTGAGGATACCTGTTTTGAAAAGACTCAAGCCAAACAAAGATTAGATTTTAGTCTAGCATGAACTCAATCAAAAAACAAGTAAAACTCTAAACTAAGCCACCTCAAATTGAGCTAAAACAGGTGCACCCAAGCACTGTTTGATTTGCTCTTGCTTAAGGGGATGTGGGTGTGCTCTTTAAGCACTTGGAGCATATTTCTTATGCATTTTAAGACAGATTGAGATCCATGAAAACCCCAAAAATGGCACAAAATAGGTATAGAACACCTGATTTGCCCCTAAGGCTTCAAGGATCCAAATGATGCTGAAATGAAGATTAAGCTACATGATGCTTATGCTAAGATTGATTTTAACCAAATAGAGATGTGATGATGATGCTATGCTTATGCAAAATGAGGAAATAAAGTATGTTAATCCATTATTACTAAATTAAGATGAGCTAAAATGCTTGAAAGTAAGCTAGATTAAGATGATTATACTAAGTCTAGAGCTAAATGGGCATGATAACAATGCTTGAAATGAAAGGTGAATGGATTATTTTGCTCTTGGAAATGAGGAGCATTTATAAGATTTCCTAAGGGGGAATAAGTGACTAGGATCAAAATCCTTAAGAGAGGCCAAGATTCATTCAAAGGGGAGCACATGGATTGTGCTAGTTCAGGGCCACCTCCTTGTGACAAGTGTCATAAGGGCATTGGGTTGAAAGATGGGAGGAATGTGCACAATTTGGGAAATGTGCCTAAGGTCAAAAGGTGTAAGAAAGGGGTGAGGGACTTCTTAAATGCATGATAAATGCATGTAAGAGGGATAAGGAGGCCTTAAATGCACTTAATGCATGTAAGAGAAGTCTCTAGAAGTTTGTTAACTTTGGGTTAAGCTTAGGAGTTGGCTAACCTTGGTTAGGGAATGTGTCAGGATTAGGGGGGGGATTAGGATTAGGATTAGGGTTAGGACTTTCTAGAAGAGTCTAGAATTTCCTTAGGATAAACATGGATTTTAAGAAATAAATAAAGATTTATTTATTTCCATGGTTTAAGTTTGAGAATATTTATTAAAATGAATTTAATAAATATGAGGATTAAATATTTAATCTTAATTAAATATTTTGAGTTGGGATTAGGGTTAGGAAATGATGGGATTAGTCTTAATCGAAATTAAAAAAGGATTAGAAGATTTTGGAAGAAGTTAGTGGTCTTAGGGAAATTGGCCAAGTTTTGGGTAAAAAATAAATTAATTATTTATTTTGAGATTTTTGGTCAATTTATTAATTAAATAATTAATAAATAAGGAGATAATGTTTAAATAAGATTTAAACATTTTTGGGAGGGATTTCTTAATTAAATATTTTTAATTAAAATAAAGGGATTTAATGACATAAAAATAAATTAATTAAATAAATAATTAATTAATTAATAAATGATGATGTCATCAGGGATTTTTCAAAAAATAAAAATACTTTATTTTCTAAAGGATTTTAAGGTGTCTACACATTCACTGTTATGATCTCTATAATCTGGAACAATGGAGTTTTTAATTTCTAGTTTCTAGAGTGTATTTATTTTGATGTTATGTAAATTTAATTTAAAAATCAATAATATCAATACAAGTACAAGCATTGTCAAGTGGATTTGTATTCTCAATTCAATTCGTGCAAGAATATGATGTACTTTACGTACTATTAAATTTTTGACAAACTTTCACATGTTAACTTTTGAAGTAGAACTAAAGGCAATGCATTGTTGTTAACTTGTTATTAATAAAAAAATAATTGGCAAATTAGAAATCAGTTATTGTTCATCTTGTAAAACTAAACTATTTTAACTAAAGTATACATGCGATTTTTACGGGAAGAGGTTGAACAAACTATAATTTGTTAATATGATTTAGAACAATAGAGAGGGGGGCTGAATTAGTTGTTCTCAGGTCCAAATGTATAAAACAAACTTTGAACTCTTCAACAAATCAGATCTAATAACCAACACCTACTCGGTCATTACTGATTGCATAACAGAAACATATAACAGTGCAATCCACTTATCCAATAGCATCTAACTTGTACAACATAGAAATGTTCAAACCAACACATTCACACAAGTATCAACACCGGGATTTATAGTGGAAACCCAATTTGGGAAAAACCACTTTGTAACATGTTACTATTATGTTCACTCTTCTGAAGTGAGCTCGGTGAAAAGCCAACCCTGTCAAAGGTTACAAACACACTGTCAGGTGTGACCCAGTTAAAGGATTTAAACCACTCTGTTAAAAGTGTGCCTTGTTATAGGACTTACATACACCCCATTAGATTGCAACCTTGTTCAAAGGATTTATACCTATGACTGTTAGGTCAACCTCTGTTAAAAGGATTTTGACTGTTACAATGGTTAGAAAGTAGCATTAGTATTGATCTAAAAAAAATACAACTCACTTTGCAAATATCAAATCCAATTCCATACACATATGTTGGCTTACTAGCTATGAACATTTTCCATCTCCATCACTGATCTGCTTGGAACTCTCTTCAAGAAATCACAACACTTTTCCTTCAGCCTTCTCTGCTTAGACAGTCAATAACATCAACAATACTTCCAGCATCTACTCCTTGTTTCAACCTCTTGCTTAGGTTTCCTTAATACTACCTCTATTAGGTCAATACATCTTTTTCAGCTTAATCTCCTTCATAGATCTTAGGGTTAGGTCAAATTCATTGAATCCATCCTACATTATGTTCTTCGGCTATCCTTCTAGAAATATCTTGAATCTCTTAAAAGATTTATAATAAAATGTTTTACAGTGCATTAAATGCTTTCATACAATCAATAAATAAAGTCAACATGTTTTACATAATCCAAGAATTCAATGATGTCAGCTGGAAATCTAAATTCTTCCTCAAATGCAAAATACTGACACTCGGTCAATATTGTGTTCAACTTCTCGGTCTTCTCTAGAAAGCTCGGTCACCACATAAATTGTTTCCTCGATTAACATTGTCTTCCTCGGCAATTAATTGGTGTTTAGTCAACACTAAGTTTACTCAGCATATACTAGCTCAGTCGACACAAACAACACTCAGCTTAAACTAGATTTCTTCACTTTTTCTCAGTTAAGCCTAATCAATTTAGTCTTCATTCTTACTTAGATAAACAATACATTGTCTTATCATTGTGCCACATAATCAAGTACTCATTTAAGTATCAAGATAACTCAACCTTTCCGTAGGTGTTGTTGTTACCAACCTTGCCTATCCCCTTAGCAACACTCAAATAGATATAGTACTTTCTTAAATAGCAACAGTCTTACCAATTAAAGTTTGACATCAATGACAATACAACAATTGCTTCAATTGTAGTTTCCAACCATCTCCCTCTTTGGCATTGATGGCAACACCATATGAATATCACATGAATTACCAACCAATCCAAAAACTTATCTATCCACCAGAAATATTTATAATATCCTTAGCTTCATTTTGATATAGAATCAATTATCCATGCTTGACCGTCCACTGAATTTCTCCTACTGTCTTGATCTTCTCATTCTTTGTATTCATCTATGATCATCTCCCTCTTTGACAAATATGCCAAAGTAGCAACAAAAATATACATCCCGTAGATGTAGATATCATCCTTTTAGTTCAGTAACAATATTTCTCCCTCTTTCATCTTGTGTATGACTGATTCTTGACTTTTTTGTGCTTTTCACAACTCTAGGCTACTCCTAAAGTGTGACCTTTCTCTACATCAATTTGTTAGATGTTCTTTGCAGCACATTTGATGCAATACTCCGAGCTTGACTAGGTAGCCTCAGTTAGGGGAAGGACCCCTAATTGAATTCTCAGGTATTCATGAGCTTCTTTAGGTAAAGCCTTAGTGAATATGTCTACTAATTGTTCCTTTGTATTCATCTATTCCATGTGGACCTCTTTATCTTGTACTAGTTCTCTCAAGTAATGATACTTGATGGTAATGTGTTTGGTCTTTGTGTGCATCACTGAATTCTTAGAGATGTTGATAGCACTTGTGTTGTCACAGAAGATGACAACTGGTTCAGTGATTTCTTCTTTCATGCCTACCAACAATTGCTTTATCCATATCAAATTTGAACAGTTCACAGCTGCAACCACATACTTAGCTTCAGCAGTAGATTGGAAAATGCAATTTTGTTTCTTTCTTGTCCAGGAAACTAATCTTTGTCCAAGAAAGAAAGCTCCACCACTAGTACTCTTTCTATCATCTACATTTCCTGCCCAATCAACATCTATATACACCCTCAGTTCAAATTTGTCATGCTTCTTGTAGTACAATCCATAGTCAACAGTTCCCTTCAAATATCTCATGATTATTTTAACCACCATCATGTGAGTTTCCTTAGGATTGATAGAAAATCTTGCCACAATCCCAACAGCTAATGCAATATCCTGTCTGCTATGTACAGCATACTATAGCTTTCTGATCATAGATCTATAGAAAGTCTGGTTAACTTCTACAACATCATCATTTTTAGACAACATGTGTCTAGTAGCCATGGGAGTACTTACTAGCCTTGAATCTTCCATACCAAAGTTTTTCAGTATCTCATGAACATATTTAGACTAGGTGATGAAAATTCCTTTCTCCATCTGATATACTTGCAAACCAAAAAAAAATTTGATCTCCCCAAACATACTCATTTCAAATTCAGTTTGCATTTTATTTGAAAATTTCTTACACAGGGCATCTTGTCCACCAAATATAATATCATCTACAAAGATCTTATCCAACAAGATTCCTTTGCCTTCTTCATCTTTCATGTACAAATTTCTTGTGTCATTTGTCCTTGAGAATCCAATCTGTATTAGGTAGTTGTGTAATCTCTCATACCATGCTCTAGGAGCTTGCTTCATTCCATACAGTGCTTTATTCATTTTGCAAACCATGTGTCTTCTGTTTGGATCAACAAATCCTTTTGGCTGCTCAATATATACTTCCTCTTCCAATATACCATTTAAAAATGTAGACTTAACATCCATTTGGTATACCTTGAAACCTTTATAGACAACATATGCAAGCAGAGTTCTGACTCCTTCCAATCTTGCTATAGGGGAAAATGTCTCCCCATAATCTATTCCTTCTTGTGCGTAGCCTTTGCATACCAGCCTAGCTTTGTTTCTTGTGATTTGACCATGTTCATTCAGCTTATTACGAAATACCCACTTTGTCCCAATGACATTCTTATTTTCTGGTCTCGGCACCAGAATCCAGGTATCATTCTTTTCTATCTGGTCTATCTCTTCATTCATTGCTTCTATCCAATCTTCATTTTCTAATGCCTCCTTTGTTGTCTTAGGCTCAAATTCACATAGTAAACATGTTGGATCTCTTGCCTTGCTTCTAGTCTGAATTCTAGTATCTTTATCTCCAATAATCTATTCAAGCTTGTGATGTCTCCTTACATATTGTGCTAGAACAGGTTCTGCTCTTCTTTCATTTTTCTCATCAGGTTCACCAACAAGATTGTCAGATTTAGCTTCTTAATGCTCGACAACCTCTTTCTGATACTCGGCAGCTTCTTCCTATCACTCAACACATTCTTCTTCTCTTTGGGCATTGTTATCTTGATGCTCAGCATTTCTTACCCGAGACTCAGCATCAGGTGTAGGTTTGTCACTTGCCTCTTCTTCCTCTATATACACAAAAGATCTATAATCTTCTAGTTCTCTGTTATTGTCAGCTTCATTTTTCTCTGCATAATCATCAACTTTGAAATTCATACTTTCCACAATTTTGTTAGTGTTAGAATTCAAACACTTATAAGCTTTACTTTTTGTGGAATAGCTTAGGAATATACCCTCATCACTTTTAGCATCAAATTTTCCATTTCTACTATCCTTTAATATGTAGCACTTACTTCCAAAAATTTTAAAGTACTTTACATTCAGTGCATACCCATGCCATAATTCATAAGGTGTCAGATTTGTACCTTTTTTTATCTATACTCGGTTAAGAGTATAAACAGTTGTACTCATAGCTTCTTTCCAATACTTCTGTGCAACATTCTTTTCAATCATTAATGTCCTTGCATAGTCTAAGATAGATATGTTCCTTCTCTCTACTATACCATTCTGTGGAGGAGTTCTAGGTGCAGACATCTATCTTTTGATCCCTCTATCATTGCAAAATAGATTAAATTCATTTGATGTAAATTATCCACCTCAGTCAGATCTCAGACACTTCAGATTCTTACTTGTCTCTTTTTCAACCTTAGCCACATACCACTTAAAAAATTGAAAAGCATCAGATTTTTCTTTTAAGAACATTACATGCATCATTCTGGTATAATCATCAACAAACAGGATAAAATATCTAGCACCACAATAGCTTTGTACACCCATCGGTCCACAAAGGTCAGTATGAACCAAATCTAAGATATTCTCATAAGTAAAGGTTTTGCTCTTGAAACTAGACTTTGTCATCTTACCCAACTGATATTCTTTGCACATTACATTTTCAGGTTTCTTAAATCTAGGTAGACCTCTCACTTTCTTTTTCTTGCTAATTTCTACCAGATTATCAAAGTTAACATGACATAGCCGCTTATGCCATAACCAAATATCATCAAGTTGTGCAAACATACATATTTCTTCAGATAGGTCTAGATAGAACAAATTTCCTCTTGTTTGTTCTCCACTTCCAATCAGTTCACCAGTGGCATCAAATACTTTGGCCTTCCTATGATGAAATTCCACTTGGTAGCTAGGGCTATTAAGTTGTGCAACACTCAGCAAATTATAGTTAAGACCCTCAACCCAATAAGCATTTTCACAAGTGATCTTATTAGTCAGCTTAATCAATCATTTTCCTCTAACAGGACATGGTGCATCATTACCAAATTTTACACTCCTACCTTTATAATGATCTACGGTATCAAACTTACTCTTATCTCCAGTCATATGATGTGAACAACCACTGTCAATAATCCATTTATCATTTTTGATCACATAAGATATCAATGCAGTTTTCTCATCCTCGTCAGATTCATCTTTCATTGCAACATAGACAACCTCAATTTCAAAATCATCACTATCAGTGTCAGTCTCTTCTTTGGCAATGTAGCAGGATTTCTTACCTTTTCCTTTATAGTCCTTGTATCTTTGGTAGCCTCTATCTTCTCTTTTGTCTTTATGCTTGTTGTCTCTTTCTTCATCCTTATTATCCCTGTCAAGACATCTAGCAGCTATATGACCAACTTTATTACATGAAAAACATATAATAGGGAGTTTACCTTTGTACCTTGATTTTCCCCTTTTCAGTCTTCTAGCCATAAGAGCTTCTAGATCCTCAAGTTCTTCATCAGATGTGTCAATGTCACTTTCACTTTCACTGATGCATCTTTCTTTTTCCTTCTTTAACTTACTCAGAACTATTTGTGACTTAAAAGTAGATTCAATATTACCAACAGTGAAGTTATCATAGTTAGAAAGTTCAAAAGCAGTAAGCTTACCAACCAAACTTTCTAAAGTAAGAGCATTAGTAGAGTTACATCTAGATTCCTAAATTACAAAAATTTTGATTGCATAAATAGGACGCAGACTTCTCAATACTTTTCCTATTACAGTTTCATCCTCAATAGTTCCATTTTCTCCTCTAATAGCATTTACAACTTCTTTTATTCTACCACAATATTTTGCAATATTCTCACCTTCTTGCATTCTCATTTCATCAAATTTACCTCTTAGGCTCTCGGCTTTTTCTCTCAACACATTTATGTCACCACCATAAATGTTTGCAAGGGTGTCCCACATTTTCTTTGTAGTACTACTGTCTTTGATGTCTTCAAATTTTGGATAACTTAGGGTAGATGCAATCTCCAACATTGCTTGGTTGTGTTATTGTTTAACTTTCATTTCCTCGGTAGTCAGAGGTGCAATAGGTGTGGCATAGTCATGCTCAATGTAATACTTTTAAGAATCACCAATACCGGCCAGATGCAGCTTCATCAAGCTTTGTCATGCAGGAAAGTTTTCCCTATTCAGCTTTGGTACCTCCTTCTTATACATCTTGATCATTTGCTTCAAGTACCTTCAAACTTGTTCTCTGTAAGCACCAATAGCTTTGATACCAATTGTTAATATGATTTAGAACAATAAAGAGGGGTGAATCAGTTGTTCTCAGGTCCAGATGTATAAAACAAACTTTAAACTCTTCAACAAATCAGATCTAATAACCAACACCTACTCAGTCATTACTAATTGCATAACAAAAATATATAACAGTGTAGTCCACTTATCCAATAGCATCTAACTTTTAAAACACAGAAATGTTCAAACCAAAATATTCACACAAGTATCAACACCAGGATTTATAGTGGAAACCCAATTTGGGAAAAACCACTTTGTAACATGTTACTATTATTTTCACTCTTCTGAACTGAGCTTGGTGAAAAGCCAACCTTGTCAAAGGTTACAAACACACTGTCAGGTGTGACCCGGTTAAAGGATTTAAACCACTCTGTTAAAAGTGTGCCTTGTTACAAGACTTACATACACTCCATTAGAATGCAACCTTGTTCAAAGGATTTATACCTATGACTGTTAGGTCAACCTCTATTAAAAGGATTTTGACTATTACAATGGTTAGAAAGTAGCAGTAGTATTGATTTGAAAAACATACAACTCACTTTGCAAATATCAGATCCAATTCCATACACATATGTTGGCTTACTAACTGTGAACCTTCTCTATCTCCATCACTGATCTTCTTGGAACTCTCTTCAAGCAATCACAACACTTCTCCTTCAGCCTTCTCTTCTTAGACAGTCAATAACATCAACAATACTTGGACAACATCTACTCCTTGTTTCAACCTCTTGCTTAGGTTTCTTTAATACTACCTATATTAAGTCAATACATCTTTTACCACTTAATCTCCTTCGCAGATCTTAGGGTTAGGTCAGATTCATTGAATCTGTGCCACATTATGTTCTTCAGCTATCCTTCTAGAAATATCTTGAATCTCTTAAAAGATTTACAATAAAACATTTTACAGTGCATTAAATGCTTTCATACAATCAATAAATAAAGTCAACACATTTTACATAATCTAAGAATTCAACGATGTTGGCTGAAAATCTGAATTCTTCCTCAAATGCAAAATACTGACACTCGGTCAATACTATGTTCAACTTCTCGGTCTTCTCTAGAAAGTTCGGTCACCACATAAATTGTTTCCTCGGTTAACATTGTCTTCCTTGGCAATTAACTAGTGTTCGGTCAACACTAATTTTACTCGGCATATACTAGCTTAGTCGACACAAACAACACTCGGCTTAAACTAGATTTCTTCACTTTCGCTCAATTAAGCCTACCAGTTTAGTCTTCATTCTTACTTAAATAAATAATACATTGTCTTATCATTGTGCCACATAATCAAGTACTCATTGAAGTATCAAGATAGCTCAACCTTTCCTTAGATGATGTTGTTACCAACCTTGCCTATCCCCTTACAAACACTCAAATAGATGATGCAGGAGCATCCTGGGTGTAAGAGCAATCTTGCATCACCCAAAAAAAAAAATTATTTCTATTTTTATATTCAATAAGGGCTATTTTGTGCAAAGCTGCTATTTATGGAAAGTTACTATTTTTGGTAATTTTTGTATGTGCTCAGAATGATCTGATTTCTTTCTTGAAGGTTCATTTTGGTCATATAAGTCTACCAGTAAAGTTTCATTGCCAGATCAAGTGTATATTGGAAGATATTGAAGATTTTCGGTATTGGCAGCAGGGTACAGAAACTTTGAACTTAGTTTTGAAGGCTTTAGAGGCCCCAGATGAGGTTGAAAATTTGGGTGACAGGCGCTTGCGCAGGTCAAGCCTGTAGAGCACTTCGTGGCGTCTCTAAAATGGGGTTATAATAGTCGATCGGGTCAACTGGTGATGACTTATGGTCTTCAAAAGTTGGGCCACCTGAAATGGCGGAAAATAATTTTCTTCAAAATTTTTGTTCGAGTTTCAAAGGTTATCTTGAGCTGAATATGATGTAATAAAATGTAAAATAAAATAATTCTAAGTTTGGTCGGCCTTATTGGCTAAAATTCTGGAACCTTCCCAGGCAGTGGAAAATTGTCTATATAAGGAAGGCTGTATTATTGTCTTAGGCAGTTCAGAATAGTTCTGGGTAGTAGATCTAGGTAATAGTTCGAGGCTTTGTCCTACAGAATATTGTAAGGAAATGCCCATGTGGCTTTGCATATTGTAATTCTGAAAGTTTGTAATTCCACATTTGTGGAGATAATAAGAAGCCAATTTTCTGTTTTTGCATATTGTTGTTGTTTCTCTATATCTGTTATGTGTTTGTGGTATTAAGGGGAGCACCCTTCATCAAGTGGTATCAGAGCAGGAGTTCTTGAGTGTGTAAACAGATCACCGACTATGAGGGAGTTTTCACCAGGACCGTGGTTAGGGTTTCAGCGTGCATCGTGAAAATTCCTCCACGAAGAGAACGTGGCGGAAGAGCTGGTGCTATGACACCTGAGGTTAGAGAGCTACAGAGACAAGTGTGAGCATTGCAAGAAGAGATCCGCAGAGGAATGAATCTTAATGTCAGAGATGAAAGCAAAGATGAAGACGAATAAGAATATCAAGAAGGAGAAGTTGAAATTGTGAACCAGGAGGAAGAAAGACTTTTTCGAACAATTTTCAAGATTGGGAAAGACCAAAGATTGAGGTTCCTACATTTTCTAGAAATCTTAACCCAACGGAATTGATCAACTAGATCAATGAATGTGAGAAATATTTTGAGTATGAAGATGTTGAGGATCTTGATAGGGTCAAATTTGCAAAGGCCAGACTAAAAGGTCATGCGAAGATATGGTGGCAAGAGATTCAGTTAGAGCAAAATAGAAGGGGAAATGAGAAAATCATGAGATAGGATCGGATGGTGGATAAATTGAAGTGACAGTTCATTCCTGTTGATTATGAGCTTGACCTACTGAAGAAAATGCAGAGTTTGAAGCAAGCAGGAAGATCTGTTTAGGAGTATATAGAGGAGTTCTATCAACTTCTCATCAGAACAGGCCATGCAGAAGCTGATAAGGAGAATGTTGCCAGATACCTTAATGGGTTAAGGCCAAGCATTCAGGAGGAGCTAAATCTGGTTCGAATAAATAGTATTGAAGAGGCATACTAGTTTTTCCTAAAACTAGAGGAAAAGTTGAACAAGAAGTTTGAGAACAGAGAAAACGGAAGAGGTCGTGGTGGACAATTTGGTGGATGGTCATATGGTGGCCGAAATGAAGATCCAAAAAAGAAGGATGAGGCTAGTAGCAGTCAAAATCAGCGAGGAAATAATTCCAATCACTTCCAGGATCAGAATAATTGAGATCAGAGAGGAAGAGGAAGAGGACAAGGATCTGGAAGAGGTGGCTTCCGTGGAACATGTTTTCATTGTGGAGAAGAAGGTCATAGGGCATTTGAATGTCCTCAGTGCCAAGGTAGAATAGACAGGAGAAATGACAGTCAGGCCAGAGTTGCACATGTAGATGAAGATGCCAGATCATCAAATTCTGAAGATGCTGAAAGAGGAGAAATGTTGATTAACAGAAGAGTCATGTTGAGTGGTGAGAATGAACCTGAGCAAAGGAGGAGCCTATTTCGCACCAGGTGCAAGTGTGAAGGTAAATGTTGTGATGTGATTATTGATAGCGGAAGCACTGACAATTTGGTATCAGAAGAGATGGTGACAAAGTTGAAGCTCAAGAGACAGAAACACCCACATCCATATCGGATTGCCTAGGTATAGGATGACCACAAGGTCATGGTCAATGAACAATACCTGGTGAAGTTCAAGATTGACGGATACCAAGATGAGGTATTGTATGATATCATATCTATGGATGCATGTCATATGTTGTTGGGTAGACCATGGTAGTTTGACAGATGTGTTGTACATGATGGTCGTGCAAATACCTATTCCCTGACAAAGGATGGAGTGCGACATAAGCTAAAACCATTGAAGGAGACTGAAGAAAAGGTATGTGGTAATGCAAGGATAACTTTTGTTGATGGAAGAAATTTCTTAGATGGTATGAGGCATGAGCATGTATGTTTTGCTTTAATTCCAAAAGCTGGTAAAGAGGAAGTAGAAGATGTTCCTGTAGAAGTTGCAGATTTGTTGAATGAGTTTCAGGATATTATATCAGATAACGTGCCTGATAGATTACCACCAGTCAGGAAGATCAGTCATCAGATGGACTTGATCCGAAGAGAGAGTTTTCCGAATAAGGCAGCACATAGAATGACACCTGCAGAAAGTGAGGAGTTAAACAGACAAGTACATGAACTGTTACAGAAAGGATTGATCCGTGAGAGTCTGAGTCCTTATGTTGTACCAGCGGTATTAGCACCAAAGAAGAATGGAGAATGGAGGATGTGTATAGATTCTAGGGCAATAAACAAGATCACAATCAAGTACAAGTTTCCATTGCCACGAATGGATGATATTATGGACTGTTTGAGTGGAGCTGTGTATTTCTCAAAGATAGATCTGAAGAGTGGATATCATCAGATTCAGATCAGAAAAGGAGATGAATGGAACACTGCCTTCAAGACAAAGGAAGGACTGTATGAGTGGTTAGTCATGCCTTTTGGGCTAACCAATGCACTGAGCACTTTTGTGCGGCTCATGAACGAGGTCCTAAAAGAATTTCTAGGTAAGTTTGTCATTGTTTACCTAGATGATATTTTAATTTTTAGCAAGACATTGGAGGAACATATGATGCATATTCATATGGTGTTTGAGAAGTTGAGAGATGAAAAATTGTTGATTAATTTGAAGAAGTGCAGTTTTGTGAAGAAAGAGTTAGTGTATTTGGGATTTGTAGTTTCAGCAGAAGGTCTAAAAATGGACCCATAGAAGGTATAGGCTATCTTTGAATGGCCTACTCCAAGGAGTGCTACTGAGGTAAGATCTTTTCATGGTCTAGCTAGCTTTTACAGAAAGTTTATCAGAAATTTTAGCAGTATTTGTGGACCCTTGACTGAAACAATGAGAGGGGATAAAAAAGAGTTTAAGTGGACTAATAAAGTAGAAAAGAGTTTTCAATTGTTGAAACAAAAAGTTACAGAACAACTTGTTTTAGCACTTCCAAATTTTATTAAGGTGTTTCAAGTAGATTGTGATGCTAGTGGTACTGCAATAGGAGCTGTTATGAGCCAAGAAGGTAAACCTATTGCTTATTTCAGTGAGAAGTTAAATGATGCCAAGAAGAAATATTTTGTTTATGATCAAGAATTTTATGCTATAGTTCAAGAATTAAAGAAGTGGAGACATTATCTGCTTCCTAAAGAGTTTGTTTTGTATACTGATCATCAAGCTTTGCAATATTTGAATAGTCAAGGAAAATTGAATCAAAGGCATTTGAAATGGGATGAGTTTTTGCAGAGTTATACATTTGTTTTGAAACACAGGAGTGGAAAGTCTAATAGGGTTGCAGATGCTCTTAGCAGAAGGCAACTATTGCTGACAGAAATGCAAATTGAAGTGGTTGGGTTCAAGGAACTCAAGAATTTGTATCCAAAGGATCCTGATTTTGGTGAAGCTTGGAAAGCTTGTACAGAACCTGTTACTGTAGACAGGACAAAATAGTTGGATTTCATCATCCAGGATGATATGCTATTCAGAGGGAGACAGTTGTGCATTCCACGAAGTTCTATGATGGAGAATCTCATCAAGGAGAAGCATAGCGGAGGATTGGCTGGATATTTTGGTTGTGATAAAACCCTTGGTTTGGTTAGTGAGAATTATTATTGGCCACAGTTACAGCAAGATGTGAAGAAGTTTGTACAGAGTTGCAAAGTATGTCAGATGGCGAAAGGAGTAAAGTAGAATACAAGGTTGTATCAGCCATTACCTGTACTAGAGAAGCCTTGGGAGGATATCAGTATGGACTTTGTTCTTGGTTTACCGAGAACTCAGCGGAGACATGATTCAATTTTTGTGGTGGTTGACAAATTTTCAAACATGGCACATTTCATTCCCTGCAAGAAGACTAATGATGTTGTTCATGTAGCAAAATTGTTTTTCAGAGAAGTAGTGAGACTTCATGGTTTACCAAAGACCATAGTTTCAGATCGGGACACTAAGTTTGTTGGATATTTCTGGCGTACATTTTGGAAGAAGTTGAAGACAGATTTAAAGTTCAGTTCATCACATCATCCACAGACTGATGGACAGACATAGGTGGTGAATAGGAGTTTGGAAAATTTGCTGAGATGTTTGGTTGGAGATAAGCCAGCAGGATGGGATTTGATTTTACCACAGGTGGAATTTGCATACAATAATTTTGTCAACAAGAGCACTGGTAAATTACCATTCCAGATTGTATATGGAACTAGTCGAAGAAATGCATCTGAATTCAGGAAGATAGACAAAGGAGAAATAAGTAGTGCTGAAGCTGAGGATTTTGGAGAACACTTGAAGAACATCCATGGGGAGGTGAGGAAGCATATTACCAAGATGAACGCACAGTATAAGGCTAAGGCAGACGAGAAAAGGAAGTATAAGGAATTTTAAGTTGCTGATGAAGTCATGGTTCATTTGCGGAAGGAGCAGTTTTCAATTGGTACATATAACAAGCTGAAAATGAAGAAGTTTGGACCATGTAGGATACTGAAGAAACATGATTCAGGAAATGCATATGAGGTAGAATTGCCTATTGTGCTAAATATTTCACAAGTGTTTAACATTTCAAATCTGACAGAGTATCATGAAGGAGGTGTTGAAGATGAGATCACAGCAACACAGTGGAGTATTCCAGCAACTAGTTCAGACACTAAGGAGATCGAAGATATACTGGATAGTCGTGTTGGCAGAAACACAAGGAATAGGACATATGAAGAATATCTGGTCAAGTGGAAAGGATGACCTGTTGAAGATTCATCATGGCTGACAAAGGGGGAGGTTAGTCGTCTTAGTTTTCCTCTGCACACCTGAGTCGTGATAGGGTCACTTCTAAAATTACCCTGGGTGTCTGATGCAGGAGCATCCTGGGTGTAAGAGCAATCTTGCATCACCCAAAAAATAAATTATTTCTATTTTTATATTCAATAAGGGCTATTTTGTGCAGAGCTGCTATTTATGGAAAGTTACTATTTTTGGTAATTTTGGTATGTGCTCAGAATGATCTAATTTCTTTCTTGGAGGTTCATTTTGGTCATATAAGTCTGCCAGTAAAGTTTCATTGCTAGATCAAGTGTATGATGGAAGATATTGAAAATTTTCGGTATTGGCAGCAGGGTACAGAAACTTTAAACTCAGTTTTGAAGGCTTTAGAGGCCCTGGATGAGGTCAAAAATTTGGGTGACGGGCGCTTGTGCGGGTTAAGCCTGTAGAGCACTTTGTTGCATTTCTGAAATGGGGTTATAATAGCCGATCGGGTCAACTGGTGATGACTTATGGTCTTCAGAAGTTGGGCCACCTAAAATGGCAAAAAATAATTTTCTTCAAAATTTTTGTTCGAGTTTCAAAGGTTATCTTGAGCCGACTATGATGTAATAAAATGTAAAATAAAATAATTCTAAGTTTGGTCAGCCTTATTTCCTAAAATTCTGGAACCTTCCCAGGCGGTGGAAAATTGCCTATATAAGGAAGGCTGTATTATTGTCTTAGGCAGTTCAGAATAGTTCTGGGTAGTAGATCTAGGTAATAGTTCGAGGCTTTATCCTATAGAATATTGTAAGGAAATGCCCATGTGGCTTTGCATATTGTAATTCTGAAAGTTTGTAATTCCACATTTGTGGAGATAATAAGAAGCCAATTTTCTGTTCTTGCATATTGTTGTTGTTTCTCTATATCTGTTATGTGTTTGTGGTATTAAGGGGAGCACCCTTCATCAAGTGGTATCAGAGCGGGAGTTCTTGAGTGTGTAAATAGATCACCGACTGTGAGGGAGTTTGCACCAGGACCGTGGTTAGGGTTTCAGTGCGCATCACGAAAATGCCTCCACGAAGAGAACGTGGCGGAAGAGCTGGTGCTGTGACACCTGAGGTTAGAGAGCTGCAGAGACAAGTGTGATCATTGCAAGAAGAGATCCGCAGAGGAATAAATCTTAATATCAGAGACAAAAGTGAGGATGAAATCGAATAAGAATATCAAGAAGGAGAAGTTGAAATTGTGAACCAAGAGGAAGAAAAACTTTTTCAGGCAATTTCTAAGATTGGGAAAAGACCAAAGATTGAGGTTCCTACATTTTTTGGAAATCTTAACCCAGAAAAATTGATCGACTGGATCAATGAATGTGAGGAATATTTTGAGTATGAAGATGTTGAGGATCCTGATAGGGTCAAATTTGCGAAGGTCAGGCTGAAAGGTCATGCGAAGATATGGTGGCAAGAGATTCAGTTGGAGTGAAATAGAAGGGGAAAGGAGAAAATCATGAGATGGGATCGGATGGTGGATAAATTGAAGTGACAGTTCATTCCTATTGATTATGAGCTTGACCTACTAAAGAAAATGCAGAATTTGAAGCAAGCAGGAAGATCTGTTCAGGAGTATACAAAGGAGTTCTATCGACTTCTCATCAGAACAGGCCATGCAGAAGCTGATAAAGAGAAAGTTTCCCGATACCTTAATGGGTTAAGGCCAAGCATTCAGAAGGAGCTGAATCTGGTTTGAATGAACACTATTGAAGAGGCATACCAGTTTGCCCTAAAAGTAGAGAAAAAGTTGAACAAGAAGTTTGAGAACAAACAAAATGGAAGAGGTCGCGGTGGATGATCTGGTGGACGGTCATATGGTGGCCGAAATGAAGATCCGAAAAAGAAGGATGAGGCCAGTAGCAGTCAGAATCAGCAAGGAAATAATTCCAATCACTTCTACGATCAGAATAATTGAGATCAGAGAGGAAGAAGAAGAGGACAAGGATCTGGAAAAGGTGGCTTCCGTGGAACATGTTTTCACTGTGGAGAAGAAGGTCATAGGGCATTTGAATGTCCTCAGTGCCAAGGTAGAACAGATAGGAGAAATGATGGCCAGGCCAGAGTTTCACATGTAGATGAAGATGTCAGATCATCAAATTCTGAAGATGCTGAAAGAGGAGAACATTGATTAACAGAAGAGTCTTGTTGAGTGGTGAGAATGAACCTGAGAAAAGGAGGAGCTTGTTTCGTACCAGGTGCAAGTGTGAAGGTAAATGTTGTGATGTGATTATTGATAGCAGAGGCACTGACAATTTGGTGTCAGAAGAGATGGTGACAAAGTTGAAGCTCAAGAGACAGAAACACCCACATCCATATCGGATTGCCTGGGTACAGGATGACCACAAGGTCATGGTCAATGAACAATGCCTGGTGAAGTTCAAGATTGGCAGATACCAAGATGAGGTATTGTGTGATATCATATCTATGGATGCATGTCATATGTTGTTGGGTAGACCATGGCAGTTTGACAGATGTGTTGTACATGATGATCGTGCGAATATCTATTCCCTGACAAAGGATGGAGTGCGACATAAGCTAAAACTATTGAAGGAGATTGAAGAAAAGGTATGTGGTAATGCAAGGATAACTTTTGTTGATGAAAAAAATTTCCTAGATGGTATGAGGCATGAGCATGTATGTTTTGCTTTAATTCCAAAAGCTGGTAAAGAGGAAGTAGAAGATGTTCGTGTAGAAGTTGCAAATTTGTTGAATGAGTTTCAGGATATTGTATCATATAACATGCCTGATGGATTACCACCAGTTAGGAAGATCAGTCATCAGATGGACTTGATCCCAAGAGCGAGTTTTCCGAATAAGGAAGCACACAGAATGACACCTGCAGAAAGTGAGAAGTTGAACAGACAAGTACATGAACTGTTACAAAAAGGATTGATCTGTGAGAGTCTGAGTCCCTATGCTATACCAGCAGTATTACCACCAAAGAAGAATGGAGAATGGAGGATGTGTACAGATTCTAAGTGATTAAACAAGATCACAATCAAGTACAGTTTTCCATTGCCGCGAATGGATGATATTATGGACTATTTGAGTGGAGCTGTGTATTTCTCAAAGATAGATCTGAAGAGTGGATATCATCAGATTCAGATCAGAGAAGGAGATGAATGGAAGACCACCTTCAAGACAAAGGAAGGACTGTATGAGTGGTTAGTCATGCCTTTTGGGCTAACCAATGCACCGAGCACTTTCATGCGGCTCATAAACGAGGTCCTGAAAGAATTTCTGGGTAAGTTTGTCATTGTTTACCTAGATGATATTTTGATTTTTAGCAAGACATTGGAAGAACATATGATGCAAATTCGTATGGTGTTTGAGAAGTTGAGAGATGAGAAATTGTTGATTAATTTGAAGAAGTGCAGTTTTGTGAAAAAAGAGTTAGTGTATTTGGGATTTGTAGTTTCAGCAGAAAGTCTAAAAATGGACCTAGAGAAAGTACAGGCTATCCATGAATGGCCTACTCCAAGGAGTGCTACTGAGGTAAGATCTTTTCATGGTCTAGCTAGCTTTTACAGAAAGTTTATCAAAAATATTAGTAGTATTTGTGGACCCTTGATTGAAACAATGAGAGGGGATAGAAAAGAGTTTAAGTGGACTAATGGGTCAGAAAAGAGTTTTCAATTGTTGAAATAAAAAGTTACAGAACAACCTATTTTAGCCTTTCCAAATTTTAATAAGGTGTTTCAAGTACATTGTGATGCTAGTGGTACTGCAATAGGAGCTATTATGAGCCAAGAAGGTAAACCTGTTGCTTATTTCAGTGAGAAGTTAAATGATGCCAAGAGGAAATATTCTGTTTATGATCAAAAATTTTATGCTATAGTTCAGGCATTAAAGAAGTGGAGACATTATCTGCTTCCTAAGGAGTTTGTTTTGTATATTGATCATCAAACTTTGAAATATTTGAATAGTCAAGGAAAATTGAATCAAAGGCATTTGAAATGGGTTGAGTTTTTGCAGAGTTATACATTTGTTTTGAAACAAAAGAGTGGAAAGTCTAATAGGGTTGCAGATGCTCTTAGCAGAAGGCAACTATTGCTGACAGAAATGCAGATTGAAGTGGTTGGGTTCAAAGAACTCAAGAATTTGTATCCAGAGGATCCTGATTTTGGTGAAGCTTGGAAAGCTTGTACAGAACCTGCTACTGTGGAGAGGATAAAATAGTTGGATTTCATCATCTAGGATGATATGCTATTCAGAGGGAGTCAGTTGTGCATTCCACGAAGTTCTATGAGGGAGAATCTCATCAAGGAGAAGCATAGCGAAGGATTGGCTGGATATTTTGGTCGTGATAAAACTTTTGATTTGGTTAGTGAGAATTATTATTGGCTACAGTTACTGCAAGATGTGAAAAATTTTGTACAGAGTTGCAGAGTATGTCAGATGGCGAAAGGAGTGAAGCAGAATACAGGGTTGTATCCGCCATTACCTGTACCAGAGAAGCCTTGGGAGGATATCAGTATGGACTTTGTTCTTGGTTTACCGAAAACTCAGCGGGGACATGATTCAATTTTTGTGGTGGTTGACAGATTTTCAAAGATGGCACATTTCATTCCCTGCAAGAAGACTAATGATGTTGTTCATGTAGCAGAATTGTTTTTCAGAGAAGTAGTGAGACTTCATGGTTTGCCAAAGACCATAGTTTCAGATCTGGACACTAATTTTGTTGGATATTTCTAGCGTATATTATGGAAGAAGTTGAAGATAGATTTGAAGTTCACTTCATCACATCATCCACAGACTGATGGACAGACAGAGGTGGTGAATAGGAGTTTGGGAAATTTGCTGAGATGTTTGGTTAGAGATGAGCCAACAGGATGGGATTTGATTTTACCACAGCCGGAATTTGCATACAATAATTCTGTCTACAGGAGCACTGGTAAATCACCATTCTAAATTGTATATGGAAGTAGTCCAAGATATGCTTCTGAATTGAAGAAGATAGATAAAGGAGAAATAAGTAGTGCTGAAGCTGAGGATTTTACAGAACACTTGAAGAACATCCATGGGGAGGTGAGGAAGCATATTACCAAGATGAACGCACAGTATAAGGCTAAGGCAAATGAGAAAAACAAGTATAAGGAATTTCAAGTTGGTAATGAAGTCATGGTTCATTTGCAGAAGGAGCGGTTTCCAGTTGGTACATATAACAAGCTGAAAATGAAGAAGTTTGGACCATGTAGGATACTGAAGAAACATGATTCAGGAAACGCATATGAGGTAGAATTGCCTACTGAGCTAAATATTTCATGAGTGTTTAACATTTCAGATCTGATAGAGTATCATGAAGGAGGTGTTGAAGATGAGATCACAGCAACACAGTGGAGTATTCCATCAACTAGTTCAGACACTTAGGAGATCGAAGATATACTGGACAGTCGTGTTGGTAGAAGCACAAGGAACAGGACATATGAAGAATATCTAGTCAAGTGGAAAGGATGACCTGTTGAAGATTCATCATGGTTGACAAAAGGGGAGGTTAGCCGTCTTAGTTTTCCTCTACACACCTGAGTCGTGACAGGGTCACTTCTCAAATTACCCTGGGTGTCTGATATAGGAGTATCCTGGGTGTAAGAGCAATCTTGCATCACCCAAAAAAAAAATTATTTCTATTTTTATATTCAATAAGGGCTATTTTGTGCAGAGCTACTATTTTTGGAAAGTTACTATTTTTGGTAATTTTTGTATGTACTCAGAATGATCTGATTTCTTTCTTGGAGGTTAATTTTGGTCATATAAGTCTGCCAGTAAAGTTTCATTGCCAGATCAAGTGTATATTGGAAGATATTGAAGATTTTCAGTATTGGCAGCAGGGTACAGAAACTTTGAACTCAGTTTTGAAGGCTTTAGAGGCCCTGGATGAGGTCAAAAATTTGGGTGATGGGAGCATGCGCGGGTCAAGCCTGTAGAGCGCTTCGTGGCATTTCTGAAATGGAGTTATAATAGCCGATCGGGTCAACTGGTGATGACTTATGGTCTTCAGAAGTTGGGCCACCTGAAATGGTAGAAAATAATTTTCTTCAAAATTTTTATTCGGGTTTCAAAGGTTATCTTGGGCCGACTATGATGTAATAAAATGTAAAATAAAATAATTCTAAGTTTGGTCAGCCTTATTGGCTAAAATTCTGGAACCTTCCCAGGCGGTGGAAAATTGCCTATATAAGGAAGGCTGTATTATTGTCTTAGGCAGTTCAGAATAGTTCTGGGTAGTAGATCTGGGTAATAGTTCGAGGCTTTGTCCTATAGAATATTGTAAGGAAATGCCCATGTGGCTTTGCATATTGTACTTCCAAAAGTTTGTAATTCCACATTTGTGGAGATAATAAGAAGCCAATTTTCTCTTCTTGCATATTGTTGTTGTTTCTCTATATCTGTTATGTGTTTGTGGTATTAAGGGGAGCACCCTTCATCAAGTGGTATCCGAGTAGGAGTTCTTGAGTGTGTAAATAGATCGCCAACTATGAGGGAGTTTGCACCAGGACTGTGGTTAGGGTTTCAGTGCGCATCGCGAAAATGCCTCCATGAAGAGAACGTGGTGGAAGAGCTGGTGCTATGACACCTGAGGTTAGAGAGCTGCAGAGACAAGTGCGTGCATTGCAAGAAGAGATCCGTAGAGGAATGAATCTTAATGTCAGAGATGAAAGCGAGGATGAAGCCGAAGAAGAATATCAAGAAGGAGAAGTTGAAATTGTGAACCAGGAGGAAGAAAGACTTTTTCGGGCAATTTCTAAGATTGGGAAAACACCAAAGATTGAGGTTCCTACATTTTTTAGAAATCTTAACCTAGAGGAATTGATCGACTGGATCAATGAATGTGAGGAATATTTTGAGTATCAAGATGTTGAGGATCCTGATAGGGTCAAATTTGCGAAGGCCGGACTGAAAGGTCATACGAAGATATGGTGGCAAGAGATTCAGTTGGAGCGAAATAGAAGGGGAAAGGAGAAAATCACTAAATGGGATCGGATGGTGGATAAATTGAAGTGACAGTTCATTCCTGTTGATTATGAGCTTGACCTACTGAAGAAAATGCAGAGTTTGAAGCAAGCAAGAAGATCTGTTCAGGAGTATACAGACGAGTTCTATAGACTTCTCATTAGAACAGGCCATGCGGAAGCTGATAAGGGGAAAGTTGCCCGATACCTTAATGGGTTAAGGCCAAGCATTTAGGAGGAGCTGAATCTGGTTCGAATGAATAGTATTGAAGAGGCATACCAGTTTTCCCTAAAAGTAGAGGAAAAGTTAAACAAAAAGTTTGAGAACAGACAAAATGGAAGAGGTCGCGGTGGACGATCTGGTGGATGGTCATATGGTGGCCGAAATGAAGATCCCAAAAAGAAGGATGAGGCTAGTAGCAGTCAGAATCAGTGAGGAAATAATTTCAATCACTTCCATGATCAAAATAATCAAGATCAGAGAGGAAGAGGAAGAGGACAAGGATCTAAAAGAGGTGGCTTATGTGGAACATGTTTTCACTGTAGAGAAGAAGGTCATAGGGCATTTGAATGTCCTGAGTGCCAAGGTAGAACAGACAGGAGAAATGACGGCCAGGCCAGAGTTGCACATGTAGATGAAGATGCTAGATCATCAAATTTTGAAGATGCTGAAAGAGGAGAAATATTCATTAACAGAAGAGTCCTGTTGAGTGGTGAGAATGAACCTGAGCAAAGGAGGAGCCTATTTTGCACCAGGTGCAAGTGTGAAGCTAAATGTTGTGATGTGATTATTGATAGCGGAAGCACTAACAATTTAGTGTCAGAAGAGATGGTGACAAAGTTGAAGCTCAAGAGATAGAAACACCCACATCCATATCGGATTGCCTGGGTACAGGATGACCACTAGGTCATGGTCAATGAACAATGCCTGGTAAAGTTCAAGATTGGCGGATAACAAAATGAGGTATTGTGTGATATCATATCTATGGATACATGTCATATGTTGTTGGGTAGACCATGGCAATTTGATAGATGTGCTATACATGATGGTCGTGCGAATACCTATTCCTTGACAAAGGATGGAGTGCGACATAAGCTAAAACCATTGATGGAGATTGAAGAAAAGGTATGTGGTAATGCAAGGATAACTTTTGTTGATGGAAGAAATTTCTTAGATGGTATGAGGCATGAGCATGTATGTTTTGCTTTAATTCCAAAAGCTAGTAAAGAGGAAGTAGAAGATATTCATGTAGAAGTTACAGATTTATTGAATGAGTTTCAGGATATTGTATCCGATAACATGCCTAATGGATTACCACCAGTCAGGAAGATCAGTCATCAGATGGACTTGATCCCAGGAGTGAGTTTGCCGAATAAGGCAGCACACAGAATGACACCTGCAGAAAATGAGGAGTTGAACAAACAAGTACATGAACTGTTACAGAAAGGATTGATCCGTGAGAGTCTGAGTCCCTATGTTGTACCAGCGGTATTAGCACCAAAGAAGAATGGAGAATGGAGAATGTGTACAGATTCTATGACAATAAACAAGATCAGAATCAAGTACAGGTTTCCATTGCCACGAATGGATGATATTATGGACTATTTGAGTGGAGCTGTGTATTTCTCAAAGATAGATCTGAAGAGTGGATATCATTAGATTCGGATCAGAGAAGGATATGAATGGAAGACTGCCTTCAAGACAAAGGAAGGACTGTATGAGTGGTTAGTCATGCCTTTTGGGCTAACCAATGCACTGAGCACTTTCATGCAGCTCATGAACGAGATCGTGAAAGAATTTCTAGGTAAGTTTGTCATTGTTTACCTAAATGATATTTTGATTTTTAGCAAGATATTGGAGGAACATATGATGCATATTCGTATGGTGTTTGAGAAGTTGAGAGATGAAAAATTGTTGATTAATTTGAAGAAGTGCAGTTTTGTGAAGAAAGAGTTAGTGTATTTGGGATTTGTAATTTCAGCAGAAGGTCTAAAAATGGACCCAGAGAAGGTACAGGCTATCCTTGAATGGCCTACTCCAAGGAGTGCTACTGAGGTGAGATCTTTTCATGGTCTAGCTAACTTTTATAGAAAGTTTATCAAAAATATTAGCAGTATTTGTGGACTCTTGATTGAAACAATGAGAGGGGATAGAAAAGAGTTTAAGTGGACTAATGGGGCAGAAAAGAGTTTTCAATTGTTGAAACAAAAAGTTACAGAACAACTTGTTTTAGCACTTCTAGATTTTAATAAGGTGTTTCAAGTAGATTGTGATGCTAGTGGTACTACAATAGGAGCTGTTATGAGCCAAGAAGGTAAACCTGTTGCTTATTTCAGTGAGAAGTTAAATGATGCCAAGAGGAAATATTCTGTTTATGATCAGGAATTTTATGCTATAGTTCAGGCATTAAAGAAGTGGAGACATTATCTGCTTCCTAAGGAGTTTGTTTTGTATACTGATCATCAAGCTTTGCAATATTTGAATAGTCAAGGAAAATTGAATCAAAGGCATTTGAAATGGGTTGAGTTTTTGCAGAGTTATACATTTGTTTTGAAACACAAGAGTGGAAAGTCTAATAAGGTTGCAGATGATCTTAGCAGAAGGCAACTATTGCTGACAGAAATGCAGATTGAAGTGGTTGGGTTCAAGGAACTCAAGAATTTGTATCCAGATGATCCTAATTTTGGTGAAGCTTGGAAAGCTTGTACAGAACCTGTTACTGTAGACAGGACAAAATGGTTGAATTTCATCATCCAGGATGATATGCTATTCAGAGGGAGTCAGTTGTGCATTCCATGAAGTTCTATGAGGGAGAATCTCATCAAGGAGAAGCATAGCAGAGGATTGGCTGGACATTTTGGTCGTGATAAAACTCTTGGTTTGGTTAGTGAGAATTATTATTGGCCACAGTTACAGCAAGATGTGAAGAAGTTTGTATAGAGTTGCAGAGTATGTCAGATGGCGAAAGGAGTCAAGTAGAATACAAGGTTGTATCAGCCATTACCTGTACCAGAGAAGCCTTGGGAGGATATCAGTATGGATTTTGTTCTTGGTTTACTGAGAACTCAGCGGGGACATGATTCGATTTTTGTGGTGGTTGACAGATTTTCAAAGATGGAACATTTCATTCCCTGCAAGAAGACTAATGATGTTGTTCATGTAGCAAAATTGTTTTTCAGAGAAGTAGTGAGACTTCATGGTTTGCCAAAGACCATAGTTTCAGATCCGGACACTAAGTTTGTTGGATATTTCCGGCGTACATTGTGGAAGAAGTTGAAGATAGATTTGAAGTTCAGTTCATCACATCATCCACAGACTGATGGACAGACAGAGGTGGTGAATAGGAGTTTGGGAAATTTGCTGAGATGTTTGGTTGGAGATAAGCCAACAGGATGGGATTTGATTTTACCATAGGCAAAATATGCATACAATAATTCTGTCAACAGGAGCACTGGTAAATCACCATTCCAGATTGTATATTGAAGTAGTCGAAGAAATGCATCTGAATTGAGGAAGATAGATAAAGGAGAAATAAGTAGTGCTGAAGTTGAGGATTTTGCAGAACACTTGAAGAACATCCATGGGGAGGTGAGGAAGCATATTACCAAGATGAATGCACAGTATAAGGCTAAGGCAGATGAGAAAAGGAAGCATAAGGAATTTCAAGTTGGTGATGAAGTCATGGTTCATTTGTGGAAGGAGCAGTTTCCAGTTGGTACATATAACAAGCTGAAAATGAAGAAGTTTGGACCATGTAGGATACTGAAGAAACATGATTCAGGAAACGCATATGAGGTAGAATTGCCTACTGAGCTAAATATTTTACTAGTGTTTAACATTTCAGATCTGACAGAGTATCATGAAGGAGGTGTTGAAGATGAGATCACAGCAGCACAGTGGAGTATTCCAGCAACTAGTTCAGACACTAAGGAGATCGAAGATATACTGGACAGTCGTGTTGGCAGAAGCACAAGGAACAGGACATATGAAAAATATCTGGTCAAGTGGAAAGGATGACCTGTTGAACATTCATCATGGCTGACAAAGGTGGAGGTTAGCGGTCTTGGTTTTCCTCTGCACACCTGAGTCGTGACAGGGTCACTTCTCAAATTACCCTAGGTGTCTGATGCAGGAGCATCTTGGGTGTAAGAGAAATCTTGCATCACCCAAAAAAAAAAATTATTTCTATTTTTATATTCAATAAGGGCTATTTTGTGGAGAGCTACTATTTATGGAAAGTTACTATTTTTGGTAATTTTCATATGTGCTCAGAATGATTTGATTTCTTTCTTGGAGGTTCATTTTGGTCATATAAGTCTGCCAGTAAAGTTTCATTGCCAGATCAAGTGTATATTGGAAGATATTGAAGATTTTTGGTATTGGCAGCAGGTTACAGAAACTTTGAACTCAGTTTTGAAGGCTTTAGATGCCCCGGATGAGGTCAAAAATTTGGGTGACAGGCGCTTGTGTGGGTCAAGCCTGTAGAGCGCTTCGTGGAGTTTTTGAAATGGGGTTATAATAGCCGATCGGGTCAAATGGTGATGACTTATGGTCTTCAGAAGTTGGGCCACCTGAAATGGCAGAAAATAATTTTCTTCAAAATTTTTGTTCGGGTTTCAAAGGTTATCTTGAGCCGACTATGATGTAATAAAATGTAAAATAAAATAATTCTAAGTTTGGTCAGCCTTTTTGGCTAAAATTCTGGAACCTTCCTAGGCGGTGGAAAATTGCCTATATAAGGAAGGCTGTATTATTGTCTTAGGCAGTTCAGAATAGTTTTGGGTAGTAGATCTGGGTAATAGTTCGAGGCTTTTTCCTATAGAATATTGTAAGAAAATGCCCATGTGACTTTTCATATTGTAATTCTGAAAGTTTGTAATTCCACATTTGTGGAGATAATAAGAAGCCAATTTTCTGTTCTTGCATATTGTTGTTGTTTCTCTATATCTGTTATGTGTTTGTGGTATTAAGGGGAGCACCCTTCATCAATAGATATAGTACTTTCTTAAATAGTAACAGTCTTACCAATTAGAGTTTGACATCAATGACAATACAATAATTGCTTCAATTGCAGTTTCCAACATAATCTTGAACAAACTAAGCGGAATATGTAAACATTTTCTACACTATCTCTTTTCTCTATGATTGATTATAAATATCATAGTGTTTTATGGCACTTTCATTAATTGTATCATGGTTGTTTTCTACTATTGTACTTAACCTTAAACATATCTCCAATGATTACAATCACTTGCACATGCTTGTACCTTGTGGTTGTTCCATCTTCTTATTTATTGTGATTGTTTCCAATTTAAGGCATGATATGTCAATGTCTTCTTATTGTATTTATTCTATTAGGACTTCAAACTGAGTGACATTTCCTTTTCACATGAGCATAGAATTCAAAATTGCCTCTATAGAAGAAATTGTTCATTAATAGTAGATAGATGTGTTTTTCCCTATGATCTCATGATAATGGCCATTTTCAATAACTCTATAACATGATGGTTGTTCCTTTTAAGAGAGATGGTTTTTCCATTGTTCTAAGAACTACACTTTGTTGTCTTTTTGACATGATAGCATTATATGTCAAAATCTTTGAGGTTCTCTTACCTTTTGTATGCCATGGCTTCACCTCTATGTAGCTAAATCTCAACCTAAAAATGATCTTCTTTTAGGAAACAATGAAAATCCTCTATGGGTTCATACTTATTGTGACTTCCCATGCCGCACTATCATTTCTTGTACACTGTATTTTTCCAATTCTTTTAAATTGTCACTGTCTTTGAAAATTAATGCCATATGTTGCTTACATTTGATTCAATTTCCACATTTTGTATATTTATAGCTTGTGAAGAAAGTCCACACATGGAAATATGAACCCAAAACAAAATAATGACACTTGCTAGATTGTGGTCTTAGTTCCAAAGAAAAGACATTGAAAAATGTTGTTGTCCTTGCAAAAAGTGTAAGGGCTTAAAGAATCGAAGAATTCTAATCAAAACAGCCCAGAGTCATTGTAGGCAATATGGTCACATTGAAAGGGGGCATGATTTTCATCGATTGGTGAATGTGGATTTCCAATTGGAGGAACATGGAGGTGTGAATATCCAAGCCGATGATAATGCTCCCATGGAAGAAGCTGATCCTGTGGCAGAGAACACATTTGAAGAAGATGGTATTGGCATAGCTGATCAAGATGATCATGATGATGGTACTAGTGCATTTGATAATGATGATGAAGATGGTCTTGATATAGCTATAATTGAGAAGGCATATGAGCCCCTATACCAAGGCTCCCATACAACTCTTCTCTCCACTATAGTGTTGTTGGTGAACTTCAAGGTTATGAATGGTTTATCTAATGTAGCAATGTCATGTATGCTAAGGTATGCCATTTTTTTCATCTTCAATGTTAGCATACCATTTCGATTCATTATATTAACAATTCATATTTGTTGTTGTACGTTGATAGGTGAGTTTTTCTTACCACCATCAAACATTTTGCCTCGTTCATACCGAGAATTATCTACCATTATGAATCAAATTGGAATGCAGTATCAGACAATACATGCATGTCCCAATGATCACACTGTATTTCATAAACAACATGAATTTGTAGTAACAACAATGGCTGGAGTAGAAGCAGGAGCGGGTGCTGGAGTGGGAGTTGGTACAGGTAAAATTTTGAATGGTGATTTGGGCGAGAAACCTAGTTCCTCTGCTGGGTCTACTGCTGGAGATGTGGGACAGGTTACTAGAATCTTGAAAGTGTCAGATGACAAAGAGAAAGATGGTGGGTCTTTGAGACAGGCAAATGATATTGGGTCATCGATGGTTTGGGACCCATGAGGTGATAGTGCTTCCCCAGACTCGGGGGGGAGCTACTATTTCTGCTAAAGGCAACAAAAATGCTGAGGTGTCTAGGCCTTTGACTGTCGAGGAAGGAATAAAAGGAGTGGTTGTGGCTCTTGAAAAACCTTGGGTAGCGTTGTTTGGCAAGAAGCCCTCTGGAAAATATTCCCTTTTTGAAGCTAATAATATTTCTGACTCTACCAAGGGAGATTTTTCCATTTTCATACTTGATATGGTGATTGATCACTCTATATCATAGATGGACCTTATGTTGGTTGGAAAATATGTTGGTGTAAGACCGAATATAGACTATGTTCGACGGTTCATCCAAAGAAGATGATTTTTAAAAGGGCAAGTGGACATAGCTGTCATGCCGAAAGGATTCTTCTCATTCTCCTTTACCAATGAAGTAGACATGACTAAAGTGCTGTGTGGAGGGCCCTGGGTTATGGGTAAGTCATCCTTGGCTTTGTGAAAATGGGAACCTAATATGGACCTGAGTGATTCTTTCCTGGAATGGGCCCCTATCTGGGTTAGACTTCTAGGACTTCCCTTAGAATATTGGAATGAATGTGTTTTCAAAGGGGTAGCGGGGGTTTTTGGGGAACTCCTCTCTCTAGATCTGGCTACAGCTTCAAGATCAAGGTTGGTCTTCACCAAAATTTGTGTCAAAGTAAGTAAATCTATTGATCTACCTACCTCTATAGATTTGGTTTCTAAAATGGGAGTTTGGAAACAAATGATTGAGTATGAATCCATTCCGTTTGCTTTCTTTATTTGTAAGAAATTTGGTCATTGGTCTAAAAAGTGTCCCTTGAAAATCCATAAGAAGAAAGAGGAAGAACCAATTTCTAAGAAGAAAGATCTGACTAATGCTGTCTAGAAACCCAAAAATATTTCAAAGGAGTCCTCAATGGTCCCTTTGAAGCCTTTAAAGAAGCCTGAACCAAGTATGATAACAAATTAGCATAGAGAAGATAAAAATGATACAGGGGGTAACTTGGAAGGAGAGGGCTTGGGTACCCTGGAGATGGACCAGACTAAAGGTAACAGTCAAATATTATATGCTGATGATAGCTCGGAAACATTTTTTGAGGAAAATAAATTTTCTCCATTGCTGGATGCTAACTTTGTGTTGGAAGAAATTAATCAAGGGGGAGAGATCTCTCTACCCCAGTCGGAGTAGGATAACTTGCCAGTGGTAGAGGAGCTGATCCTAGAAGAAAACTCTAGCCCTCCCTCCCAACTTGATGCTGTTATAAGTGGGGAAAACAATATGGTTACTTAAAAGGCTATGGAGATTATTGAAAACCTTGATGATCTTAGCCAGGTGGTGGGTTAGGAGTCCTTGGTTGGGAAGGAGTCCAATCAACAATTGAGTGGTAATAATAGAACTAAATCCCCATAATGCTTTAAATCCATTGCCCAAATTAAGTCTAAGGAGGTTGGGCAGAGTTCTGAAAAGAAATCAGAAGGTGGTCAGTCCCCTACGTCTATTGAAGGAATTAAAACTAGAAGTAAGAAAAGTGATGTAGGGAAAGCGAAGGCTAGACCAGGAAGAAAACAAGCTAAAGTTGACAAAGAGTAGGAAAGCTGGCAAAACATTGTAGATGGTAAACAAAGGACTATACCAAAGGCATTCTCCCCAAATAAAGTATGAAGATAATCTCCTGGAATATAAGGGGGTTGAATGCATCCCATAAATAAGACATTCTTAGAAATGTGGTTAGAGATTATAAACCTAACATCCTTCTCATTCAGGAAATGAAAATGAGTAAAGAAAAAGTTGAAAAACTTAGGTTTTTTCAGAAATCTGGTGTTAGTAGTTCTAGTTCAGCTGGGGCTTCAGGGGGAATTGCTATCTTTTGGAACCAGAAGACTATTAATGGGATAATTGTGGCTGAAGACCCTAATTTGATATCTATCAGAATGAAGAATGCTACAGATAATTTTACCTGGGTCATCACTAATATTTATGCTCCTAATGCTAAAGTTAATAGGGCAAACTTTTGGAAGAAAATCTTGGATAAAAGAAATAACTTCAAGGATGAAAGTTGGCTTCTTATGGGGGATTTTAACACCCCTCTTATGGATAGTGAAAAGTATGGAGGTGTCCTATCTCATGATGATAGTAGACCTAATTTGTTTAACTTTATTAATGATGAAGGGTTGATTGACCTTGACCTCCAAGGATTGAATTTTACTTGGTCCAATCAGCGTGCTAGCCCTCATAATATTCAAAGTAAACTAGATAGAGCCCTTATATCCCATGACTAGATATCTAAATATAACTGTTCATTGACCTCTTTCCTGAAAGTTGGCTCTGACCATCATCCTTTACTACTGGAGATCAACCCAATAACTGCTACTAAACGGTTTCCTTTCAGGTTTGAAAAAATGTGGTTAAACCATCCTGATTTTGAAAATTGTATTATGGAATGGTGGAATATTCAGGTGGAGGGCTCTGCTATGTTCAAAGTTACCAAAAAGCTTAAAAACATAAAAGAGAAAGTTAAAATATGGAATAGAGAATTTTTTGAAGACATCTTTAAATAGAAGAATAAGGCTAAAGATGACCTTGCTACTATTCAGGACACAATTCAAATTCATGGCCTATCGGATTCCCTTAAGGCTGAGGAACAAAAGGCTCTTGTCAATTATCATAATATGATATCTAAAGAGGAGACTTACTAGTGGCAGAGATCTAGGGCAGTTTGGCTTAAGGAAGGGGATAGAAACACTAAGTACTTCCACCTTACTACTCTCAAACACAAGGCTAATAATCGAATAGCTAAAATTGCTATGGAAAGGATTGAGATTCATAAAGAAGAGGAGATTAAGACTATTGTTGTAAACTATTTTGCTACCCTTCTAATGGTTGATGGTTCTCTAGATAGAGGTTGTCAAGATCAATTACTGGAGGCTATTCCTAGAATTGTAAACACATATCAAAACGGGGCCCTTCAAGCGATTCCTTCTACTAAGGAGATTAGGGATGTTGTTTTCTCTTTTGAAGGAGATAAAGCTCCTGGCTCGGATGGCTTCCCTATGTTTTTCTTTCAAAAAATTTGGTTTATAGTGGAGAAGGATGTTTCTAATGTTGTTAAGGAGTTTTTTGGATGCAGGAATCTTCTCAAAGAAATCCATGGTACTTTCTTAGCCTTAGTTCCCAAGGTTGCTGGGGCTCAATCCTTTGACCAATTTCAGCCTATTAGTTTATGCAACTCCTTCTATAAGATCTTTTCTAAAATTCTTACATCCAGGTTGCTGCATATTTTGTCTTTTCTGATAGCTCCTCAACAAAATGGTTTTATTCCGGGAAGGCAGATTCTGGACTCAATGGTGTTGGTTCATGAGAATATCCATTTGGCTATGAAGGGAAATAAACAAGGGTTTATCCTTAAACTTGATCTTGTAAAAGCTTATGATCGGGTTGATTGGAACTTTTTGTGTTTGATTCTAAAATAGTTTGGTTTTAGTGAAAGGATCATCCAAATTATTTTTCAATTGATATCTTCTGCTACCTTTGTTGTTCTTATCAATGGTTCTTCTACTAAGTTCTTCAAAAGTTCTAGAGGTCTCAAACAAGGAGACCCAATCTCTCCTATCCTATTTACTTTGCTGGCTGAAAGCATGGAGAGGTACTTTCAATCTTTGGTTTCTAAAGGTGTCATTCTAGGTCTCAAACCCTCCTCTAGACCTTTAATTTTCTCTCATGCTCAATTTGTGGATGACACCATCACGATGGGCACTTCAACAATCAAGGAAGCTAAAGCCTTTAAATCTTCTCTTAACCTCTATACTAATGGTACTGGTCATCTTATTAATTGGTCTAAAATCACTTTGTTGTTCATCAACACCCCAGAGAAAAGGCAGTCCAAGATAGCTCATATTCTTGAATGTAGTATAAGCTCTTTTCCCTCTTCCTATTTGGGGCTGCCTTTGGGCCTCAACATTAGTGACTCTTTTTGGAATTAGATGGTGGAGAGATTTTTTTTTTAAATGGTTGGTTGGAAGGGTGATGTCCTGTCCCAAGTTGGGAAGGTTACCTTGATCAAGTCCACTCTTCAAAGTCTTATGGTGTATGCTTTGAGTTTGTTCAAGATGCCTTCAAAAAATGTGGATAGAATTGACAGTATCCTAAAATGGTTCCTATGGTATGGGGTTGAGGAAAGAAACCGTATACCTCTTATTGCTTGGGAAAAGGGGTGTAAACCTAAGTCTATGGGGGGTTTGGGTCTTAGACCTTTAAAGATTATGAATAAAGCTCTTTTGGCCAAGCAGCTCTGGTGCATCTATGAAGATCCTAAGGACTGGAATACTATTTGTAAACATAAATACCTGTATGATACCCCTTCCATTGATAAGTTCCTTTCCAGTTCGGAGAAAGTGGAGGGCTCTATTTTTTTGAGGAATATCAATGATGCTAGAAGTATAGCTAATAAAGGAAAGATCTGGAGGCTGGATAATGGGTCTAGTATTAACTTTTGGACTAATCCTTGGCTATTTGAAAAACCCCTGAATTGTATGTTTAATAATCCTCAGGAGATTAGCATATGTTCCTCAACTGTTGGTCCTAAAGTGAAAGATTATTGGAGAAATAACTGTTGGATGAAGTTGGTTGTTTTCAACCCTATTTTCCATTAAATTGATAAGGCCCTCCTGGCTCAATGCTGCCATGCTGACAAGGAGGACACTCTTATATGGGGTCCCTCTTCTAATGGTAAATTCTCTATGGCTACTGCTAGCTCTATCCAATTTGAGGTTCCTGAGGTTACCCCTTTTTGGATGAAGATTTGGAATAAGAATCTTACCCCCAAAATTGAAATCTTCTATTGGATTTTTGTCCAAAACAAAGTGCTTACCATTGACAATCTTAGAAAAAGAGGTTTTATCATGCCGAATAGGTGTTGCCTTTGCTAGGTGGCTGAGGAAGATACTAACCACCTTTTTTTGCATTGTCCTTTTTCTCAGTAGGTTTGGTCTTTATTTTTGCAGGATAGTGCCTTTTGCTGGATTTTTCCCTCTACTGTCCAGGACTTCTGCCAGCAATGGACTTTTCCTGGTGTTAATGTTTGGGAGAAATAGAAATGGATCTTGGCTACCCCTCATATTGCCTAGAATCTATGGAAAGAAAGAAACAACCGCATTTTCCGGAACAATAATAGCCCTCCTGAACTGGTGTTTGAGAAGGCTAATAGGGGGATTTTGGAAAACTTGGGTAGATTCACCCAGCATATTGGGAATTATAGGATATCTCAAAATAAGAAGAATGATCATGATAATACTATCTGGACTGCTCTCCCTGATGGCTGGATTAAGATAAACTTTGATGGCATGGCTAAGGGAAATCTTGGTCTGGTTGGGTGTGGTAGTGTTATCAGGGATTGTAGTGGTAATGTTATTGTAGCTATCACTGTTCCTTTGGGAACTCAAAACAACCACTTAGTGGAGGCTTTAGGAGCTTACTATGGGTTACAGCTTGCTAGTAAATACAACTTCAAAAATGTCTGGCTGGAGGGCAACTCTTTGAATATCATTAATTGCCTTAAAGGAAAATCCCCTCCGTCATGGAAAATAGATAACATTAATGTTGAAGCTAAAAACATCATTGCCAAGTGTACTACTACTCACATAACCCATGTGTACCATGAGGGAAACATCATGGTGGATAGCTTGGTGAACATTGGGGTTAAGTCTATTGACATCATTACCTAGGACAGCGAGGTGGATATGAGAGAGGACACCAAATCTCACATTAATAATAATAAAATCAATAATAAGGAAGGAAAGATTGAGAATTATTAATGAAACTCGCCTAAGCCCTACGTACTCTGACTGTAATTATGGGAAAGTAAGGTGTGGGTTTTTAAGCAATGTCATTACCAACAGTTCACACATTTCCTAGGCTCTGTATAGTGGTAATCTTATTAATAGGGTCTATTATTACTTCGGCTCTATTTTCACTGAAAGCTCTGTGTCCCTAAACTCTACAAATATGGGGGGTGATTTGAAGCATGAAGAACCAGATAACTATAACAAGCTTAAGGAACTAGATATGGTGATGGTTTGGAGGAAGTTGAAAAAAGGTGGAGTTACCCATTGTTTAGAAAAATTGCATGGCTTTGATAAGGAAGTAACCCAAAAATTTGTTGAAGCCTAGAAGGACAATTCTATCACCATTGATGATCACACATTGGAGATTTATGTTGAGCTTATAGCTCAAATTTTGGGAATCCCTAATGAAGGTCAGAAATTTAATAGAAACCGCAAGATTTCAGACATGGTGGCTAAAAAGTTCCCGAAATCTGTGAAAGAGAAGGTTGATTTTGCGAAAGGCAAGGTTAATGGCTACATGGAACCTGTCAAGATTAAGGAGATTTGGCGCCATGTGTTGTAGGTAGTTATGGAATACTTCACCCTTGATGGCCGCTTCACTTGGGCTCATTCCCATCATTTCATGTTTCTAAACTACTTCAGGTACAAGGATACCATCAATATTCATTTTTATCTGTATACTTCTCTAGTTAAAAGCATAAATGAACATAAGGGTTCTCCTAAAAAGGCTATGAAACATGAGGGATTGATTCTATTAATTCATTAGCATATGAAGAAAACCATCCCTATCCCTTCTTCTACTCCTTTTGCTGGTAACAAGATAAGCCCTAAGAAGTCAAACACGGGGTCTGTTAAACGGAAGGCGGAGGACAATCCTGGCAGCAGCTTGAAGAAAATCTATTTGGAAGCTACTGAGGAGGAGTGTGACTCTAAGGGCTCAAAAATAGAGGACTCTAAGGATGAGGTTTATGATAATGCCTAGCAGATGAAAAGCCCTAGCAAGGATGAGGAAGAGACTGATGATTCTGAGGCTATGTCTGATCAAGAAGAACACAAGGAAGAGGATGGCAATAAGAATTCAAAGGAGGGGAATGAGGAGAATATCAGGAAGGGGGATTAGTTGAATAATGATACTAATATGTAGGGTACTAATGAAGCTCAAAGGTGTGGAGATGAGAATGTGCCTGTGAGCACTATGGAGAAGGATACTACCTTTTGCAATGAGGAAAAAGACACTACTGAAGCAGAGGACCCTGACAATAATACTCAGGATAGAACAAATGAGGAAAAATATATAGAAATTGAAGAGGCTAAGTTTGAAGGCACTGAGGTGCTAAATTCCCATAGCCTTGAGGACCTGGTTGATACGGCCATTCAGTATGCAGAAAAATAGAAAAATGACAGGGATTTTAATGAGGAGGTGTCCGTTCTGGAAGATTTTGTTGAAGGGATGAGGCATGACATGCCCATATCTCATGATTTTGAGGATAAAAATTAGGAGGGTAGCGAGGAGACCAGTGAACAGAAGGCTAGAGATTCCACTATCAAGCTTATACTTGAAGATTTCAATGATAGGGAAGAGGTGACTACTGGCGTCCTACAGACTGCTAAAGCTAAGGCCCTTTACTCATTTAAATTTAGTAAGTGGTGTTTTCATGAAATTAAAAGACTCCATTTGAAATGTAGAAAGCTTGAAGCCAACAACACCATCCTCCAAGAGAAAGCAGAGTCTCTTCTTAATGAGAGAACTGCTAACCCACATGCTGCTGATTTGAGGGATAGAAAGGATAGAGTTGATAACACTCTTATCAACATTCTCTAGCATAGTATGGATAGTATGAAGGCTTCTAGTACCAATCTAAAGGCTCTAGTTAATTTTATGGACAATACTTTGAAGGATGACATTGAGGTTAGGGGCACTCCTCTATTGGATAGTGGTGGTCCCAGTTCTCAGACTCGTGGTAAGAAGAAGTCCCCTATGATAAAGAATAATCTGTATGTACTAAAAAGGGTAATCAATAGGATGGATAACATTCAGGCCAAGATGGAGAAAATGCTAGATGAAAAAGTTGGAGTTCTGTAGCCTGGTGCTCCTACTAGTTTTTTTGTGTCTTTTGTTGTCTTTTTGGCAGGGTTTCTCTATTAGCTTTGTAGCCCCTAGTATGGGTAGATCATTGTTGTATGTCTCATCTTTTGCTGTTTATGCTTAATATTTCCTATCTTTCACTCCTTAAGTTGTAAAGGGTTTTGGGTCCCTTCAACAATAATCAGAACAACAATCAGAACAACATGAAATTGTAACAGAATGCCCTATTTGTCATACTAGTAGATATCGGTCAAATCAAATAACAAAAAAGGTGCCTCACAAGAGTCTTTGGTACATTCCCCTTATTCCACATCTTCAATGATTATTCAAGTGCACTAGCTTGGCACAATTTATGGATTACCATGCACGTAATAGAAGTCAAGATGACATTATGTGAATGCCTATGGATGGTTCTACATTTAAAGACATATAAACAACATGGCCACACTTTAAAGAAGAACCTCGTAATCTCAAGATTTCAGTGGCAGCGGACGGTCTCAATCCATTTGGAGATATGAGATCTACTTAGTGTGGCCTATTTTTGTTATCAACAATAACATTCCTCCTTGGATGTCCATAAAGAGGGAGCACATAATGTTGTCAATTATTGTACCAAGTATTTTTTCATTTAATAATTATGTAAATTAATTTATAAACACCGCATCAAGATGGTCATAATAATTATGTAGTGTTTTTGTTCATTCAACTAGGTAAGTACCAAGTTAAGGATATGAACATGTATATTGAGCCCCTTACTGACGAGTTGTTGATTTTATGGAATGGGATCACTATGTATGACATCTCTAGACCAATAGGACAAAGAAAATTTCAATTCCATGCAATGCTTGTATGGACAATACATGATTCCCCTGGGCTAACTCATTTTTGTGGTATGTTATATATTCATGTTAAGGTCACATATTTTTGGTATGTTATAGTGCTTACACATTATTGCTATATGTTTAAGTTGCACATGATAATTGTACATGATCTAATTGTATGATATCTTTTAGGTCTTCAGACAAAGGGTAAATTTGCATGTCTAGTTTGTGGTCCGAAGATGAAATCTTGTCATTCAAGAAGTTTAGGAAAGCATGTGTTCGATGAGTTTAGACACTTTCTCCACAATAATCATAAGTATCAAACTATTGAAAAATATCTTTTTAATGGGAAAGAAGAGACGACATCAAGGCCATGAAGAATGACACCTCATCTATGGAATTTGGAATATGATAGACTAAATTGCTGAGGAAATGTCATTCCATCTGATGATTTTTATTTGAAATTTAGATTTTGATATTATCTTTTATTTACTAATGATGTTATTGATGCTCATGAAGGTCATCAAAGCATCAATGACCAACTTCCTAGAGGAATAAAAAGTTATCCTAGTCAATTTAGTAGGTTGTCATACTACAAGGATCTCCCAATCGTGCATTTGTTTGATCCTATGCATATTGGAAAGAATGTAACAAAGACACTATGGAAAATATTGGATGGAAGGCGTGACAAAGAAAAAATGGCCAAAATTTGTAATGACATTCATGAATCCAATCATGCACTGAAAACTTCCATTGAATCAAATCGCAATGGAGACCGCATAAACACAAGTGCCCTTCCCTAGTTATTAACTGAGTAGCAAAGTGATGCATTAAAAGAAGTCATAAAAAAAACAAAATTTCCAACATGATTTGCTGCAAATATAAGCAGTCTTGTATCAAAGAAAGGTGATTTTGGGCCAGGGTTGAAAACACATGATTGGCATACCTTTGTCAAGGTAATTCACATTCTCTATTTACAATATATTTGTAAAATTGCATGTACTTTTTATTGTATTATTTTACAATATATTGAAAAGATCATTTTTTAATCATTGCAGTATGTCCTACCTCTATCCCTCCCAGACCAGTTTGACAATAGTGTTAAACAAGTTATATATGATCTTGGAGAATTCATGAGGTTAGAAGTGTTATTATATATATGACTTGCTTTACTTTTTATGTAATTTATTATATATTTTTATCTAAAATCTTGTTTATATGTTCTTGCGAGTTGAATCTCTTTTAGGTGGTTATCATCTAAAGAAATTGATAAAAAAGATATAAAATATTGGAAGAGAAAAATTCTCCAGCTTATGTGTGAAATGAAAAAGTGTCTACCTCCAAGTTTTTTCAATGCTCAAGAACACTACCTCATACATCTAGTTGAGGAGATTGAATTGTGTGGACCTATACAAACTAGGTCAATGTGGATGGTTGAGAGGCACTTGAAATTTATGAAGGGCTTGGTGTTAGAAAGTAAAGTCCACCAAGATAACTGAGAGGGGGGGTGAATTAGTTATCAGATAATTATAACTTTTATCATCTTCAACAACATTAAACCATATAAGCAATATAATTACCAACCATAGAAAGATATTCATACACAATAACACAATGACACAAGATATGTTGACTAGGGAACCTCTTGATCAAAGAGTAAACCCTGGTGGGAATGATGCCCACAAAAGATGCACTAATATGAATATTCCTTGTGAAAGGATGGACTCTATTAGGAGTCTTATGAAATACATTCAGTACATATGAATCCCTATTAGGATATTTTGAATCCCTGTTAAAAGATTCTAACCCTGTTAAGAGTTATGGAAGACAGAAGGACCCACTACCCAAATAGCTTCAGGGTAAGATCACTGAACACGCTATCCAAATAATCTTTGCATTACTCAATAGAATAATATGTTACCTCTTCTCTAACTATGCCAAACTGCACTCACTGTTACATCAAATCTCAATTTTAGATCTATGTACCTCGCATGTCTTCCTTCACAAATTCACTTTCATACTTAGCTCTTTTCTTCACTTCATGCATACAACATCACACACAACCGCTACTTCCATATCACAACTACATTATGACAAGGAAATAAATTCCTTCCTTTATACCACACTCAAATAATTACAAATGAGTCAGCATACAATTACAATATAAAAGTTTCCACATGCTACATCAAAATTACACAAAATTGTCAGCTTCCAAATAAAATAAATCTTCACTCATGTGACCTCAAATTCTATGCTATCATCCACATCACTATCAATGTGTCTTCAACTTCCCTTTAACTGCGCAAAACCAGATTCCATCCCGATTAGGAGATATCATCCGATTTCCACAAACCACTACTTAGGAACACTGCCTGAATACTACTTCCACCAAAATGCTCATAACTTCCGTGAATAAATGAATTACTATCTGTGCTCTTAACCATAGACATATAACATATCAAAGAGTATATCCTCAACATCACATAGCTCCAACTGCAATAACCCACGTACGCTAATCCAAACTCTGTTTGCGTCTCTGCAAGTCTTCGGTAAATCACTGTGTTGACATCAATGACAATCATAGTCATGAATGAAACAACAACTGCTAAAAAATGGCTTCCAAGCATTTAGCATTCATTCCTAACAATCCCCCATTGGCATTGATGGTAACATAGATGAAAAACATCCAATGTTCCAAAAATCCAATACTGCAACACTGCTGCTCCAAATCCTCTTCATCAATCAAATCTTGCTTCGTTATCCTATTCAGTTCTCTCCAATAGATGTTTTAGATGGTTTTTCATGTATACTTCTCCCCCATTGACATCAATGACAAAAATTTTATCACTATGTCAACAACAACTCAATGTCAAAAGACACTATTCAGAAAATACATTCTCTAGAGTCCTCATGACTCAGCTCAAATACACATACTCCCCCATAGAGGAAGTACCAACATCTAGTCCAGAAGAAAGATAATGCTCATATACCACTGGACGGATGCAACCAACTGCATCACTTTTCAAAATTAGTTTGGGGCATAATCCCAAGCATACCTCTCAGATACTCAAATGTATCCTTAGGCAAAGTCTTTGTGAATATATCTACTATCTGCTCCTTTGTACTTATGTACTCAAGTTTGACTTCTTTCTTAGCAACTTTCTCTCTTACAACATGATACTTAATCTCTATATGCTTTTTCTTAGAATGTACTATAGGATTCTTAGACATACTAACTGTGTTGGTGTTGTCACAATGTATGACAATAGGTTCAACAAACTTTATTCCAATATCCTTCAGCATTTGCTTCATCCAAATTATCTAGTTACAATTGTTTGCTACTACTACATATTCTTCTTTTGTTGTGCTTTGTGAGATACAATTCTACTTCTTGCTTAGCCAAGAAACCAATCTTCCTCCAAGGAAAAATGTTCCACCACTGGTGCTTTTCTTATCATCAACACTACCTCCCCAATCAGCATCTGTATATGCACATAGGGTAAAATCATCAAATTTTTCATACCAAAGTCCATAGTCCATTGTGCCTCTTAAATATTTCAGTATCCTCTTTACTACTACATAATGTGATTCTCTAGGTTCAACTTGAAATCTTGCTACAATTCCAATTGAATGTGCTATATCAGGTCTTGTATGAGTCAAATACTGCAATCCTCCAATCATAGATCTATATTTCTTCTATTCCATGGTAGGAGTCTCATCTGTGCTAGATAGCTTATGTCCATTCACCATGGGTGTTCCAACTAGTTTACAATTCTCCCACTAATACATTTGGGGTGAAATTGCGATGGCAATTTGCAACGGCGAGAAAATGTTATGTCTTTTTGGCTTTTTTTTTTCAATTATACCCTGACAACGTCACAATTGCGACGTTAACGGGATATAAGAAAAAAAAAAAAAAAAAAAATGTTGGTCATTTCTATAATAGCGTCGAGAGGGATTTTTGCATCCGTTGGACGAGGAGATCTCTGCGGCTAGGCATCTCTGCGGCGTAAGGGATCTACTGGATTGTACATTCAGAATCCAAAAGGCCGAGAAAGGTATGATTTTAAACTTCACTTCCTCCTCGTTTTGTGTCACCCTCTCTTCCCTTTATCATGCAAACCTTATATTTAAGGATATGCAACATGATCTCGTTTAACAAGAAAAATGTTTCTGCTATTTCTTCTCAGAAACCCTTCTTCAAACCCTAATTTACCATCGGGTAGTTTTGGCTAGCCGCTACTAGGCGAGAGTCTACTATTTCTAGCTTTCCAAAGGGCCAATGCATTTCATGAATTTTTGGAGTGGAGGATGAAGGCCCATGGAGGAGATATCTTTAAAACCCACTTGCTCGGATCCCCTAGAACTATATTGTGCAGTCTTACGAGATATCATGAATGCTATGTGACAATTGCAGGTATGCTCATGTCTATTGCTGTGTATTTTATTTAGAAGATTCATTTTGATATGTATACGGAGGCAAGTTTTCAAAAATTTTGTTTCATAATGCGTCTGATCATATCAATGGGTCAACAAGTTTTTGAGTTACAATTCATACTCTAGCACCATTTTATATCATTGAACTGTTGTGGGATAGGATACCATTTTGTTAAGCAAGTCATCATGGCATTGAAATTGATGTGTTGCTCCTCCTTATTCAACAATCTACAATCTAAGTGACCAACAGTTCAACCCAAACTGAACTACTGGTCATATTGAAAGAACTTTTCCTGCCTATACAATTTTGCTCATCAATCACTGCTTTATACTTTATTCTGCTCACTGGTCCATTAAATTGAATTGCATATTCATGTTCTAAGATAACCCAGCTTGTAGAATCATAGATAGGTAAAGGGATTTTACAAGGCATGGACAATCATGTTGCTAATGGAGACTCTCTCCCACAGGGTAGAATGAGATGAAATTCATTTTTTATAGTGAAATTCTAACCGCATATTTTCTGTAGCAGATTCATTTTGATATGTATACGGAGGTGGAGATTTTTTAAATTGTGTTTCATAATGCATCTGATCAGATCAATGGGTCAACAAGTTTTTGAGTTACAATTCATATTCTGGCACCATTTTATATCATTGAACTGTTGTGGGACATGATGTCATTTTGTTAAGGATTTCTGTCTTCTTCATTTTTCCCCTCTCCCACAACCCCACAAATTTAGTTTTCAAATTCACTTCTACCAAAATGGATTTTATTTTATATAGCGTATAATCCCATAAATTAACAGATGTTTTATGATGTATAATCCTAGAAACTCAGAAATCTTTTATGGCATAAGCCTCCAAACTCTTCTTGAATTTATCATTGGTGGCACTTTTATGGGTAGTGAGATTGCAAGCTAGCCAAAGGGCCTGAAATGCTTGCGAGCGTTAGCTCTTTAGATAGGGCTCTACCTCACAATTATGCACAGAGCAGTACATTTGTAGTATAGTCAACAAAAGCACAAAAAACCCAACCAAAAAAACCACCACCTTTGATGGACTTGACAGGTACTCCCAATAAAGTTCAGACAACTGAGTCTTAATCTTCATTTTATAGTAATTTTTTATGAGCACTTCTTTGATTTACTTACTAGGTTCTATGTCCCTTATTCTTGTCATAATAAACAAATTTATTATCCCTATTTTGGTTTTTATTACCATCTAGATTGAAGTGTTTGGAGTACTTCAGACTATAGGCTAAATCGTAAAATCTCTCAAAAACTTAAAATTCTAGACACTATACTTTTTGCATTTTTTATCAGTCAAAATTTGGGATTAATTACTCCAAATGGTAACTATTAATTAGTTCATGATTTACTCTAGTTCTTGGAACTCTAGTATATTGATTACTTAATTTCGAATATACCAACACTCTGGTTTTTTGCATGTGTACCCATTGATATTTTAAAGGTGTGTATTCACACATCTTTGAAGGAATGATGTTTTCTCTACATTATGGATTTGTTATCCATGCAAGAAATCTTTTGCCGGAGTTGGGATGTTAATTAGTTTTTACTTATTTTTCATGAAATATGTTGTAAATGTTAATGGGATTTTTTTATGCTATATTATTGGCTGAATAAACAATTTCTTAAGGTAGTCATTAAGTTTGTAATTGTAGTTTCGTGAAATTACACCTTTGACTTGTAATATTTTTTGCATGTAATATATGAATTCACTATTGATTCTAGGTGCATTAAGGGAGGATGAAATCAATATTGTCAAGGTGCATAAAGGGGGAATAAAGACAATATTAATTTTAGGTGAGGTTAATAAACTATACTAAGGCAATGACCCATAAATTCTTAGTTATATTTGGATTCATATTTTGTTTTTATTCAGATTCATATTTTGCTTTTCCTTTTTATTTTTCCATTTAATTATTCTAATCAAACATACAGGTCAATAATATAGGTTAATTATATGTTGTTGGAAATATGAATTATACATGCTATCTTTGAAGAAATAGATAAATCAATGTGATTCATACAAAAAAATAGATTGGTACAAACACACACACACGCGCACGCACACACACACACACACACACACACACACACACACACACACACATATATGTATGTATGTATGTATATCTGTGTGTGTGTGTGTGTGTACCAATCTATTTTTTTGTATGAATCACATTGATTGATCTATTTCTTCAAAGATAGCATGTATAATACATATTTTCAACAGCATATAATTAACCTATATATATGTGTGTGTGTGTGTGTGTGTGTGTGTGGACATATATATTCATGTATTTATACATACATACACACACACACACACACATGCATGCATGTGTATATATATTACAAACAGACTGGTTAATATTTTTGTACATGTGCATATATATGGACGCATGTGTGTAAAATTGGATGTATATGTAAGTAGATACATAATAGATAGACATATGGAGCATGCATACATATTTGGACCAAAAACTTGGAGTAATATTTAAATATATAGATATGGACCAAGCATTGTATTGGAAAAATATAATGTTCAAGTTACATTGTAATGAGAAGACCAAAATGCATGGCATGATGAATCATCTACCCGCCTTACAAAAAAATACAAATTTCTGGGACCTCTTTAAGTAAATAGGGGAATGGTTTTTCTTCTACAAAGTATAAAAAAACATTTTTTGTCAAATAATCATACTACTTCTGATGGAAAATTTTACTACACCATCCATGGGGGAAGCATGGAGCAATGACCATCCGTAGCAGTGGCTGCAATGTCAAAACTTGATCCTGCATTTGTTTTCTCCTTGGAAGGTGTTATGGGCATTTGCAATTGGTCTATAGAAACCTGAGTGTTGATTGTGATGCAAAGTGGCATGCAGATGTGGTGGAAATAGTATAGATGTTTCTTCAACAATGCACTTTCCTTACTAACCCTTTAGGCCTATTAGAGGCTAAATACCCAAAATGACTCAACTTGGCTTCCAAATGGACAAGATAGATTTAGATGGAGTTCACAACACATATTCAATGGGATTCAACCAATTTTGTGGACCAAAGCAATACCCATTTGACAGAACTCTTCAAATCCCCTTCTAGCCCTATGAACCCCAATTAGCCCTCCTGAACCAGTTTTCCACCTTTTTCCCTGACTTCTTCCAAACAAGTAGACAAAAAAATTATATTTTGGGATACCCTTTTCAGGGATGCAAAACATATGTCAAATTTAAACCCAACTCCTTTGGACCAGTTTGTACTTCCTTCACAATGTGGCCTTCAAATGGCATCAAAATCAAACAAATAACAAAGAAACTGTGTTTTATCTCACTCTTCACCACTCCAAATTCTTAGCAAAATCATATTATAGCATAAAACTACTAGATCCAAATGATTTCAGTCACATTCATCAAGAATCATTCAACTCACCTTTATAGGCTCTCCAAACCCTTGTTTCATGAGGGTTTCACCAAAATCCTATCTCCACTCACCTTGGAGATCAAACTATTTTTCAAACACCTTTAGATCAACACCCTAGGGTCTTCCAAGTCATCACATAACCCTCTTCTTCAGGTAAATCTTATGCTGCTACATGTTAGCCATCAATTTCCTCTTGGAACACTCCCTTGTCTTCAACATTCTCGCTGTCCTTTTAGTATTTCTGCATCATAAACTGTTAGGCTGATATTGTACATGTTAGACAAGATTCTTCTCATGCCTCTTGGAAACCCTAAGTAGCAATGTGGAAGTAGCCAACATCTTAACCAATGGTTCAGTATTGTCCATGCTTGTTAAGATGCTGAGAATATCTAAACCAACTGCTTTGCGTGTTCAGCTTGTTTCAGTAATGGGTTTGTTGATTCAGCATGCAACTATTATTGAAGATGAAGTGGCAAGTTTAGGAATAGTTTGAGTGCTAACTAATTCTCTTTGAGATAAGAAGGAAAAAGTGAGAAGATTTTCTATGGCAGCCTTAGGTGAACTTTTGTTCTATATCTCCACTCAGAGTGAAAATTCTCCGAAGGCTGTTGTTGGTCTGGAAAGTCCAGCAAAAGATAGTCGGTCATCACCATCTACATGGCAGGTTAGCCCCTAATTCTTGTGCCATTTATATCTGATATATGTGATGTAGAGCCTTGGTATCCACAGTGAAAAATAGTGTTTTCAACTAAACTTTGTGTGAGAATTCAAACTCTCCTACCCCTGCTTATGCTAGGGCACTCCTTACCAAAGCTCTACACTATTGAATGAACAAGTCTTTTGTAAACATTCAACACATTATTTACCTGTAACTCCTCACAATGTTATTCGTAGTCTGTTGTTCTGTCAGTGACGATAGGTTCTTGTATACCTTGTGTATCTCCTTTCCCACCAACTATGCCAATTTATTTTCTGTATGTTCTTTGACAGTTTCATCACTAGTCAAACTTTCTACTTTGTTCCAGTCCTTCCCAATTTCAAATCTATTCTCATGACAAATCAGTCACTCACCAATCTTGGTATATACCTGGCATAGAGATTCAAGTGTTCCAAAGGCTCTTCAAAAAAATCACTCTGTCATATTTCATATACCGGACAGAGTGTTCTTCGAGAACAAGGTTCTCAACTAAACTCCAACTTCATAGACATTCTTCATAGTCAAAGAGAACTAACACTCAGTCTTTCCACTAGACTCTTTAATCATAGGAGAATTGCGATGGGGGTAATTTGTACCCAGAATAGGGTAATTTGTCCCAGAAATTTTTTTTTCATTTTATTTTGTATTCATCGCAATTGCGACGCACACACAGTGAATTACGATGGTGGTGCTGTATAGGCGATGCCCACTCCTGTCGCATTTTCTTCGGGTGTTCGTCGCACTTGCGACAGTTATTGCATGATCGCATGCAGCTTCCCAAGCGCATGCGACCATGTGACAAGCCATCGCAGTTGTGCAGGTATTCGTCCCACTTGCGACAGTTATCACATGATCACATGTGGCTTCCCAAGCGCATGCGACCATGTGATAAGCTGTCGCAGTTGTGCGGGTTTTCATCACACTTGTGATGGTTATCGCATGATCGCATGCGGCTTCCCAAGCTACGGATTGAAGTCATAATTGCGATGAAAATGGAAAGACGTCGTATTTTGCGACTAAAAAATTGCGACGTCTATTACTGTCGCAATTGCAACACATGGCTGTCACAATTGTGACACATAGCCATCGTAAATCGATGCCAAATTTATTAGTGTCCATTCCAAATCTTTTCAACAAGTCATTCAGGTACTTTGTCTAACTTACAAAGATACCATCATTATTTTGTGTTATCTGTAATCCCAAAAAGTATTTAATTTCACCAATTATACTCATTTCAAATTCAGTCTTCATTTCATTAGCAAATTTGTCACTAACTTCATCTTCTCCTCCAAAGATAATGTCATCAACAAAAATAACTCTAATCAACAAACCATTTTCAATTTCTTTTGTGTGCAGATTGCTATCAACTGTTCCTTTTGTAAATCCCAATTTTAACAAATACTTATCTAGTCTTGCATACCAAGTTCTAGGTGCTTGTTTAAGTCCATATAAAGATTTCTTCAATTTACATACCATGTCTCCTTCATGAGTTAAAGGAAAACCTTCAAGCTGCTCAATGTAGACTTCTTCTTCCAATTCTCCATTCAAAAATGCTGACTTCACATCCATCTGATATACTTTGAATTTCTTGTAAGCTGCATAAGCCAAAAACATTCTTACTGCTTCAATTCTTGCAATAGGTGCAAAGGTTTCTTCATAGTCAATTCCTTCTTGCTGCGAGTAACCCTTACATACCAATCTTGCTTTCTTTCTTACTACTTCTCCTTATTCATTCATCTTGTTTTTGAATACCCATTTAGTTCCAATAACATTCTTGTCTTTAGGTCTAGGGACCAATTTCCATGTCTTGTTCTTTTCAATATGATCTAGTTCTTCTTTCATAGCACTAGTCCAGCTTTCATCTTCACAAGCTTCACTAGTAGTCTTAGGTTCAATTTGAGAAATCAAACATAACTGTTCTTGTGCCTTATTTCAAGTTAGAACTCCTCTTTTGATGCTTCCAATAATTTTTCAATAGGATGATTTCTTAACAAAGTCTTGCTACGTGTCACTATCTCAGATCTCACTTCAGGTGTAGGTTCTTCAATGACTTCACTGTGGCTTTCATTCAACAAATCACTGTCAGTTTCATAAACTAATTCAGTAGATCCAGTGTTAGGTTTAGGATGAGCTTCTTCATCTAATTCATAATCAAGTATTCTTTCCCAAATTTTGAACTTTTCATCAACTTTAACATTTGTTCTTTCAACAATAGTCTTAGTTCTTTTATTGTAACATCTATATGCTTTTCTTTTCAAAGAATATCCAAGAAATATACCTTCATCACTTCTAGGATCAAACTTTACAATATCATCATCTCTCTTTATATAACATTTGCTTCCAAAAATTCTAAAATACTTAACTGAGGGTGCATGTCCAAACCATAATTCATAAGGTGTCTTGTCTGTGTCTACTCTAATTTGTACTCTGTTCATTGTATACACTACTGTGTTCACTTCTTCTCTCCAAAATATCTTCACCAAATCATTCTCAAATAACATAGCTCTTGCTGCTTCAATCACTAATCTGTTTCTTCTTTCTGCAATGCCATTTTGTTCAGGTGTTCTAGGGGCTGAATACTGTCTCTTAATGCCATTTTCTTCACAAAAGGTGTTAAACTCTCTAGAAGTAAATTCTCCACCTCTATCAGATCTCAAACATTTAATCTTCATTCCAGATTCATTCTCAACTTTATTCTTAACAATCTTAAACTTATCAAATGCTTCATATTTTTCTTTAAGAAATGCAATCCACATCATTCTTGTAAAATCATCAACAAGAATCATAAAGTACCTTTCTCCATAGAATCCTCTAGTCCTGGTAGGACCGCTCAAATTTGTATGAACAATCTCTAGCTTCTCTATAGATGTAAACTTCTTACTGGGAAAAGAACTTCTCTTCTGTTTAGCCATTACACATTCTTTGCAAATCATGTTAGTAGGCTTCATAATTTTAGGCAAATCTCTTACTGCAAGTGTAGTACTTACTTTCACAATGTTATCAAAGTTTATATGAACAAACCTTCTATGCCATAACCAATTGTCATCAATCTTAGTAATCAAACATGTCATCTCAGTAGGATTCAACTGAAATACATTACCTCTGGTTCTAGATCCAGTTCCAATTAGATTTCCATCTTTATCCTTTATCACACAAGTTTTCTCAGTAAACCAAACTTGATATCCCTTATCAACTAACTGTTCTGTTGGTTATATTTTAGGTTTTCTGAGGTCTTTGTTTTTGGTCTTGTTTCAATGTCCTAGCCTATGAAAATGTCTGGTTTAGGTTTCAGGTTTCCCTAAAAATGTTGTAGTAATTCTGTGGGAGAAACACTTGCCTTTGACAGTTCTATTCTGAAATGGTTATTTCCTTGGTTGGTTTTGAGTGTGCCCTCATCTTTATGTTTCCGCATTACCTTTTTGGCCACTTAAGTCATATGTGTGCACATGATTATTTCCCTCTAAGGTGTTCATTGAATCGCTTAACATTTTTTCATGTTTCTTTTTCATTCAGCGAACTAGTGAATGTTATTTTCCCTTGCCATTTTTCATGTTTGTCGCTAAGTCTCCAAGTCTAGCCAGTAGTTAAGTTCTCATCTGGTGATCCAGCGACTGCATGGTCTCCTATTTGCTTGATATCTGGTGGTTTCTTGTTAACCTTCAGCGACTTGGCACAACAATTATTTCTAGTTCTCTAAATTAGGTGATTATGTTCAAGTTTCCTCAGCAAACTAGCGAACGTCGTTGATTGTCTCTTCATCCAGCAGTTATGTTTTAATCTCACAAAGACTAGGTCCTACTCAAAATCACTTGGAGATCTAGTGAATGAGTCATGATTTCATACTCTCTAATTTTGGTGGCTTTGACAATGAAATTTGGCTAATGGTTTAAGTTTTCATTTGTCGCTTAATCTCAAGAAAAGGTGCTGGTGCCCTAAGTTATTTAGTGATTAAGCAAATGAAGTGTTTGTGGGATCTCGGAGTTAATTAGTGAGGTTCTAAATGATTCAGTGACTTGGTGAAAAAAGGAAAACATAAGTGTGTTTTCAATGGTTGCTGATTCTCATAATAAAAAAGTGATGGTCAAAGTCTTTGGGTGATTCAGCGACAGCCGCTGATTGTGTTGAAGATCAACAATCAGCGCGTAATCTCAGAATGTAACCCATCGTGTTAAAAGTGCTTAGCAAACTGGAGGTAGATGTCATTCGCTCATTCTCAAAGCTTGACTGTGGTTAAGTGTTTCTTCCTGAAAATGCGAGACAGCCTTGTTCGCTGATTCTCTAGATAAGTGTTGAGTTAAAGAAATAGTTCCGAGAACTGGCGAAGTCTTTAGTCGCTGAATCTCTGAGTTGGGTGGGGCTTAGTGTGAGTTTTTTTTTTTTTTTAAAGGTTTCCCTTGGACCGTTGATCATCTCTGAGATCAACGGTGGTCATGAAATCTTGAAGTAAAGCTGCGAGTTATGAAATCCTTCTGAGATTAAGCGAGTAGTCTTGTCGCGTGATCTCCTGACTTAACCTCGGGTTAGCATTTCTTTTTGAGATCAAGAGATCCTTTGTTCGTGTGGTCACTAAATTCTGTCTGGTTGAGTTTTCATGCTAGTCAGTGTTATGAGTCGTTGCGATGTGGAACAAGTACCGTGCCAAGCTGGAAAAAGTAGAAAGTCATCCAATCAGGTTTTAACGAGGGTTTACATCATTAATTAAGGGTTTTGATGCAAAAAATCCATGACCATTTCTCTCGCACCCTATTTTTTATTTTTTAAATCATCCTATCAGCATCCACGCCATGGCTAGCTCTGATTTGAAGGTTGGCAATATGCAAAATTGAATGCAGAAGTGACTTAGGCTGGATTTGCTATGATTTGGCAATTACATGCACAAGAATTTTGGAGTATATAGACAGGATTGCATTGCTTTTTGTGCTCAAAGTTGTTTTGAACACAGTTGAGATTGTTGGTGTCGTAGCAGAGATTGAGTAGTGCGAAAATTACAGAGCTGAGAATTTCCTATTCTATCAAGATGAGTCATCTTGTGATGAGTGGAGCATCATCCAGTGGGGCTGTAAAAGAACAGAGTGGAAAGGATAAAGGAAAGCCAAATTACTCAGAGGAGTTCATCAAGCTGCTTCCTGGTTCAAATCAAAATAAGAAGGCCATCAACATGGCATTTGAGGATCTTATGGACAAATGTAGGGACCCTATTACTCCTACAAGTTTTGGTTTTACCTTGTTCTCATATTTTTACAATAATAGGAGTAGAGCTATACCTATTTGCAATGACTGGATGTTGGGAATGGCAAAGTTAATTGTGCCTAATGTGTTTTTAGATGTTGATTTAATCATTGAGCTAGCTAGGTTGTATGACCCCATTTCTAGATGCATTAGGTGTGAAGACCAATCTATGTTTATCTCTTTAAATAGGGGGTCTTTCATGAGAACCTTCAATTTCTATTCCTCCTCCTCCACTGAAATTGACTTAAAGAAGGAAAGGGAAAAATATGCTAGTAATGTAGGGTCAGTAAAGAGCCAAATAGTTAGGCACATGCCCAAGCATGATAAATACATAGCCCCTCTCCCGCTAGGTATGAATGCCCCTTATTCTTTTGAATCCCTCAATCATTATATGAAACTCTTGTGTCATGGGTTGTGTAGGGTTCTAGGAATAGATAGGGATGATGAGAAATTGCCTGCTGATCTTTTAATGATAATCATAAACATTCAGAATTCTCACACCAACACTGATTATGATTATATCCAGTATATAATCGACAGGATGCATGATGGGTTTGTGTCTATCAAGGAGAAGAAAAGGCCTATTAGGTTCATGCATTACTCCCTTCTTATGCATTTGATTCTGTACCACCATGTTAATGATTTTGATGCAAGGGTATTGAAGATTAAGACCCATTTTAAGGGCACTCCCAACCCAGTGCAGTATTGGTTGAGGGTTTGGAATACCACATCCAATGATTGTGACTTCTCCATTTTTCAGAATTACTTTGTCCATCTAATACTTGAAATGTTAGGCACAAATGTTGTGAGGTTTCCAACTAGGGTGTTGAGGGTTTTAAGACCATTGCAATATGAGAACAATTGGCCAGGAAACCACAATTGGGGAGATTTCTACCTGGGGGACAATTCCACAGTTATCAGAGTATATGGGTGCCCTCAGCCCCCACACCTGCTTCAAAGATATGTACCTCCTAGAGTGGCCATGATGGAGTTTATTTGGCAATTAATGTGGACTAACAAAGAGCACCTAGGGCCTCATAGGAAGGGTACTTTCACACCCAGGCAATTCAAGATTGATAGCTTTTTTATTGGAAAAAGGGCACTGGATCAGGTCAATGGCTAGCTCAATCATTTCAAGATGACTGTGGGTACCTACCAGTATGTTGATTTTGAGGGTTTCATCAAAATGGCTAGGATGACTTTGATTCCTAGCATTGGAACAATTAGAGAGCATGAGGCCCTTGATGAGGAGGATGTAATAAGAAACGTTCTGGACTTTGATGAACAAAAGAGAAGATGGAGTAAGTATTTTGATTTACTAGACTTGGAGACTCAATTGAAGAAAGCTGGAATTCCTTTTGGTGGTTTTTTCCCTAAAATCTCATACTTGCAAAGAATGGAAAAATGATAGAAATGCATGGTCCCCTATCTAGCTAGTTGGAAGGGCTAATTGAGGAGAAGTTGGAGGTGCCAAGGAACTATTCCACCTCTGAAAATGAAGAATTCACCAATGAATCACAGGAAGGTAGCAATCCACCTCCAGCATGGGAAGGACCAATTATTGACCTAACCTAAGATCCAACAGAGGTGGAGGCTATCTTAGAGCCACTGTTGAAAAAATAGAAAATTGAGGTTTGTGAACCTCCTGAGAAGAAGAAACAAAAGAAGGTATTGGATAGTGCTTCAGTCCTTGTGCCTAGTAAGAGGGCCTATCACCATCAATTGAGAAATTCTATCAGGGAAGGAAAGAAGATGGTGACGCAAGAAACAAGGGACTTGACCTTATTGTTGGGATAGGATGAAAGAGAATTATACCAAGAAGAATTTCTCAGTGATGACTAGTTTATCCAAAGAAAAGAATTCAGAGATTTCCTTTTCTGGAGGAAACCTGAGGAAGTGAAGAGGTTTCCTGAAGGTATGGAACCAAGTGAAGAGACTGTTAGGGCTCTTACATCGTATGATCCCAGTCTTGAAAGGATCACTGTGGAGGAAGCAAGAGAAATGGTTAAAACAAGTGGCATGCTTCTGACTCTTGGATGGGATTTGACTTCTGCCTTTATCATTGACCAAATTAGAAAGCAACCCGAGGGAAGCTTGTCATATGAAGTGCATATTAATGACATGATCAGAGGGATTGGTTATGACCCTAAATCACAAGCTATTGCACTTTGGTCTTTGGCCCCAAGAACTTAGAAACCATCTCTAGTAAGCATTGAAGACAAAATGGAAGGTAACAAGATTGTTTGGACCATCCAAAATACCACTGACCTAGAGGTGTTGAAGGCAGTAACCCATTTGGCTCACCTCAATGAAGCCAAAACTATCCAGTTGTCAGAGAGGTATGATAAATTGTTTGAGAACTCAATGAGGGTTGCAAAGGATAGGGATTCAAAACTTATGTTGATCAAGAAGATGGAAGGTGAATTGGAGGAGTTAAGGGAAAAACTTGAAGAAGTAGTTAAAATAGTGCCTCCCCTACCTTTGCAAATTGAAGACCCTCCTCAACTTGAGGTTGAGATCCTTGACCATCCAGTGGAAGATTTGGAGAAAATAAGACTAGAAATGGCCCTGAAAACTATGACTGGTGTTGTGCAACGTAGGCAGAACAAGATAAAAGAAAAGATGATCAGTCCATCAGTCAGTCATCATGTTACACAAGACAAATGATAAAGTAAATGAGTCACTGGCAGCTTTGGAGCCACTTCACAGCATTTGGTCCCGGAGGAGTTTTTTATTTGATAAACTTGATGGTTTGCAAGAACATAGGCCTGATAACCCTGAGGTAGTAACTGAGGTTTATGAAAAGATTGGGTTGGTTATTTCTATTTCAAAATTTTTCAAAGGGAACTCCAATCAAGTGAGGGCCAAGTTGGCTTTTTTTTATAATGATTACAGTAAGTTTTTACCTTCTATTTTTGCAAATGATGGAAGTGTAGTCAGTTTGGATGAGTGGAAGACATCAATGGATCAGTTGGTGATTAGGAAAGAGGCTTTCCTCAGTGGTGATAATGTTTTAGACTTGGATGCGTGCAATGGAATAATTGATAGTTTGTTCAAAGTTGAAAGTGATTGCACATGATTTGTTGCAGAGGTTAAAGCTACAACTGATTCCAAATGGGACCTACATATCAAATCATTATAGGAGCTTCAGAGCTATAATTGGCCATCTAATGATGATGTGGCAACTTGGGGCAAAATGGTGAAGAAAAAGAAGAAGAAGCCAGCTATCCAGGAGCTAGAGGCAGAGGAAGAAGAATAGAATACGCATGGCACCTGATCCAAAATTCAAGGGAGAGCATGTTTTAAACATAGGATGATGTAAGTTATCCTGTAATGGTGGTCATCATTCATGCTACAAATCAAAGTAACTACTCTAAAATATCTCCAGACGAAGGTGCCACCAGTGAAGATGTTAGCAGTTGTTAACTACTTTTTGTTGTTGTAATCACTGCCTTTTGATTTTGTACTTTTTGTCTTTAGTGCAAGTCATTTTCCTAGACATCCAAAGCTTGTTGCATCCTTTTGAGGATTCCAAGATGGCTAGAGGTATATATAGCAGGTTTTTTCTCTTTTGTAAAGGTGGTCGAAGTTTTTTTTTCTAAAGAAGACTAAATATAGATCCTGACTTTCTTTTATGTTTTTGCTAAAATTGTAATGGATACAACTGAAAATTAATACAAATATACTGAAATTTCATTGTCATTTCTAGTTGTCTTTTTGTATGGAAGCTTTGAAGTTCTTATGCATTAATTAGTAAGGCTAGTTTAATGCATTGTTCACAAGGTGAATATAGGGGCTGAATTCAAGTTTCTCTCAAGGAGAGAGTAAAACCTTTAAGGAGGTCTCTGGGATTTGAAAGTCAATACATGAATCTGATGGCAGGGTTGGGAATTGGGAGAATGAATTGTTAGGCAATTTATTTGAATTTCAGTATCTTTATGTTAATAGGATTCTGTAGATGTTCAATTTTGACTCAAACCCAATGGATAGGGAACTGGTTTAGTTTGATTTGCATCTGTTCACCATCATTTGATCAAGAAACTATATCCATTTACTTTTATTTGTATGTTGTAAGTTGCATTAACTATGTTGAGTACATAGATCAATTCTATTATGCTTTGTAGAAGCATTTGAAAGGTAAACCCGAATGAGTTTTACACTCAAAGTGAAGAAGGCTCAAAGCCTTAATACCTTAGCATTTAAATTTTTCTAGATGTGGCTATTGGGAGTGCATGAGTCATGAGTCCAATAAATTTATGAATATTTTAACCATCTACAGGTTTAAGTGCTAACATGTCCAACACTCAAAAGATTATGTTTCAATCCATCCACAAAATAAACATCATCAGTATTAGTCTTTCCATCAAGAGTAATAGATCATATACCTTTAATCAAACAAGGTGCATTGTTTCCAACTCTAACAACTCCTCCATCATATTCATTAAAATTTATGAACTTTTTCATGTCTCCAGTCATATGATGTGAAAAACCACTGTCTTTAATCCAATCAACTTTCTTTTCAACTTGAGAAACTAAGGCTTTTTCTTCCTTAACATCAGTTTCAAGGTTTTCTTCTTTAATTGCTACAAATCCTATGTCATCATTATTCTTAGTATCCTTTTCACTTAAAGTTCTTTCTATACTAGCTTCAAGATCTTCATCATTAGCATAATAACATTCCTTAGATCTTCTAAGTTTGAAATTGTTTCTGTACATTTTAACTCTCTTAGGACACTTAGATGCAAAATGACCATATTCTTGACAAGTCCAACATTTAAATATTTTCTTACTGTCTGGTTCTCTTTTCACAAGCAAGGCAATACCTTCTTCAATCTTCTTGTCTTCTTCATTTCTAGATTTGTTTCTGCTAGCATAATCTCTGCTCACACTGATGCTTCTTGACAAAGTAGGGTGAACACTAAGAGCACTGAATGTTGTCTCCATTCTAGGTAAGTCTCCTGATAATCTCAGGTTTATTTTTGCTGCTTCCAATCTTCCAAGAAGAGTCTCTCTTGTAAAGTTTGTAGTACAAGGTATAACTTGTTCAATCATCTGTGTTGTCTGACTGTACTCATTCTCTGGAAGGGCTGTCAAAAGTGCTTCTCTTGCAAGTATGTTACACATGAATAGATCTCTCTCATTAGCAGTACATGTTTCAAGATTGTCCTCTTCAATGATAGTCTTATCATTCTTTGTAATCAACCAATAACCTGGTCCTAAACACAGTAGGTGTGTCTTCATCTTTTCTTTCCAGCTGTCAAAATTTACTCCATCAAACTTAGGGCTTTCTTTCCTAAAATTCACCATGGATCTCCTTAAGCTATTAAACTTCTTTTTCAAGGATCTGTCACTCTGATACCAATTGTTAGAAAGTAAAGTCCACCAAGATAACTGAGAGAGGGGGTGAATCAGTTATCAGATAATTATAACTTTTATCATCTTCAACAACATTAAACCATATAAGCAATATAATTACCAACCATAGAAAGATATTCATACACAATAACACAATGACACAAGATATGTTGACTAGGGAGCCTCTTGATCAAAGAGTAAACCCCAGTGGGAATGATGCCCACAAAAGATGCACTAATATGAATATTCCTTATGAAAGGATGGACTCTGTTACGAGTCTTATGAAATACATTCAGTACATATGAATCTCTGTTAGGAGATTTTGAATCTCTGTTAAAAGATTATAACCCTGTTAAGAGTTATGGAAGACAAAAGGACCCACTGCCCAAACAGCTTCAGGGTAAGATCACTGAACACACTATCCAAATAATCTTTTCATTACTCAATAGAATAATATGTTACCTCTTCTTTGACTATGCCAAACCGCACTCACTATTACATCAGATCTCAATTTTGGATCTATGTACCTCGCATGTCTTCCTTCACAAATTCGCTTTCATACTTAGCTCTTTTCTTCACTTCATGCATATAGCATCATACACAACCGCTACTTCCATATCACAAATACATTACAACAAGGAAATACATTTCTTCCTTTATACCACACTCAAATAATTACAAATGAGTCGGCATACAATTACAATATAAAAGTTTCCACACGCTACATCAAAATTACACAAAACTGTCAGCTTCCAAATAAAATAAATCTTCACTTGTGTGACCTCAAATTCTATGCTATCATCCACATCACTATCAATGTGTCTTCAACTTTCCTTTAACTGCACAAAACCAAATTCCATCCTGATTAGGAGATATCGTCTGATTTCCACAAATCGCTACTCAGGAACATTGCCTGAATACTACTTCCACCAAAATGCTCATAACTTCCATGAATAAATGAATTACCATCTACACTCTTAACCATAGAAATATAACATATCAAAGAGTATATCCTCAACATCACATAGCTCCAACTACAATAACCCATGTGCGCTAATCCAAACTCTATCTGCTTCTCTGCAAGTCTTCGGTAAATCACTATGTTGACATCAATGACAATCATAGTCATGAATGCAACAACAACTGCTACAGAATGGCTGCCAAGCATTTAGCATTCATTCCTAACACTTGGTTTGACATAGAGCATGTCCTAAGGGTTCTATGGTGGAGGGATATATGGTATACCAAACCATGGTGTATATTAGTGAATATCTTCCCAAGTTTGTAGCAAATATCCATGTAGATCGCATTTGGGATCCCAACTCTATTAACAAATTTGAAGGGGAGTACTTGATGGGGAAAGGTAGATTGAGGAAAGTGAGAGGTAATTATATGATGTTATTGTAGTTCATTAATTATTATAGATCTTCAATATGGCCCCGTTTGTTTGCAGAATTGGAATTTGATTCAAAACCTGATTATCTCAAAATAAGGTTTTGAAATTCTGATTTTGTGTATTCAGAAGATAGTTTGGACCATTTGGTTGACCCGGAAGATGACTAAGATAATCCATTTTCTGTGTTTGGTTGCCATTTTCAAAATTGGAATTAGAACTGAGAAATTACTATTTCTCTATTTGGTTTGCAATTTCATAAATCTAAATCTTTGTTTCCTCTTTGGGTTTGATCTGCCTTGATAGGAAAGAATGCTATTCTGATGTGGAAGTTTGAGAAATTGTGCTCTTCAAATTTGGTTTACAAATATTCTTGCCTTCAGATTTGGGTTGCTGAGGATTTTTTGCCTTTTCCCTTTTGGGTTTCTTCTACCTTAATAAGAATTCTTGTTTTGATTATCCAAGTTGCTAAGAAATCGTTCTGCTTCAAATTGGTAGTTGAAGAATCATGTCTCTGGATTATTAAGATGGCTCGTTGTGTTCCCATTTTTACTTGTTCTTTTCCATCTTCATTTCCAAATAAGATGATTGAAACACCTTTTAAGTATTTTGGATCTGAGACATTAAGAACCCCTGTTTGTTTTCCCAAACAGTTGAAAAGATGTGGCTTTAGGGATTGAGCTACTATTATTTTGTTCAATTTACGATGAGTCCCCCATGGTCAGTGGAAAGATAAACTGTTCATGGAAAAAGTGAAATCATCTAAATGAAATGGCATTGTACAAATTATAGCCCGGTTAATGCACTAGGATAAATGGTCGATCTTTAATAGCAACAAAATCATTTATTCATTCATTTTTCCTCTAGTAACGACAATAGAATCACACTGGACATTTTAATCTGTTGAATCAAAACAGTGTTGAGAAGCTTCTCGAGAAGCTTCTCCTCCACCTACGCCTCCACAATGAATGCCATTTCCACCGAAATAGAGTTCACATAGCCCAGCGCAAGGTGAACAACAGAAACTAAGGCATACATGAAAATAATGCAAACCCCAAAAATGAATGCCAAAAGATCACGGACCCGATGGCCAAATTAAATGGGGTTCAGAATTTTCCAAAACCAGAATATGAATTTGAATTCCACCTATTGGGTGGGAAGATGGTGCCACCCATTTTGGTGGTATATTCGGGTTTTGGTGGTATAACCAGATTTTCCATTTTAGCATTCCAAATAGTGGATTCAACTCAAAACCTGATTATCCACTGCCAATTCTCATCATCTTTCAGAAAACAAATGGGGCCTATAAGTTGTTTCTAAGCAGTCTATTTGTTTTCTTTATAGTTGTTCGTGAGTGGGATGCACTACATTTGTATATTGCAAACAATCTTGATTGGATGACGGTATGGATTCAACAATCTCAAGAAAATGGTTGCTCATTAACATGGGATGGTGTTGCATCATTGGTTAAAGAAGCTCATTGTAATGGAGATCCCAATGTTACGCCAATGGTACTTGATCTAGCATATGGTGTAAGAGGTAGAAAGGTATGTATAAGTTTACTAACCATGACCCATAAGTTTAATATCAACTCATGGATAAATGAAAATAATCTTGACATGTTTGAATAATTGCAGATCAAACACTAAAAAGCTATGTACTACCATGGCCGTAAATTTTGCATAAAAAAGTTAGACGACATGAAGAAAACTTGTGATTTTGAGATAAGTGCAGTCTTCGAGGTCACTAATATTTCATCTAGAAATGATATACATCCTCAACAATCTGAAAATCAATACTATGGCATTTCGGATGATATACTTGAGTGTGACTTTAATTCATTCAAATTAGTTCTATTTGTCGTTAAATGGTACAGGCTACGGCTAAATCAAAATGATCCTGATAGGACTGTTATTGAACATGATAGTAGATTTACAATGATTAATACAAGGTCATTTGAGCCAATTGGAGATGAGCCCTATGCTCTTCCAAGCCAATGTGAGCAAGTGTTTTACTTTTTTGTTCCACATAAACCAGGTTGGTCATTTGTTGTTAGACATGATCCAAGAGGAAGGCCAGTACAGTATAATGTGATGGAAGAAGAAGATACTGAAGAATCAAAAGATGAAATAAATGATGATCACGGATGACTATTACACAATGAAGAAGAAGAAAATGATGATGATTCCAGTGATGTTGATGATGGTCATGATGATGATGGTCATGATGATGATAGTCATGATGATGGTGATGATGATGGTGATGATGATGGTGATGATGATGATGATGATGATGATGATATTAGTCATGATGATGATGATGATGATAGTCATGATGATGACATGGATGAGGAGGATGATGAATAACATGATCAATGAAATGTATGTCAAGGTATGATCAATGCCACATATGAGGTGTTGATTTATTCATAGAAATTTCAATTAAGTTATTATGTGTTGAACTCTATAGTCATGGAGTATATTTTGCATCATGTAAATTTTGTCTTCTATGTAATTTGTAGCTTACATATCATGTAATTTTTGGCTAACTTAAGATAAATGATTTACATATGCAGGAAATTTAACGCCTTTGACATGGATTGACAGGTATAATTTTGTCATGCCCATAAATAAACATCCAAAAACGTAACAAATTTTTTATTTTTATTTTAAAGGGTGAAATGTTAAGAGATGACTACAAGGTTAGTTGTAATTCATCATCGGCTATGCCGGGTGCAATCTAGGATCTAGCAGTTAACTAATGTAAGAAGAGTCAGACCTCGAAAGTGGGAACCCTAGTGTATACAGTTTCCATAGGGACTTATGTTCAAGGTTCATTCCGAGTGTTTAGGGCATAAGTCTTCTTCCTAATTTATAATAATTGACCAACCACTAATTCAGTGTAAGCATACCTAGATCATCAAATTCATTATCAACATAGATGAGGGCTGACAATACTAACATTCTTAATTTGATCCTCATGTCAAACGACATGTGTCCATTCTTTTCTAGGGTCAAAGTTAATGTAAATTCACATAACTAAATAATAGTTAAACAAGGGTGTTGTTATAATAATAATTTTTCTCATTGGTTACCAAGTATAGAATTTAATAATCAAAATCTATAATTATCATCAAAGTGGTTAGAGCCACACATCGAGTAACCCCAATCTATCAATTCACCAATCCTTTTTCTTACTAAATAGTTCAATTCATGATTCTGCATGCTAATAGTAATCACTTCCTTATTAACTAATTGGTTCAATAATGAAAAGAAACAATCATCTTAAGGGTCATTTCGCCAATTGACTAAATTCTTAATGTTGATTAACGCTAGTCTGGCTTACACCGATTACCTAATGAACAAAATAAAACATTAACTTAATATATTGATACTTTAAAAGTTAAATCCATTTATACCAAAAATACTATATCTTAACAACAATTTAAGTCTTTATTAAACTCTATACCCTTAATATGATCTAACATTTGTGTTTTCAAACATACCCAAATATACATTTATAAGAAGATGCCAATAAAAGAAATCCCCTAACTCAACTCTAATAACCCTAGCTTATTAACTAGTAATATAATCCAATAACACTATACTTAAACCCATGATCCTAGGTTTCCTCAACTAAAATTTGAAATAACCCTTAATCAATATGACACTAATTCCTTCGTAACTTATTGTTAATCAGGATTACTAATGTAGTTAGGAATCAATGAATATGAAATAATAAGATTACATAATTACCACATAGAATATTTGTTTACATCTAAAAGATACCCCTTCCTACAATAACACCTACTACTCTATGTCTCCTAGACCTATCACCCCTCAACCCTTTTAATTTACATATACAAATTTATGAGAGTGGGATGTCAAAAAAATGAACATAAGATTAATTAAATAAATAAATACTCATCTCTAAACAATTATGAAAAATACCAATATATAAATAGTAACATCATCTTACACAATTTAAAAAAAGATCCTACTATCTATCTAGGTGCCACCTCAGACACCTAACCTATACTACCTAGCTAACTAGTCTACCAACCTAGCTAACTAGCCTATCCTATCAACCTTCCTCCCCTTTCTACATGGGCCCCATGTACCCCAAGGATGATGGGACATGTACAGTAAGGAAATTTCCTAAGGGGGGGCGAAAATCACAAGTGGGAAGTATGTGGGTTTTCATTGGACCACCCAACAAAGGGGACATGGTCCCCAATGCATAACCCATGTAGCCCAAGGGAAAAGCATTTTTGTTAAACAAGAATATTCATATATTCCCCATGCCAAGCAAGGTACGCATGGAAGACTTTTTGCTGCATTTTGGAAGAAGTTTATTTGCATTAATGCCTTGTCAGATTTTATTAAGTTTGAAATTTAAGGAGACAAAGTATTTAATAGTTTTGTTGAATGTCTTTTCTCATGGCCCTTCTACTCATGTAGGGGTATTTTTTGTTTAAGAAATAAGCTTATTTTACTCCCAAGTCAATCACCTGGGCATGGGAGAAAGACTTTGGTGTGGGGTCCACTAGCAAGTGGAGAGTTTTTATGGAGTTTTTTATTAATAAAGTTAATTTGAAACTTAATCAACATAAGTTAGAGAGTATTAATATGGTTAATATATAGTTTAGGCTATTAGTTTAATTTAGGTGATTATATTGAAAGGGGAAAGGGGAATATTCTCTGTGGTAAGAGAATATTTTCCTTCCCCATACAAAAACCAGAGAGTTATTTGCTCTAATAAAATTCTGGGAGGTGATATTTTATGGTATAGTTTTTTTTTTCTTATTTTCTCAAGCTTCTTGTTTGATAGAAGAGATCTAATAAAATGAGTTTGAGAGTTTAATTAGTGTAAGGAAATGTGAGTAACATGAATATCACATTACTTCATAATTTTAGTTTGATTGAGCTTATTTTGTTGGCATGTTTATTCAAGGAGAAAAATAGATTGAAATATTGTTTCAACTAAAGTGATGTGTGTGTTGTATATGTGATTTATTCAAGGAGAGCTAGATTAAATTTGAGATCAAATATTATAATCAAACATCAATAGATTACAAACTCCATACATCTACATCCATATAAACATTCCATTGAAATTAATAACTTGATTATTCTATCAACTTGGAAATCACTTTTTTTTTTCTCTTGCATTACATGGATAACTCTACTAATGTAAAAGCAAAATTACAATGGCATGAAGGTAATTGATAAATCATAATCATAATGAGATCTCTCTTACATTTGCAAATACATATAACACAAAAAGAGAAGTCCTCTCATTTACAACTAACACAATACAAAGGTGGATAAAACTCAATCAAAGTTCAATGGAGATGACAACTCTCCTCCATTACATCTTCACAAAGATCAAAAGGTATACAAAAACATTTCATTATTCAATCAAGATGATGATTCCTCATCAAGAACCAACAATGCCACACAATATAGAACATTTATACACTATTACACCAAGAAGGAGAACTTCTTCAAGCATCTTCCACATGAGTATTGGCATCCCAAACCTGCAATAAAAGAAATGGAGAACCATGGGTGCTCACCACCCAACCTAGGTCTCTTATGAGACCACCCCCGAGCTTGGAGAACCAAGGCTAAATGGGTATGCAACAAGATCAACAAGATGCTCACAAAACAAGTTACACAAACATGCATACAAAAAATTACTCCCTCCCAAGGCTACACAAATGAGTCTTACAAACTCATTGAAGAGGGTGGAGGTGGGCTTTTCCAAGGGGAGATTGTCATTGCATACTAATTTCTCAACATGAGCATTTTGTTGCCTCTTCAAGGCTATATAACCAATATCTTCATACACATACTAATTTCTCAACATGAGCATTTTTTTTTGCCTCTTCAAGGCTATGTAACCAATATCTCCATACACATACTTTGCTTATCAATATCCACAAAATACAAGGATACAATGGCTTCCATGGTGCCCATACACCATGGACTTATCCCTCTTCTCCAAGAGAAGAGACTCTCACCTCATGGAGAGCCCAACTAACCCCTCCACCTATAGGCCACTTCTTCCCTTCCCAAAGGGTGAGTAATGCCTCACACCCATAAACAAGAACTCCCTCAATCAAGCAAAAAAAAAACAAGATCAAACCATGAAATCAAAACCCAAAATCCCTCCATTACAACACATAATCACAACAAGAACCAAGATTCATATGCATGAGAGAGAAAAATACAAGCTAATCTAATGAAAAAGAAAAAAGGCTTCCATGAGCATAGTAACCAACCTCCACAAGTGTGATGGAAATGGAAATTTGAGAAGAGCTTATCCACTTATCCTTCCTCAATCCAAACCCTAATGTCTCCAAATGTAGAGAGTGGGTGAACACCCACTAAATCTCCTAAGGGCCCCTAAAAAGGCCTCTAAATTTCTACCCACCCACCATCCATAAATGTAGACTTGACTCTATGGCCTTGTTGTCTTTCCTTGTCCCCCCATGATAAATGCTTGATTGAAAGAAAGGGGGTGGAGTTGGGTAGAGATCATGACTTATCAAATTTCGAAGTTAAGGGTAAATGGGTCATAAAGTGGGTTACCAAGGTCACTAGGAATTTCTAGACATGCTCAAAACTTCCCTAACCCATGCCCTTATCAATTAGGTACTTAAATTATGCCAAAAATGACCCTTAGAACCCCTTATTGGTCTCTAAAAGTGACTAGAACAAAGATGAACTAAAACATGCACATAACAAGTGTCAAGTGACACTAACGATTACACATTACATACTCAAAGTCACGTCCTGGATGACAACAAGAAATTAACAAATAACACACATGCAAAAATCCACATTTAAAAGGAGTTCACATTACAATGAGGCTTTTAATCCCATATCAGATTAAGCCTTGGCTTACTCAATTCACATATGTTTAACCTTGGTTCTCTGATTAATTTCCATGGTTCTCTTACCTGCACACTGTACATCGAGCATCAGTAGTTCAAGATGATAACATTACATGAAATATACATATTCAATTCTAATTGCTATATGAAGAATCCAAATTTTTCATTCAAAGTGTTTAAGCATCACACTTACATAATCATCATGACATGTCACCTATGGGGAAATCAAATTTAAACAAGATCCATTATTTCTATCAAAATCACACTACTAAATATGCATAATCAAAATCTCAACATACTCTAAATTCTAATGCACATCATAAGGTGATCCACATGGCATAGTAATCATCATCAAAATATAGTATCTTGAGTCTCTATCAGAATAAATCAACAAGTGCACCAATGTATCAAAATGCAGATAGAACAAGGTGCTATGATGGGTCGGGGTGAGGCCTCACAAATTTATTATTTGGTTACCTTCTCTTTAGTCGGAAAAATATATAGATCCTACTATGTCTCTCATTTGATGCATTGCAGGTATCACCAAATTGTTATTTGTCTGATATGTCTTCCTCAAGTGAGGAAAATGCGGGAATAGAAGACAAAAGTGAGACATCTAGTAGGTCTAAAATAGAGAGATCAACTAGAAGTCAAAAGATTAGAAGAAAATTTGATAAATGAATGCAATTTTTCCTTGCTGAGGGGGGGTCATTTTCTTATGATAATGAGACCAAAGGTGACATGAAGGATCCCTTAAGGTACACACATCTTTAGAAAGAATGGGTACCTAAGGAACTACCTCAAGTTAATACTGATTTTTCTGTTAACAAAAGGATATATCGCATAGCTCCATCTTCATTACATGGTTTGGGATTATTTTCCATGGATGGCATAAAGGTCAGTTATAATCAAGTTGTTGAATTGATGGAGTATGTAGGATCTTGTTACAATTATAAGAATTGGATGTAGATTGTGCAATATAAAAAAAGTATGCATAGGTATGCATTGTCAACAAATTATATAAAATGCAAAGCAAATGATCAAACTAAAATTGTCGCTATGTATATTGATGGAAGGCCAAAAGAAACAAGGAATATTGTAGGTTTTATAAATAGTTCTCAACCCGTGTCAACTAATAAGCGATCAAATTGTATATTCGAGGCACCTGAGGGAAATCGTGTATTTGTATGTACGATAAAATCAATAAGTGCAGGGGAAGAGCTAATAGATTACAATTTGAATTGTGTAGATACAAAAAAATTCCCTATCATGGGACTAGTAAGTATAACATTTAAACCAATTGCCTCCAATTAATATTGACTCCAATCACTTCTGATTGCTAAGAATTACTAATCTTTGTCATAGGGCGACATGGATATTCCACCTCAAGATACAAACGGGGATGTTCCTCACAGTACACCTTCTTCAGCAAAGGTAAACCTTAATTAGTGTAATTATACAAATTATATAGAAACAAATGTCATATTATTATGTTCTTTTCTTTATGGCTTTGGAGTTATTTTGATAGAATTTTACTGATATTGATGTGACAACTTGATACTTTTTGATAGAGGAAAGCAAAAGAGGCAGTAGATCTATTTCGATTTGAAGTTGATGCGGCATTTAGAGATGACGTAGAATCTAAATCTAACCATGTATTCATGGCTACTCAAATAAAAACTAAATATGGTAATGAAATTCTTAACCTTCTAATGGAAGCAAATGAAACTGAGGAGTCAAAGGAACTCAGAGAAGAATTGACACGTAGAGTCAATTCTATTGATGTAAGCAGTAATTAATCTTAAGCAATAATTAAAGTTCGATAGATGTTTATATTTTATACTATCTTATGGATCATGATCTAAAATATGATGTGTTCTTCTTACAAAATTTTTTGACATGTGTGAAACGTCGTCAACATGGTGAGGTTTGTAGTGTTGTACAACCTTCATGTAAATAATCCTTAAACCTTTAACCATTGATTTAACCTTTGTATGCATTATTGACTCAAATTATGTTTGGGATGCTTCTAGTACCCCATTTAATCTTTATCCATTGCAAATGTATTTGCTAACAATGTATTATTTAGCTCATGATGAAGTGCAGACGCCTCCTTCGGTTAACATTCTACATTCGATGGTTGCATTGTTCGCAACAAGGTGCTTGCGGACATCTTCCTCTGTACCATCTACAACTAGTAAAACCTTATTTTTCTATATTTTGTTATGTGCTAATCATGAATTGATTATTTTTATTGTGTTAATTGTATACATTGTATGGACCTATTTTGTGCACTAATAGATACACCTACACCTAGTACAAGAACATATCAGACCAGTACTAGTGAAGATCAACCATTTCCTAGATCAGCCCGTGTTACTAGTACTGGTCCGTTTGCGGGGACATTATTGATGAACAAGAACAATATGGTTCCGTTAAAAGTACCAAAGCTTCCAGGTGCTTTAAAATTGTTATTATTTATAGTGTAATTGTAGTTTACTTATACATAACTCATTTTGGACTAATAATCCCATGCTATTTTTGTAGGAAATGATGTTTTTTATGATCATCTTTATGAAATGACATTGAAGCTATTTGGGCCCACCATATGTAAAAGGTACGTAGCTTCATAATATTGGTACAATATTTTTCTTATCTTCCATTTATTGTACTATATTAAAGTTATGATATCTAACAATTTTGTTTTTTCAAAAAAGGTGGAATGATCAGGATGATGACTTAAAAAATCAGCTCATTAAATCTTTAGAGGACCTCTTTGGAATTAAACCTTTTGACACAACCATGATTCTTCAAAAAGCAGCCAAACATATAAAGACTGTGAGCGACCAATATAGAAGGGCTCTAAAGGATAACTTAAAGTACAAGCATCCTCCTATGATTCCACCGATGGAGTGGAATGAAATAATAGAAGATGCAAAAGAGAAAAGGCTAAATGGTAATGGAATTCAACCAGAAGATGGAAAAAGAAGGTTTGTCATGATAGTATTAAGTAGAATGTAATCATGCACTAATTAGTGATCTTTGTAAATATATAATCTAACATGTTTCAAACTTTTCATAGACTGTAAGACACATCAAAAGCCACACAAGCGAGATTAACAAAGGTTGGCCAACACAAACTTGGCTCTGGTGGCTATATGAAACTTCACTCTCGACTTGTAAGTAGAAACATTCGAAGTTCATATCAAATTTTTATATATAAGGTTGCAAACAATTCTGTTTAATCAAATCATACATGTAAAAGTGACAATATTAAACAAAAAATATAGGGCACAGAATTCAATGTAGAGCCCACAGATGGAGACAAGAGAATAGCCTTGAAGGAATGCTATGCAGTCATGGCTGCACACCTATGCCAAGAAGCCCAAAGCCATAACGAAGAATCTGCTGCACTAGATGAGACACAGGTAAATTGGTCAAATGAAAAGTAAATCAAATTGAATAGTTAATTTCGAACATAAATTGACTATTTCATAATAACAATGTGCATGACATTTCATGATAACAGCCTTCAAATCCTACCACAGAACCTGGGCGTGACAAAGGCCATGATGTGCATCACAATGTTGGAGGTATTAATTTGCTATTGGAAATAAATTATGTAATTATTAATAGAATTTAACATCTTTAATTGCAATTGGCCATGTAACCTTTTTTTTAATATTTTAGAGCATGTTGAGGTGGTAGAAGATCAAAATGTTATTGTACATGATGATGTGGCATTGTCAAGTAAATAAAAATGCATGTTATGTTCTACTGGTTAATGAAATACATGTAACAGTAAAAAAAAAGTATGTGAATTTAACCCATTTACTTGTTATTGCAGCAAACCCCCCTTTAGTGCAGTAGCGTCATCCTCCTCGAGACATGAGGAAGCATCATAATTTGAGATCATAACCACAAGAGGAGGAAGATAATATTGATGCTCATGTTAGCCTTTACCTAAATAAGAAATCTAAGAAAAACCAAAACAAGAAATGATTTCTTAAATATGCTCTTTGATAAAACTTGTTTGATTAACTTTGTTGGATAATGAAAGAACGTTGTTTTAAGTAATTATCTATGAATGTTGTGTATTAATATTGAATTATATGTCATGTTAATGAATATTGTTATGTGTTAATGAATTCTTGATTAGTGTTGCGTATTAATGAATGTTATATCATATTAATGAATGTTATGTGATTGTATTGATTGAATGTTATAGTTCATAAATGGATGAATGAAGTGTGTAATTAGATGTTAATGGTGAATTTAGATTGATGTTAGGGGGAGGGGGGGTGAGGCCAGATGAGCTTCCACCTTCACGTGGTTGGCCTTGTTAAGTAGAGAATATTAAAGTATTCTCGAAACCAAGTGAAGCTCAAACTAACACACCTTCATTATTTAATCAATTTCATTCATTCTAGGTATTTGCTCATAAGTGCATTTTGAATGTGTCATTGTTAGGCAACTATCAAATAAAAAACTAGAAGGGCCAATATTCAACTTCTCATTGTCATTGTCTGGCATGATTCGGCTTCATTTTGTGTAAGTATTCTCATATTGAATGCATCAACCTCTCTTGACCTAATGTGGATTATTTCATTGGTTTGCATTTTTTAGTAGGTGAAGTGTTAAATCAGATATCAATTGGATCTATAAGTAACATAGATATTCTATAGCTAATAGCCTAATACACACACATGAATAAATTTACTTGTTGTCCCCTTAGGATTTACTTAAGCAAACAATCCTTATGTGCTCAAAAATTAGTTGTTTTAGTGCTGCAATTGTAGATGATTGTATGCATGAATTCAATGACAAGAACTAAACATTTAGGCTCAATGATAATGCTTGTCATCCTTATATGGCAGACAAATGAATCCAAGAAGGAAGCTTTTAGGAAATATTTGGAGTCAAGCGACGTGCTTGATACCCTCACAAAAGGTCTACGGTAGTTCTTCTTATATGATGAAATGCTGAATCTAGAAAATTAATTTGTGAATTTGCATCTATTTGTGAGATAATATATTAATATTGGCAGTTCCTCTTATATGATGAAATGCTGATTTTAGAAAATTAGTTTGTGAATTTGCATCCATTATTTTTAGATGCATGAATGTTATGTTTTCCTTGTGAGGATTCAAATTAATTTGATTGATATGATCTTTGAAATGGTGTAGTAGTCTTTTAGATTAATGTGATTTGTATTATCATATAATATCTCTGCTCTTATAAACTACCTTGTTTCCATGTATGATTTACAGTTATTCATTCCAGTGTTCCAAAGTGAATCTAGATGATATCTTTGAGCAAAAGAATGAGGTTGCTAAAGATGTTGAAGAACTTGAAAAGGTTGATATATTCATATCAGTTACATTTATTTATTGATGTGTATTGTCAATTGAGTACTGTAAAATATCTCTTAAATATCAAACAAGATGAAATTTGAATGCAGTATGATTCAATCATTCATTTCTATGCTTACAGGCTATGTCAAACTACGGATATGAGATAGTTCAAACACTTATTGTAGATATAGAGGTTGATGTCCATGTCAAGAAAGCAATGAATGAAATAAATGCAGGCAAGACTTTTACATCCAATACTAAATGTCCTTTTTACCATGATATTGTTGGAGATTGCCAGCATATACTTTTTCATTTTGTAAATGGGTTGATGGTATTCATTTATTTAAGAAAACCCAACTCATTATCCTCAACTTTGTTCATATTTTTGTTCTATATTTGTTTAGTTTATATACCCAAAATTTCTCTCAATTTCACCATCATTCATTTCATTGTTTTATATCAGCTGCAAGAATGAGGGTGGCAACACAAGAAAAAGAAGAGGCAGAGAAAATTTTACAAATCAAGAGAGCAGAAGCTTTCCTTATTTTATTTGTCAGTATGCATCAACACTTCCTTTTATGTTATATATGTATATTTTATAGATTTGTATATCTATAATTTAAAAGTTGTATGTAATATACATTGGGAGATAATATATTGATATTGGCAGTTCTTCTTATATGATGAAATGTTGAATCTGATATCGGGTCTGTTTGTAGCATCAATAATGAAAACTATTTTCTTGGCTGTCATACGATCCATCTCCATCAACAACTGGTTAAGGACTCTATCTGCGGCACTGACAGCATCCCCAACACTACTTCCACACTGCAAACATGCAAACTAGTTATGCATCACTAGTCAGAAAGCCTATCTCAAATAGTTCAAACAAAATTCCTACTCAAATATGTTCACTGTCCTCAACTTGAACTTCACTCATAAAAAATTAACACACCTGTGTAGCAATAGAATCAAGCTCGTCAAAAAATAGGACGCAAGGAGTTGATCCTCTAGCTTTATAAAAAATTTCCCTCACATTAGCCTCGCTCTCTCCAAACCACATTGTTAACAATTCAAGGCCCTTCACACTGATGAAATTGGCCTAACATTTGTTAGCAATGGCTTTAGCAAATGGATTGCTAGAGCCCAAAGCAGTCTGGAAGTGCTCATTACTAATGGCCATGGAGTTTAGAATCTCAGCATCTATTGTCTCATCTTCTAAGTCTATAACATTCATCTTTTCCCTAATGCACTGAAGTGCAGCCTCAGTACACAAAGCAGCAAGATCTACTCAAACATATCCATGGGTATCCTTAGCAATCTTTTCAAGATCAACCTGTAACAAGAAAACTAAAGATAAATAGATACTCCATCAAGAAACATAAAGATTAATAAATGCTTTCAAAATCCAAGAACTATTTAACATTAGATATAGAAGTACAAAAAATAAGGCCCCAATATACGTACATCATCAGAGAGCTTCATATTCTTTGTATGGATGCGAAGCACTTCCAACCTTCCCACTTCATCCAGAACCCCAATATCAATCTCCCTGTCGAACCTTCCAAACCTTCTGAGTGCTGGATCAATACTATTTGGTCAGTTAGTTGCTCCCATAACAATAACATGGGCATGCGATTTAATTCCATCCATAAGTGTAAGAAGTTGAGAAACAATTCTGCTCTCAACTTCATCGTGGGTTTTTTCCCTCTTGGGAGCTATAGAATCAATTTCATCAATAAATATAATGGACGAGGCATTCTTCTCAGCCTCCTCAAAAGCCTTCCAGAGATTTCTTTGACTTTCTCCAGCCAACTTTGACATGATCTCAGGTCCATTGATATAGAAAAATAAGGCACCAGTTTCATTTGCCACTGCCCTAGAAATTAAGGTTTTCCCAGAACCAAGAGGCCCATAGAGCAGAATACCCTTTGGGGGCTTCACACCAATAGATTTGAAGAGTTGTGGGTGTCTAAGAGGAAGCTCTAACAATTCACAGATCACCAATCAAAGCCTATCTCTCAAATAGTTCAAACAAAATGAAAAAACCCACAGTTTCACGCAGAGTAGAGTAGATGGATTGCTAGAGCCCAAAGCAGTCTAGAAAATAGAATGAGAAGGGACCCGCTAGCAACAAGCAGCAGAATGAGTGTGGACACCTGAAGATAAATATCTAGACTAATCACCAATCAGGATTTCGTTGGTGATTAGTCTAGATATTTATCTTCAATTTTTTTTAAACACTCCACGTTTCATCAAACTTTCAACCCACATGCGTCGAAAGTCTGGCCTAAAATTGACCATTCTATGTCAAAATGTGGTGTCACAAGTTTGGCATCCTGGTCGGAGCCGCTAAATATTTCGACCAAATTTGGTCGAAATATGACCGTCGCAAGTTTGGCATCCTGGTCGGAGCGACCAAAGTTTTCGACCAATATTAATTTATATTGGTCGAAAGATCGACCAATACACAAACACTTGCCAATGTTATTTTTGGCCTAGATTGCCCTCATTTTTTACCAATAGTTGAGTTGATCATTTGATGGTTTCAATAAATGGGTCGATATTTTGATGCCAATAATAGCGATGAACCAGTTGGTCGACCATTCGACCGAGTTGGGTAGAAACTTCAACCTATAGTGCATCAAAAAATGGTGCAAAATGTACTAGTGACCCCTTGTGACATTATGAATGAGGCCATAGCCTAAACTAAGAGAGAGAGAGAGAGTTGCTCACTTACAATAACTTCATCATGATAAATGAGAGAGAGGAGCATCTCTTAAATAGAGATGAGAGAGAGGAGTTAGAATGTAACTCCCAAGTCTATGAATGCCACCATTCATAAGTGTGTGATACAAGTGTCAAGGTCCTCTTAAGGAGGAATCAACTAATTTCCTTATTAAGGAATTACAAGAATATGAGTTGTCCTCCCACTTGGACTAGAGGAAAAAATAGAGTAAGGATACCTTGGTTTATCCTAATTTACAATATTACACCAAGGAAAGATTATAAATTCTAACACCCCCCTTTAATCTTTACTTGGGGATTTTACAACAAGGGATATTAAACCCAGAATTATAACAATCTACAACTTGATCTTCAATATAAGAAAAAAAGGTTGTATTGTTTGAATCATATTAATTTTGACCTTGGTATGCTTGAATCCAATTTTGCATTCTTTGTGTGCCCTTGGGAGATGTTCCTATTGTAAATGTGCATTATTGTGGTGTAATATGTGTGATGGAAAGTCATGGGTATCTTTTAGTTAAAATTCAACCTTGTGGAGGTCTCAATTGTGCATAAACATTCTTTTATTTGTGGAAATTGGCACATGTGAGTGCATGTGAATAACATTGGGTCTCACAGCATGGATGAAAAGGTTGTATTGTTTCCAAGGGTTATGCCAGAAATTTCCCATGCTTATTTGGATGTGATTTTTTGTGTCATTTGTGTGTGTTTGTGTGGACGCGTGCTTGAGTGGATGTCAAGCCAACCTTGGGAGTGGCTCTGAATGGGGGAACCATGGAACAAAGGGTGCACCAATGAAATCTATTGTAGAGTTATTAATAAAGTGATAACATAAATAAAATTAATGAGGGTAAAACATTTAATCAAGATAAGTAACGTTATGTATGCCTAAAGAGTGATCGACCATATTTGTGTAGGCCTAGTGATCTATCCACCATAATTAAATAGGAGTGGAGAGTGACTAGTGATATATGCCTCCTATATTCATTTTGGGCTCACATTAGCATGGATGTAGTGGAGAAGGTCAGGAGTCACAAACACATTAGGCTCCTTGTCCCCATGAGAGGATTTCTTGGTGTTGCATGGGCCTGATAGACATGTGTTGACACTCCCATTCTTGGTCTGTTAACCCACTCAGTTTCATCAGTGAGTCAATGTTATTGTCATGTGAATCACATTTTATGTGAGGTATCAATATATTACCCTTACGTGTGGCATACCTAGATGATGTGTGTGGAACCCTTCATGTTTCTTGGTGTTATGTGAGGTATTGTGTATTTTCATATGTGTGAATACCTTGTGTTTTAGCCTTTCGTGTGTGTGTTTGGGCCACATAATTATCTTTTTGAGAATAGTAGGGAGGGCCTGAGGTTTCCTTATGGTTAGATGGTGTGACCATTCACCATGGGGGACCAATGTACAAGTGATGAGTGATCCCAAATAATACTTGAAAACCATCAAGGCTTGTGACACCATGATGGTGTATCCTCATATTGATTCCTTGCACTATACCACTATGATGTACCCTTGCCTTTGTATCTTGCATTTGTATCCTTCTATAATTGTGCATTGGATTCAAAGATTATTCTAATAGCATGGATTATTTTTGTGTGACGGAGGATTTATACTCCACAATTTTATTAAATGTATATTTCTTTCCCTTTCAAACCTTGATGATTCCATTTGGTTACATTATGTAATCTTGTATTCTTGGAATTGGCTCTATAATTGTGTAGTGTAGATTCATGCTTTTAAAATGATGGAAACATGTTGCATTATCCCTTGTATGATGTTTTAGTCTCCTTGTATTATACTTGTGATTCTGGGTTGTTAGTTAACAGATTGGTCTTTAATAGTATTGACTCAGACCCTCACAAGACTTCTCTATTAGTGAACAATTGAAAGAGCTTTCAATAGCTCAATCTTTGAATTAACAGGTATAACTCCCTGAATTAGATATTCAATTAATTTATTTTTGTTATTTTCAATAAATGATTGGGTATGATCTTAACTAGAGAGAAGAAGAGGCTTCAAATGAATGTTCATCACTATGAGACATTCACGAATAGATATGCAATCAAATTAATGTAACTAATTTCTACGGTTGTGCCTCAATTCTCACACACATGAAAACTAAAACACAGTGAAATCACCATAATTAATTTCTGCAAATGCACCTCCATGACCATGAATATTACGTGTGGTGTACCCACAAATGATATAAATCTATCGAACAACATAAATATAATAGAATAAAATAATAAATAATGACTCTTAGATCACCTTATAATCGTAGATTAAAAAAAACACAGTTTGACATCAATTACTAATTTATTGAATCATCCCATATTCATCCATCGCACAGTAAAGGATAATAACATAAATTTAATGAGCAGCAACCATGACTCAAAATTTGAGTCTCACACAGTTGCCACAGCAACAAGGGGAATCTAGGAAAAAGATTGTCAATCCTTCATAAAATGTTCAATAGATATATAAATAGTCTATTCACCTACCCAAGCGATTACATAATAGTTCTTAAAAAATATTTTGAAAAGAAATGTCATTAAACAGATGTCATAAAAGGAACTAAAACTGAAAAAGAATCTTCAACAAACATCATGTGGCCTTTTCATTTCCTTCCTTGTCAATTGCAGCATCTCTGAGTACCTCTTTTCAGAATTTTAAAAATCACACCTCTTAGCTAAAATTCCCAACTTTCAAAAATCGAACCTCTCAACTACAATTCCTGACTTTCAAAAATCACACCTCTCAGCTCTAATTCCCAAATTTTAAAAATCACCCCTCTCAGCTACAATTCTCGACTTTCAGAAATTGTACCTCTTAGCTACAATTCTGGACTTTCAGAAATTGCACCTCTCAACTACAATTCCTGACTTTTAGAAATCGTACCTCTCAGCTACAATTCCTGACTTTTAGAAATTGCACCTCTCAACTACAATTCCCGACATTCAAAAATCACACATCTCAGCTACAATTCCCGACTTTGAAAAATCGCACCTCTCAACTACAATTTTGACTTTCAAAAATGGCAACTCGTTTTGGTAGCATTTTTTCCTTATCTCTTCTGGTGTAACATGAGATAAAGTAACATAAATTTTGACATGCTAAATTATGAACATGAGGTTAGTGATAGGCATATAATAAAAAAATTTAAATGGGGGTTGAATATTGGGCAACAGATGACTCTGATTGGGGACTACTTTTTCTTGCAAAGGAAAAATGAGAACTCCAGAATCTCTGGCAAAAACCAATGCTAAAATCCATTGGGCAACAGAGTCAGAGAGCACAAGTACAGGGAGTTCCTTCAGAAGTGGGTGGTGGGGAATAGGGCACAAGAAAAAAAGAAACAACCCAAAACTTCCTACAACCTACATCCCCCTACCTCCAGGAATGACAGGGAAAATCCCCCTACCTCCAGGAATGTTTCAAGTTGTTCATATGAAGTCATTGACCAGATAAGAGAAATATGAACCATTGCGAAAGAGGGATGCATGTCCATATAACATCCATAGGTCTAAAAATCATAAGTAGATCCAATGAAGGCTCATTATGTGAAGGAGACCCTTGTGTAGAATCTCATAGCCAAACAACCATTTTTTATCATATGTTTCTACAACTTCTTGAATGCCATCACCACCATTTACATCTTCTACTTAAACAAAATCAGATTCTAAAATATATTCATTTTTAGCCAAGATGAAAAGAGGAATCCGTTGAAGTACCCATATTTGGTGAAAATCTAAATTTGAAACAATTAAGTTTGAAACAATATCTAATTTTTCAGCATCATCATCGACTCCATCATAAACAAATTCCTTTTTTGCAACTAATAAGTTGGCATCCTTATCTTTCCTAGGGATTTTGAAATGTTGACTTGTGATATGAGAAATGTGAGAACAAACTTCTTATTTTTCATGAAAGACTCAATCATTCAGAAGTTCAAAGAGAGGATTATCTCTGATTTTAAAAGCTTCACTAGAACTTTCCGGTATGAATAATGCATTGAAAGGAATGGATCTATATTCAAATTTTACATTTGTGGGGTCTCTTGACTTTTTCAGAAATACAGTCACAACTGTAGCATTCCCCACAAGTTCATTTTTACTCCCAAAAATAAAAGTTTCATATTCCGGTTGTAACAAAAGTGCAATCATATTTGTATCATTTTTATCATGCACTATGACATCATAATATTTCCCTTCATTATTACTAGCCACAATATCCTCGTCTTTATTATTTATTCCTTTAAAAGAAAAATTTTCAAAATTCATAGCCACGCCAACAATATTTCTTTCATCTTTTTTTTTATTGATGACTTCATCTAATGATTTCTCTTCATTTTTAGTCATTGAGGGAGAAGACATTGATACAAAATTCAATGAAGCACAAAAATAATCCTCTTCTTCATCACTTGGGCTATCAGAATCATCTTTTTAATCAAAATGTTAAACATTGGTTGTTTGGGACTCAATATCTAGGTTGTTGGCTTCATCATTTTGAAAATGTTTTTGATCAAGAATTGTTAGATTTAAACATTCAGTTGTGTAAGGTGGAGGTTTATCCATTTTTTATTCAAAATGATGGTCATTCATATGTTATTTTCTTAAATTCTTTGCAATCCTATTTTTCTCAAACAATCCCAACAACATTAAATCATCTTCAATTCTAGTAGCTTCCTGTTTAGCGATCTCGAGATCACATACCTTGCTCTGTTTGAGGTAGAAATTGCCTTCTAGATGCATCGCTACAATAAATGTGGATAGAAAATTTTATTGGCTGCGTTGGTCAACTTGTGGTATTTTTTCCAATGACTGGTTGAACCGGTCCAAAAATTCCCTTATTCGTTCATCTTCTTTCTTTTGGATTTTGAAAAACTGACATAACAGAGAACCCACATTAACCGCTAGTTTGAATCTCGTAATAAATATGTCTTCTAATACGTTCCAACTAGTGATACATCCATCTTCCAAATGTTGGAACCAGTTTGCAACAGCACCAACAAGGGATTCAACAAAATAATGGATAAAAACATATTATAAAACTCCAAGAATCCCGCAAGCAAGATTAAACACTCGGATGTGACTATCACGATCTTGATTGTTCTCTCTAGTGTATTTTGGAAAATGTCTTCTTGAGTCTACAGGTAGGTTTGTGTACTTGGAGGCAAAGAAAAAGGGCCAAAATGAACCTACCATGGCTGAACTGCAGCCAAAGCCATAAATTTAAACTGGACTTCTCTTAGCCAAAAGATATTCTTTATAGGTTCTAGAAAAATGAGTCCTTGGGGAGGCACCTTCAAATTTCTAAGGGAAACAAAGCACCAGCTCTTCGATTCAATTCCCCAGTAGAGTCATCAAAAATATATTAGTTAACAGATTGGTCTTTAATAATATTGACTCAAATCCTCACAAGACTTCTCTATTAACGAATAGTTGAGAGAGCTTTCAAATAGCTCAATCTCTAAATTAATAGGTACAACTCCCTAAAATAGATATTCAATGAATATGTTTTTGTTATTTTCAATAAATGATTGGGTATTCTCTTAACTAGAGAGCAGAAGAGGCTTCAAATGAATGTTCATCTATGTGAGACATTCACAAACAAATATGCAATCAAAATTAATGTAACTAATTTCTATGGTTGTGCCTCAATTCTCGTACCCATGAAAACAAAAACACAGTGAAATCACCATAATTAATTTATGCAAATGTACCTCCATGACCATGAAGATAACATGTTCAGTGTACCCACAAGTGAAATAAATATGTCAAACAGTATGAATATAGTAGAAGAAAATAATAAACAATGACTCTCAGATCACCTTATAACCACATATTTAAAAAAACATAGTTTGACATCAATGACTAATTTATGGAATCATCCCATATTCACCCATCCCATAGTAAAGGATAATAAAAGAGATTTGATGAGAAGCAACCATGACTCAAAATTTGAGTCTCGCTCAATTTTCACAGCAACCAGGGGAGTTCTGGCCAAAGATTGTCGATCCTTCATAAAATGTTCAACAGAGATATAAATAGTCTATTCGCCTACCCAAGCGGTTACATAACAGTTCTTGAAAAATAGTCTGAAAAGAAATGCCATTAAACAGATGTCATAAAAGGAACTAAAACTAAAAAAGAATCTTCAACAAACGTCATGTGACCTTTTCATTTCCTTCCTTGTCAATTGCAACATCTTTGAGTACCTCTTTTCAGAATTTCATAAATCGCACCTCTCAGCTATAATTCCTGACATTCAGAAATCGCACCTCTCAACTACAATTCCCAACTTTAAAAAATTGCACCTCTTAGCTACAATTCTTGACTTTTGAAAATCGTACCTCTCAGCTACAATTATTGACTTTCAAAAATCATACCTCTCAACTACAATTCCCAACTTTCAAAAATCACACCTCTCAGCTACAATTCCCAACTTTCAAAAATTGCACCTCTTAGCTACAATTCCCGACTATTGGAAATCACACCTCGCAGCTACAATTCTCAACTTTCATAAATTGCAACTCTTTTTGGTAGCATTTTGTCCTTATCTCATCATTTGTAACATGACACAGAGTAACATAATTTTGACATGATAAATCATGAACATGATGTTAGCGATAGGCATATAATAATTTCTTTTGAAAATTTTAAATCAGGGCCAAATCTTGGGCAACACGGGTAAATAATAAATGATGTAATCGTAAGATAGTCTCAAATTAGAGGTCATGTTCTTGTAAAAGGATCTTAGGGTTTCATAGATGATAGATTTAAATAAATAACACGTGGTAATGAAATTGGCCAATAATTATGCTTAGAAGCCTTGATTTGGGGGCTAGGAAGCTATATTGGTGTCTCTACTTGTCTCTTGGCATCTCCGCCTCATAGAATTGAGGTTGTCCAAAACCTAAAAAGTTCTCTAACTTTGGATTTGTGTCTCTATTATCAATTAACTTTTAAGCATTTTAGCATCTCTACATTGGCATTTAAGCTTTTTTGTGTCTTCACTTGGTCATTCGGTGTCTCTGCCTCTCTAGATACAGACTTCTCAATCTTGCCAAGGAATTAGCTGGTGATTGGCGTCTATGTGATGGGGATCAGTGTCTACACTTTTTGGCATCTCTGCTTGTTGTGGCATCTCTATTAAATTAGTTTTGTGATCTTTTTTGGTGGATTTTGGAGTTCTTGAGCTTGTATCTTAGATATTTCCTAGTTGACCTTTCTCTCTAAGTAATGGATTACACATGGCTAATTATCATAGAACCTTATGACTTGTCTTTTGATTTGGATTCTAAATTGATGTAATTGGACCCTTAGATATTATATATAAATATTTCTACTCCCGTGTGTTGATGAGCATGTTAATTCTATTTTTGGGTGTGTTAATTAATAAAGTGTGATGTATGTTTAATGTAGTTGATGTCATCAAAACAAAAAAAATTACTTATCTTTTAGTGCATATTTGGTTCTTATTCCAAGGGTTCCTTAGTGAGGCATTACCTCTAGTATCATAGAACATGTTCATACACTGGAAACTCTGGTGCATGTGTGCTAATTATGTTAGTTGTTTGAGGAGTGCGGTCATGGTGATGGACCTTTGGTCCTGCTAGTTTCTCTTCCTCATGGGCTACCTTTGGAGAGATTTGATCTCTACCCAACTTGGTTTGGATGTTGGGTGTGTATATTATGTTATAGATTAGATATGGTTGGTATATGGATGTGTAGGAATTGTGATATGAGTTAGTGGATTAGCATGTTTATTGGGTGCATAATAGGGATGATGGGGAGCTTGTGTAGTACCACCTCAAGTAATAGGTGGTGGAGAAGGAGTAAACCCCTCTTTAGTGTCTCGGTGTAGGAACCTCTTGAGGTAGATAAGATTCAGGAGTAGGAGTGATTCTCGTTTCATGGGAGTGTATATGGACCATGGTGGAGTCAAAATGTGTGTAAAAGGATGGTGTTTATAATAGTTTCTTAGTGTTATCTCCTTTGGGACAGCCCATAGCCAGAGTGGACCCTTTTTTGGAGAGGGGTGCACCGAAGAAAGGATACCCTTGCACATGGCTCTAATGCTCCTAGTAATGGTTTTATCATTGTTCTTATAGACTATACCATGTAGATCTTTTTTTATGATGTTGCGGTGACTAGGAAGTGTGTGTGTTTGTTGGAATAGTTGGTTGATAGGTAACTATATGCAGATTTTATAGTTGTTGCTCAGGATCCTTGAGTGGTTCATTTTCCACGTGTATCTTGTGTATTAGAATGATTGATTGACTAATATATTTATGTGTATTTGGAGAGAATAATTATTAGTTCTTGAAATCCCTTGTGTAATGCCTTATGAGTAATTATTTGATAGCATCATTAATGAGTATATTATTTGAGTAATTGTATATGAAGATATAGGGATTTGATTAGTTGGCTTATGTGTATAGTTGTTATGACTCTTGTTTTGATGATATTGTAGTTATTGGAAATTGGAAATATGGCATTATTGACATATATATGTATATGAATGAAATGTTTACCACTAAAAAAGGAGTAAATCATTGTAGTAAATTGGTATTAATTGTGTATTATCCAAATTTCATTACTGTCATGATGTTATGGGGAATCATAAGTGTAATCATATTTTAATATCATATGGTAATTGTATGTTCATTCATTTCACATGTGTTGTTCATTATTTCTTATTGGCATCATTATATCCACCTTGTCTATTGTGTATCAGTGTGGTTTTGGGAGGTGTATGGTTCCTTTTGAAATGATTGAACATATAGCCATAGTATTGTAATAACCGTGTATGTGGTTCATTGTGAAAGTTCAATTGATGACCTAGACCCTTCTTCATGGCCCCTAATATGAATATATATTTGAGCCTCATGTGGAAGTTGTTGAATATCCTGCTTGTAATTGTCCTATAAGGCATCTGGTTGTGTGGAAGAGAGTCAAGAGAAAGTGTGTGGAGCATCCTCATGGTAGTGCGACAAGTTTATTGTCCTTTCTTGTTCCACTCTTCAGTCATGAGCCTAAGATAGAGAGCATGGTGGGTGTGCAACTTGGAGTTTGTGATGACCTTTCACTTGTATTGTCTCGATGCTTTGGATTTGTACCTAATTTATGCGCTCCAAAGTCTTTGGATCTAATCCATAGAGAAACAACCTTGCATCATGGTATGGTTGCATAGAATGGAAATTCAAATGTATGTAGAATAGGTTAAAGACAACAGTTGCAAGATAAATGTTAAGATAGTGCATACAGTTAGAATCATTCATGATTTCTTGATTGGTGTGTTTGGGTACATTCTCTAATGCTACTAGCACATGGTACTCCCCAACATTGTGTAGCAATTACTCCCTTATTAGTGGTTGGTATTAGCCACTATGTGTCGTAAAGGTGTTTCACATTTTGAGAATTTATTTTGGTTGATTGATGAATTGCTCCATGTGTAGTGCGAGAAAGCATTGTCTTTCTATTATTTTTCGGATGTGTCGAGCAATCACCAAGACTCTTTTATTCCTCTATTATTTTTTAAACTTTCCACACTAGATTTATTGTTGAGATGGTGCACATTTTATTTTTGATTTAGTGTTGAACTTGCTGATTCTACCATTTGAGTTTCTTTCTTTTGAATCTTTTGGTGGCTATTTTGAATGTTTGATATTGTTGGCCAAGTTATGTGTTGTGTGAGTTCCATCATGTTTTCCATGGACCTCTGATAGTATGTATAAGGGAGGACATTGCAAAAAATGTACCATCTTTGTGTTATTTCATAGTCAGATTGGCAATTAGATTAGAAGTTCTCTCATTCAATTATGAGAAAATCTTGTTGTATAATTATAATAAGATTAATACATTATTAATGAGGAACATGCAAGTAAGCATTTTGTAAAATTAAGTTGCAACAATTTGAATTTTTTGTATGTGTGAGTATTCATAATTGTACTAAACAAGTGTATATAAGATGCTTCTATATAAATACTAATGTGAGTGATTTTACAAGGTATTTATGTAAATGTCCGAGATTTGAATGTTGGTTCTTCATGAATCTTGTTGTGTATAGCGGTAGAATCATGATATAATTGATGCTTGCATTAATGTTAAGGCTTATCTGGTATAGTGTTGATTAAGTTTGATGTATGCACTAGGACTATGAATGGGTGTTGCAGTGTGCTTATGATGACTTATTTGGCCTCTTATTTTCTATGATTAGATTATGTGTATTCTTATTGAGGTTTTGAGTGTTCAAATTTGATGAAATTTCCCCTAGTGCATGATTCTTGTTGTGGGGATTGAGACCCTATTTATCCTATTTATGGATTTATGAGAGTGCCTAATCCACCCCCAATTTATTATTTGTATTGGTGAGAAATCTTAGTGCTACCTTGATGTGGGTATGTTGATATAGTGTAAGGATGGAAGGTATCCCCTGTTGATCCTTGTTAACCTCCAACTATATGTTTGTTGGTTATACTTAAATGGGATGTGCACGATCATTTGTCATTTGGGATGAAATTCCATGTTGGTAGAGTAGTGTAGTTGGACATATTTTGATGGTGGTATTACCTCAGCTTAAGGCCAAAAGAAGATGTAGTTATGGCCGATAGAATTGGATATTCTATGTTGATAAGGTTGTAGGATTCAGATGTTAACCATTTCCCTGGTCTCTTAGTGGTTCTATTGGTGACTAAGGTATGATCGAGATGGGTGAGAAACCCTTATTCAGATCACAAAGAGCACTCGACAGTGAGGAAATCACTTTTAGTCCCGATGTTAGGAATTTGTTTGTCAACTAAGTGAACCCTTTTACACATATTTGTATTCTAAATTTTTGGAAACCAAGCACTTCTATGTTATGAAAAGATAATAGCTCTGTGATAATTATACCTCAGGGAGCTTAGTGTTGTTCATAGTAACTATTAAGGAAGCTTGGCTCTGATACCACTTGATGAAGGGTGCTCCCCTTAATACCACAAACACATAATAGAAACAGAGAAACCGCAACAATATGCAAGAACAGAAAATTGGCTTTTTATTATCTCCACAAATGTGGAATTACAAACTTTCAGAATTACAATATGCAAAGCCACATGGGCATTCCCTTACAATATTCTGTAGGACAAAGCCTCGAACTATTACCCAAATCTACTACCCAGAACTATTCTGAACTGCCTAAGACAATAATACAGCCTTCCTTGTATAGGCAATTTCCACCGCCTGGGAAGGTTCCAGAATTTTAGCCAATAAGGCCGACCAAACTTAGAATTATTTTATTTTACATTTTATTACATCATAGTCGGCTCAAGATAACCTTTGAAACCCGAACAAAAATTTTGAAAGAAATTATTTTTCGCCATTTCAGGTGGCCCAACTTCCGAAGACCATAAGTCATCACCAGTTGACCCGATCGGCTATTATAACCCCATTTCGAAAATGCCACGAAGCACTCTACAGGCTTGACCTGCGCAAGCGCCCATCACCCAAATTTTTGACCTCATCCGGGGCCTCTAAAGCCTTCAAAATTGAGTTCAAAGTTTCTGTACCCTGCTGCCAATACCGAAAATCTTCAATATCTTCCAATACACACTTGATCTGGCAATGAAACTTTACTGGCAGACTTATATGACCAAAATGAACCTCCAAGAAAGAAATCAGATCATTCTGAGCACATACAAAAATTACCAAAAATAGTAACTTTCCATAAATAGCAGCTCTGCACAAAATAGCCCTTATTGAATATAAAAATAGAAATATTTTTTTTTTGGGTGATGCAAGATTGCTCTTACACCCAGGATGCTCCTGCATCAGAAGCATCCTCTTAGGATTGGTGAGACACAACCTTGTGGAGCTACTAATGATATCTCTTTTGAACTTTAGAGTGGATGATATTCCCTTTCACATGTGTGTGCTCTCTCCCTATAGCAGTTGTGGTATTTGGCAAGGAAGTGGCATAGTGTAGATGGTACACAAGGGGTTTCACTTAATGAACCTGAATCATAGCACATGTGTTTGTGGCATAATAAAGAATCGCCCTATTTTCAAAAAGTATTTCCCCAAACTCTTTTTTTCACCCCCCTCCAATACCCACCCAGTATCGCTCGGTACACCTATTTTCCTATATAAACTGTCACCCCCCTCCCCCCTATTTAGGCAATATATTTCCCCCTTTTTTACCCATTTTAAAATCCCCAATATGAATGCATGTGGTATTGTATTTCCCCTTCAATGAAGAACTGTTGGGATGGTATTCATTGAGGATTAAGTGATGTCTTCGAGTGCTAGTTTCTTCTATTGGATCTTGTTGCTAGTATGCCTTATCATCGGATTTGTAGGCTTCTAGAAGTATGACTAGCTCTTGAGGGGAGGATGAGATGCCCCTACCATTTTTTTCCTACCTTGTGATCTTCAAGATGTAGATCCTTGTATGACATGATATGGTCTTGTGTATTGTTATGATTGCTCCATATAATTCTATGTTTTAATTGTATGTTGCATGGATACATGTTGTTGATTATGTCAAACCATGATGTGTTGATATCCTTTTGATGTTATGGATTATGTGGATGTATTATCTCATTTGTTATTATCCAATTTGGACTTGGTGTATGCTTACCATTTGACTCCAATTAGGCTATTATATGCTTCTTGCATTTTACGTAGTGTGGCTATGATTATACTCCTTGATTTGGGTGATACCATTGCTATTGTAGATAGTGGATTTTACTTGTATTTCATTGATCATTTTTGTAAATAGCTATGTAATCATGTTTGATTGTGTCAATGTGTGTAGATGACATTATTGTTTTATGGTTTTATTGTTGAATTCATGTGTATTGTGCCGAGGTAACCATAATTTAGTGTATTATGATATTATGGATTCACTGAGTAATGAAATGTTATTTTCATGCTGTCTTAACTCATGCTAGGGATCTGGTGTATGTTGTCAATAATTATTAGACTATGATATTGTTAGTTAATGGCTTCTTTGGATATGATGTTAATTAATGCTAGATAATGATTTCATGATATATTACATTATTCGGTTACAACTATGCTTATGTTATTATTCCTTGTTTATCTTGTTTGACATGTTTTTATGAAGAGAGACAAAGTTGTAGTTACTCACTTGTAAGGCCCACACAATGTCTCGGTTCCCCTTTATTGTCTATTACTAATGATAAGATATGTGTGTGTGTGTGTGTGTGTGTGCATGCGCACGCTTTAGCTATTGTACTAACGTGGATAGGTTCCAGCTATCGACTTCACCTAAATTGGTAGGTCTGAGTGTGCCTAAAATAAAATATAACCCTGACAATGGTTAAATATAGAGGTAGTCATATGTCCAACTTGTATTCAAGCAAAATTGTCATTCTCGTGTTTGGACGAAAATTTTTCTGATATGCATAAACACCCACTGGTTTTAGTAACACACTTAATAAATTAATGGGGGTAAAATACTTAATCAAGATAACAGGGGTAAAACACTTAATCAAGATAAGTAAAGGTGTGTAGGCCTACAGAGTGACTGACCATAGTTTTGTAGGCCCGGTGAGTGACCAAAGGCCTGGTGAGTGACTTGTCATAATTGAGTAGGCCCTGTGAGTGACTAGTCATAGATGTGTCCAACGTGCCTAGTGAGCTCCCATTAGCCACAAACATAGTGGAGAAGGGTAGGATTCATCAACACATCAACCTCCTTGTCCCCACAAGAGGATTGCTTGGTGTCGCATGGGCTTGATGGACATTTGATGACACGCCCATTCTTGGACTGAGCACCCATTCAGTTTGATCAATGAGTTAGTGTTCTTGTGATGTCAGTCATGTTTTAAGTGGGGTGTTGGTATATTACCCTTACTTGTGGTGTACTCAAATAATGTGTGTAAATCCTTAAATTATATGATCACGTGTCTTTGTGTTATGCAAGGTGTTGTGACTTTTCGTATGTGTGTATAACCTATGTGTTAGCCTTTCTTTTATGTGTTAGGGACACAGTTATCTTTTTTAGCAAGGTGGTAGAAAGCTTGAGGTTTCCTCATGGTTAGGTGGCTTGACCAATCACTATTGGGGACTAGTGGACAAGTGACAAGTGATCCCAGATAGTACTTGCACATCATCCAAACTTGTGACACCACGATGTCGTATCCTCATATTTATTCCTTGCACTATACCACTATGATGTACCCTTGCCTTCGTATCTTGCATAATTGTACATTAGATTCAAAGAGTATTCTAAAACTATAGATTATGTTCATGTGATGGATGGTTTCGACTACTAAGATGTGATTGTGTATGTTTGTGTATATATATGTGTGTGTGTGTGTCCCTTTCAAACCTTGATGATTCCATTTGGTTGCATTATGTAATCTTGTATTCTTGGAATTAGCTCTATAATTGTGTGGCACAGATTCATGCTTTTAAAATGATATAAACAAGTTTCATTATCCTTGTATGATGTTTTATGCTCCCTGTATTATACTTTTATTTCTCGGTAAAGAATAAACAATCTAATCGTAAGATAGTCTCAAAATGGAGGTCTTGTGCTCGTAAAAGGATTTTAGGGTTGCATTCATGGTAGATTTAAATAAATAACACTTGTGGTTATGAAATTGGCTAATAATTATGCTTACAAAACTTTATTCGGAGGCTAGAAAGCTATATTGGTGTCTTTGCCTATCCCCTACATCTCTGCCTCACTAAACTGAGGTTGTACAAACCTTGAAAATTCTCTAACTCAAGATTGGCGTCTCTATTTTCAATCAATGTTTAAGCTTTTTGGCATCTTTGCACTGGCGTTTCTGCTTGGTCAAATCGTGTCTCCACCTCTTTGGACTGAAACTTCTCGATCTTGCCTAGGAATTAATTGGCGATCAACATCTACATAATGGGGATTGGTGCTTGCATCATTCAATGTTTGTGCCTACTTTAGCATCTTTGTTAAATTAGTTTTGTGAGCTTGTTTGGTGGATTCTTGAGTGCTCGAGCTTGTATCTCAAATATTTCCCAATTGACTTTTCTCCTTGAGAAATGGATTACACATTATTATTGTAGAACCTTGTGACTTGGCTTTCGATTTGGATGCTAAATTGATGTTGTTTGACCCATGGATATTCTCCATAAATATTTCTACTCCCTTGTGTTGATGAATGACATGTTAATGTTATTTTTGGCTATGTTAATTAATAAAGCATGATGTATGATTAATGCATTTGATGCCATACAAAAAAAAAACAATGCCTATATGTTACTTCATATTTGATTCTTAGTCCAAGGGTTCCTTGGTGAGGTGTTACACGTGCTGAAATTTGGATTTGAGTGTTCTAAACCAAATCATTGTATTTATTATAAATCTGATGGTTGTCATTTCTTATACGTTGCATTATATGTTGCTAACATGTTGTTCATTGGTAAAGGGAAAAGTATGATTGTAGAACTCAAGTCTCAACTTGCTACTAAATTTGAGATGAAAGATTTTGGTACAGTTAAACACATTCTTGGAATGAACATTAGAAGAGATAGAGTGAACATAAAGCTATGGCTAGGCTAGAGTATGTGAACTCAGTTTTACAAAGGTTTAGCGTGAAAGATTGTAAACCATTATGTGTTCCTTTTACAATTGGAAAAAAATTATATATTTTAGATTGTCCTACATCTCCATTAGAGATGGAAGACATGCAAGGTGTCTTACTAGAGTGTAGTTGGAAATTTGATGTATGTTATTTTTTGTACTAGACTAGACCTTGCCCAAGAAATATGAGTTATTTCCAAATATATGTCTAATCTTAGTAAATTTCATTGGGATGTAGTTAAGAGTCTTTGGATATTTGAAGGGTACCTCTAAGTATTCTTTGTGTTATCATGGTAATATGATGGGAGAAAATTTTCCTTGATATTTATGGTTATGTAGATTTATATTAGGCAGATGATATTGATCACACAAGATCCACTAGTGATTGTGTTTACACTATTTGGTGGTGCAATTAGTTGGATGAGTAAATGATAGGAAATGGTTGGTTTTTCCACCACTAAAGCAAAGTATATGGCAGCTACTCGTGCTTGTAAGGAAGCCACTTGGCTCAAGAGACTATGTTCAGATGTTGGAATAAAACAAGGAGCAATGACAATTTATTGTGACAATCATAATGTGATATACCTTGCAAAGAACCCAATTTTTCACGCTAGGATCAAGCATATTTTTTGAAGATGGTAGGGTGATGGTTATGGTAGAGACTTTGATGAATGTTGCAGATTCATTAACTAATTTTGTGAGCACAAAAAAGTCCAGATGTTATTTGGAGTCTATGGGCCTCGTGGCCCCCTAGCAATTAAACTATGGTGTCGATATTGTCTTTACTCTTGCAAAGTGTTTGACAAGTGGGAGTTTGTTAGGAAAATGTCTCAACCTTGCATTTACACAAGGTTACTACTTTTTGATGAGTTTTTCATTCGACTATGAATTTTCTTTATTCCTTCCCCAAAGGGAAGGTTGGGCTAGATAAGCATGCTAGCAATTTTTTGTTGTGAGATCATGTTTAGTTTTGAAGATATTAAAGTTTCCATTTGGAAATTGCTGAAAAATATCTTAAATTCAATTTTGGAGGCTTTAGAGGCACCAAAATGGGCTAAAATTTTGGCTAAATGACATAGCACTTTAGAAGTTGATAGAGAACGTTGAGATGTTTACGATGCTCTAAATAATTCATCAATCAGACACCCAGTTCAAAAAATAGGGCCTCCAAAAGTTGGGTCTCTTGAAATAAGAATTGTAAAAATGTGTTGAACACATAAATGAGTTGTAAAAGGGTGTTACACATGGTGTGTATGTTGACATATCATAGGGAATCTTTGATTGGAGAGATGGGCACTGCTTTATAAGTGTTTTATCCTATGGTTTTTTAACATCATTTAGCAAGCTCTTATATTGTATCTCCAATATATTAAGTGTGTGAGATGGAGGCTATGTGTAAGAGCCATACAGCTATTCAGCTACCTCCAGTTCTCTGATTTGTGATATTCCTGAGAGAGATGCTCTGCAAGTATATTGTAATATGTAATTGATTTTTGAATAATATATTGGGTAACTTTAGTAATGTCGGGTTTTAATTCTAAAGGGTTTTCCTGATGCAGGAGCATCTCGAGTTCTTGGAAATCCTGTATGACCAAAAATAAGTTAGAGTTGTTAGTTGTGTTCGGTAGCTTCTTTTGGGCTCTCGGTGATGTATTCTTGTTTCCACCAACGGGGCTCGGTTGCTACTCAGTTCCTTGGTTCACCGAGTTAATTTCTTGTCGCTCAGTAAACTTGCTTGCTGAGTGGTTTATTTTTTATTTCTGTTGAGGTTGATTTGTGCATTTAATTTTGGTCACAGAGTTAATGGTTACATCAATCATTGGGAAGTGTGTGGACCTAGATCTGGTCGTTTCTTTCTCCAATGATGGATCTGAAGGCCGACTTGTTTCGGTAGCATATTATATAAATAAAGTAGTATGTTGTAATGGTAGAGGGCATTTAGGAGGAGTTAGACAGCAGTTATGGGTAGATACAAGATAGATTTTGAAAGTTGAATCCTCACATGTTGGAGGCTTGTTGTAATTGAATTCTGGTTGTATTTGGTCGTAACCAAGAAGGCCTTATAGCCCAGCATGTATGAGGTTTTTGATGAATAATAAATGAATTCTTTGCATTCTCTCTCTCCATGTTTGTGTTGTTACTTTTTTGGTATGTTCCTGCAAGGCGATTGGTGATTGGGGTGTGCCTTTGGCCCCTCATCCTTCCTAGCCTTGTGTCTGGTGGTATCAGAGCAAGGTTAGATATGGATCTAAATTTGCAAATTTAGGTCAAGGGTTCCTTCTTGTAAACCCTAGTTGATATTTTTGTGCCCTGGCAGATTGCGATCTGACCTGCAATTGCAGATGGTTTCAAGATGGTTTATGGGAGGCAAGATGTAGATCCAAGATTGGAAGACATGCTAAGACAAATTGCTGCTAGGTTAGAAGTTGTTGAGATAGCCCAGCACCAAGGTAGACATCTTGAAGATTTTATTGATGAACAAGTCGAGGATGGGCAAGGTGAAGCAGAACCTGCACCTATGATGGATCAAGGTGAAGAAAGACTTTTGAAGGCATTGACAATTTTGAAGTCTACACCACATTTCAATCCTCCTGAATACAGTGGTAGGATAGATTTGGATGAGCTGATGGATTGGATAACTGAGATGGAAAAGTATTTTGAATATGAAAATGTTCTTGAGGAAAAGAAGGTGAAAATTGCAAGTACCAAGTTGAAAAGTCATGCATCATTATGATGGGAGCATCTACAATTGGACACAAAGAGGAAAGGCAAAGACAAATCAAGGTATGGAATAAGATTGTGAATAAATTGAAAGGCAAGTTCTTGCCTTGTGATTATCAGATTAACCTAGTTAGGCGAATGCAAAGTTTGAGGCAGAAAGATAGCTCGGTAAAAGACTATATTGAGGAATTCTATAGATTAGACATCAAATCTGGACATGTTAAGGATGAAGTGGAAAGAAATGCTAGATACTTGAATGGGTTAAGAGTTTCCATCCAAGAGGAAATCAATTTGGTTAAGTTGGAAAGTATTGAAGAAGCTTATCAGTTTGCCCTGAAAGATAAGGAGAAATTGAATAAGAGGCATGAACAAAGACAAAGAGGAAGAGGTGGTAGATTCCCTAGAGGAAGAGGTAGATCTTATGGTGAAAAAAATAGATCTGATCAAGACAAAACAAATTAGGATAAAGGCAAGACCGAGTGCAAAGGTAAAAATACTTCTGGAGGAAGAAACAGTAACTACCGAGGTGGTTATAGCAGAGATGGATTCCGAGGAGCTTGTTACAATTATGGAGAAGAAGGACATAGGTCATTTGAGTGTACACATGCAAGTAAGAAGGTTAGTAATAGTAGAAATTATTTGGTGCAAGAAGACTTGCCAAATGAACTAGAGAAGGAAAAGAACTTGATGGTCAAGAGAGCACTATGGAGTGAAAGTAATAAGGAAGATCCGGTAAGAAAAATTTTGTTCAAGACCAGATGTAAAGTTGTTGATAAAGTGTGGAAGGTAATCATTGATAGTGGAAGCTCATAGAATTTGGCATCTGAGAAAATGGTTGCAAATTTGCAGTTGGAAAGGTTGAAACACCCAAAGCCCTATCAAATTTCATGGATCAAGGATGAGCATACACTATTGGTAAGTGAACAATGTTACGTGAATTTGAAAATTGGCAAGTACTATGATAAGGTGTTATGTGATATCATGCCTATGAATTGTTGACATATTTTGTTGGGTAGACCTTGGCAATATGATAGACATGCTATATATGATGGGAGATTGCATAAATATATCGTTTGGGCTGATGGGAAAAGACAAATCTTGTTACCTTTGATTGAAGAATCTATTGGTAACGTTTGTACATCTGTAAAAGTTTGTTTGATGGAAGGAAGAAAGTTTGTTAAGGATTTAAAGAAGAATGATGTATGTTTTGTTGTGATTCCTAACAAACCGAGTGAGAAAATAGTGGATAGTATCCCTGAAGAGATTGATAAGATACTCACCTAGTACAGAGAAATCATTTCTGATAATGTACCTGATGGTTTACTACCGAAGAGAAGAATGATCATTGTATGGATCTGATTCCTGGAGCTAGTTTACCGAATAAGGCACCACATCGGTTAACGCCTACCGTGATTCAGGAACTTAACCGACAAATTCAAGAATTATTGCAGGAAGGTTTGATTCGAGAAAGTCTAAGTCCATGTGCAGTACCAGTTGTATTGGCACCTAAGAAGAATGGAGAGTGGTGAATGTGTACTGACTCCAGAGAAATCAACAAGATAACAGTGAAACATAGGTTTCCTATACCGAGAATGGATGACATAATGGATAGTATGAGTGGAGAAAAGTATTTTACCAAAATTGATTTGAAAAGTCAGATCAGAATCAGAGAAGGTGATGAATGGAAAACTGCTTTCAAAACAAGAGAAGGTTTGTATGAGTGGTTGGTTATGTCTTTTGGTTTAACTAATGCACCAAGTACTTTTATGAGACTGATGAATGAGGTTTTGAAGAAATTCTTGGGTAAATGTCTAATTGTATACCTAGATTACATTTTGATATTCAGTAAAACCAAAGAAGAACATTTGTTGCACATTAAACATGTATTGCAGAGATTGAAAGAAGAAAAGTTGTTGATTAATTTGAAAAAGTGTTCCTTTATGAAAGAGGAGATTGTATATTTAGGATTTCTGATTTCAGTTGTTGGTTTGAAGATAGATCCTGAGAAGGTTGAATCTATTTTGAATTGGCCTACACCTGAAAATGTCAGTGAGGTAAGATGATTTCATGGTTTAGAAAGTTTTTACCGAAAGTTCATCAGAAATTTTGGTTCAATTTGTAATGTTATGACTGAGACTATGAGAGGAGATAAAAGAGAATTCAAGTGGACACATGAAGCCAATAAAAGTTTTGTAACTTTGAAGCAGAAGGTTTCCAAATTACCTGTGTTGGCTTTACCTGATTTCAATAAGGTATTTCAAGTTGAATGTGATGCAAGTAGTACTGCAATAGGATCTGTTTTGAGTCAAGAAGGTAAACCTGTTGCTTTCTTTAGTGAGAAATTGAATGATGCAAAAAGGAAATATTTTGTATATGATCAAGAGTTCTATGCTATTGTCCAAGCCCTAAATAAAAGGACACATTATTTGATACTGAGTGAATTTGTGTTGTATACTGATTAGAAGGCTTTACAATATTTGGGTAGTCAGAATAAGTTGAATCCAAGTCATATGAAATGGGTTGAATATTTGCAGAGTTATTCATTTTTTATAAAACATAAGAGTGGAGTCACTAACTGAGTTGCTAATGCGTTGAGTAGATCTTTGATGACTGAAATGAGAATTGAAGTTCTTGGTTTTGATGACATGAAAGATTTGTATGAAAGTGACCCTGATTTTTCTGAGCCGTGGAGAAAGTGCAGATCACTTGTTAAATATCAATCGAGTACTAAATGGGAAGACTATTTCATTCAAGAAGGTATGTTGTTCAAAGGTATTCAGTTGTGTATACCGAGAGGATCAATGAGAGCTAATTTGATAAAGGAGAAACATAGTAGTGGTTTGGCTAGACATTTTGGCATTGACAAAACATTGAATTTTCTTAAAGAGAAATATTTTTGGCCACAACTGTACAAGGACGTTCAAAAATTTGTGAAAAGTTGTGGAGTTTAAGTTGCAAAGGGAGTAAGTCAGCATATTGGATTGTATACATTGATTTCTGTTCCAGAGAAACCTTGGATTGATATCAGTTATGGATTTTGTTCTTGGCTTACCGAAGACAATAAGAGGTAATGATTCTATATTTGTTGTTGTGGATAGATTTTCTAAGATGGCACATTTTATACCCTATAGAAAAACATCAAATGCAGTACATAAAACAAATCTTTTCTTTAAGAAAATTATCGGATTGCATGGATTACCGAAGAGTATCATCTCTGACCGAGACAGTAAGTTTGTTGGATACTTTTGGAAGACTCTATGGAAGAATTTGAGTACCAAGTTGACGTATAGTTCTACATTTCACCCACAGACTGATGGATAGACAAAAGTTGTAAATAGAAGTTTAGGTAATTTGTTGAGATGCTTAGTTGGAGATAAACCGAGTAATTGGGATTCTATGCTGGCACAAGAAGAGTTTGCATACAATAATTCAGTGAATAGGAGTACTGGGAAAACACCTTTTGAGATTGTTAATGGCATACAACCGAGAGGTATATTAGATTTGAAGAACATTGCTGGTGAAGAAAAGAGAAGTGTTGAAGGAGAGGAATTTGTTGAGTTCATGAAGACATTGCATGAGGAAGTGAAATATAAGTTGGAGAATAGTAATCACAAATACAAGGATAGAACAGATAGATCAAGAAGACATAAGACTTTTGCAGTTGGGGATGAAGTAATGGTACAATTGAAGAAAGGCAGATTTTCTATCGGAACCTATGGAAAAAGAAATTTGGTCCCTACAAGATATTGAGGGGTTTTGACAGTGAAAATGCTTATGAGATTGAATTACCGAATGACTTGGATATATCACCTATATTCAACATTGCAGACTTGTATGGGTATCATCAATCTGATGAAGAAATGACAATACCGAATGATTATCCTAAAAAGCATACAGAAGAAGTTGAGCAGATTTTAGAACAAAGAGTTGGAAGAAGCACAAGAGGAAAACAATGCATGGAATATCTGGTAAAGTGGATGAACAGGGTGATTAAAGACAGTTTCTGGATCACACAATCTGAGTTGGATTCAACTCGGATTGTACATGTTGCATGATTCAGAGAATCATCTCAAAACAACCCCAAGTATCTGATGCAGGAGCATCTCGGGTTCTTGGCAATCCTATATCACCAAAAATAAGTTAGAGTTGTTAGTTGTGCTTAGTAGTTGCTTTTGGACTCTCGATGATGTATTCATGTTTCCACCGATGGGGCTCGATTGCTACTCGGTTCCTTGGTTCACCGAGTTAATTTCATGTCACTCAATAAACTTGCTCACCGAGTGGTTTATTTTGGATTTCTATTGAGGCCGACTTGTGCATTTAATTTTGGTCGCAAAGTAATGGTTACATTGATCATTGGGCAGCGTGTGGACCTAGATCTAGTTGTTTCCTTCTCCAATGATGGATCTGAAGGCCGACTTGTTTCGGTAGCCTCTTGTATAAATAAAGTAGTATGTTGTAATGGTACAGGGAAGTTAGGAGGAGTTAGACAACAGTTATGGGTAGATACAAGATAGATTCTAAAAGTTGAATCCTCGCATGTTGGAAGACTATTGTAATTGAATTCTGATTGTATTTGGTTGTAACTAGGAAGGCCTTACAGCCTGACATGTATGAGGTTTTTGATGAATAATAAACGAATTCTCTACATTCTCTCTCTCCATGTTTGTGTTGTTGCTTCTGTGGTATGTTCCTGCAAGGCAGTTGATGATTGGGGTGTGCCTCTGGCCCCTCATCCTGCCTAGCCTTGCGTCATTTCCTCAAGTAAATCATCGTGTTGTGGTATGCATGTTATTTATATTAAGCTTTTGTAATTGTTGAAAAGATCTAAGAAATTTTTTACATTACCCTTTCATTAAGGTTAGTGTAGTAAGTTGTTTTGCTACTTAACTTCCTTACACCCATATTTGACAATGGAAAAGCAATGCTCAAAGTTAAAAAACCAAAATAAGAAAAAAAACGTGTGGTCATGTACTAGCCTACCTCAAACTTAACTAAATGAAGCTACCAAACAAACTAAGCTTAGCCTTATAGCATAATCTTTGAGGGAATATATCCTAAAAAGCACCTAATTAAGCTCTATTATTCAAACCAACCACAAACATTTTTTTAACTCAAGCATCTAAAATAACATCTTGTAAGGTTTCTTCTTTAAAAGAAGAGGTGTTATTTTGTGATACATCTTTGAGATGAGTGTGTGTGCTCGCTTTGAAGCTTCTCTCTCCACCAACTACAATTGCAATAGCATCAACAAAGACACCCTGTCAAAGTGATTATTTAGAAAAGAAAAGAAAAAGCATCTAAGGTACATAGAAATGGCTTGTTCATAAATAAATGCACAAATAATACATAGATGAACTATCCCAGAAAGATCAACTTGGCTCTATAGTGTGACAAAGATTTAGGGAAATTCAAAACCCTAGTAGAGCCCAAACACTTCAAGATCAATTCCACTAGAATGACTTTTTAATGACTTTTTGATGAGTTTTTTGTTCGACCACGAATTTTCCTTATTCCTTCCCCAAAGGGAAGGTTGGGCTAGATAAGCATGCTAGCATTTTTTTGTTGCAAGATCACATTTAGTTTTGAAGATATTAAAGTTTCCATTTGGAAATTGCTGAAAAATATCTTAAATTCAATTTTGGAGGCTTTAGAGGCACCAAAATGGGCTAAAATTTGGCAATTACATAGCAATTTAGAAGTTGATAGAGCACATTGAGATGTTTCTAACGCTCTAAATAATTCATCAATCAAACACCCAGTTCAAAAATTAGGGGCTCCAAAAGTTGGGTCTCTTGAAATAAGAATTGTAAAAATGTGTTGAACACATAAATGAGTTGTAAAAGGGTGTTACACATGGTGTGTATGTTGACATATCATAGGGCATTTTTTATTGGAGAGATGGGCACCGCTTTATAAGTGTTTTTTATCCTATGGTTTTTTAATATCATTTAGCAAGCTCTTATATTGTATCTCCAATATATTAAGTGTGTGAGATGGAGGGTATGTGTAAGAGCAACACAACTATTCAGCTACCTCCAGTTCTCTGGTTTGTGATATTCCTCAGAGACATGCTCTGCAATTATATTGTAATATGTAATTGATTTTTGAATAATATATTGGGCAACTTTAGTAATGTCGAGTTTTTCTTCTAAAAGGGTTTTCCTCAGGTAAATCATCATGTTGTGGTATGCATGTTATTTATATTAAGCTTTTGTAATTGTTGAAAAGATCTAAGAAATGATTGCATTACCCTTTCATTAAGGTTAGTGTAGTAAGTTGTTTTGCTACTTAACTTCCTTACACCCATATTTGACAATGGAAAAGCAATGCTCAAAGTTAAAAAACCAAAATAAGAAGAAAAACGTGTGGTCGTGTACTAGCCTACCTCAAACTTAACTAAATGAAGCTACCAAACAAACTAAGCTTAGCCTTATAGCATAATCTTTGAGGGAATATATCCTAAAAAGCACCTAATTAAGCTCTATTATTCAAACCAACCACAAACATTTTTTAACTTGGGCATCTAAAATAACATCTTGTAAGGTTTCTTCTTCAAAAGAAGAGGTGTTATTTTATGAAACACCTTTGAGATGAATTTGTGTGCTCACTTTGAAGCTTCTATCTCCACCAACTCCAATTGCAATAGCATCAACAAAGACATACCCTGTCAAAGTGATTATTTAGAAAAGAAAAGAAAAAGCATCTAAGGTACATAGAAATGGCTTGTTCATAAATAAATGCACAAATAATACATAGATGAACTATCCCAGAAAGATCAACTTGTCTCTATAGTATGACAAAGATTTAGGGAAATTCAAAACCCTAGTAGAGCCCAAACACTTCAAGATCAATTCCATTGGAATGACTTTTTAACTTTGAGTATTATAATTTTGAGTAATAAGACAAAGATATCTTCATATGAGAAAACTATAGACAGTATTTCTGAATCACTCTATATTTGGCTAGGGTATATTACAGTATCTAGAAAATTTTGTTCTGAGAACCATTACTATAAAATTTCTTTATTAATCACATGAAAAAAAAAATGTTATTTCTCTTCACTTACAAGTGTCTTAAATGCCTAATTAAGATATGATAACCATCCCATCACTATTTTAGAATAAAGCATTCACAATAAGCAAAATGGTTATGTATAAATGCCACAAATCACCAGCTAGATCCAGATTAGTTATCCAATACCAAATGCAATACAGCCTCAAGTCAAATGCTTTGGCAAGCAATATCCATGATACTTGAAGAACAAGCAAGACAATCAATCATGCTTGATTATTAAAGGCAAAACAATATTATCATAAATTTTAGTTCACCAGAAAAGAATATAAAGGATGGTTGGTGAAGGGGCATGCTAATACTATGATTTCAATTTTGAGATGTGTGATTATGTGCTTTAGTACCCAATTTGTTACCTAAACAAGGATGTTCAAGCCCTTGACAATACTTGAATTATCTCAATTTCAAATCATCATTTGACTAGGATGCATACAAAATGGCTATCTAGTTAAGACTAGGGAAATGAAAAAGCATCGACAATATTTCAAGAGCACTTTCAACTGAATACTCAGGGCAAATGGAATTTACATATGTGCATATCAACAAGTTTCCTTTTTCTTGAATGTTTTCAAATATTGGTCAGCAAGTTTTTTCACTTTATTTCCCTCTGAGATAATAAAATCTGCATTTTTTGCATCAGAGTGATAATTCATAACTTTCTCTACTGTCTTACCAACAGCCCAACGATATTGCTCTACAGTAACTACTCCACTTTTACAGAGAGGCCTTATATGCTCTTTAACGTATGCCTCCACCTAGATAATACCATCAAGGAAACAACCAAATTAGGGGAAAACTACTGAAAAGAGAAAAAAAGAAACAGACAGGATCAACTAATGTTAACATCCATGCCCAACATGCAAAATGGATGAGTATTCAATGACCACAAGCTATAGAGGAAAACTAATGCCAATAATATATAAGAAAATTGCTTATTTATAGTTGACTAGAATGCTTTTGAAAGTACAAAATGCCACAATAATAAAATATGAAAGTAGTAGGATTTTGATTTTTTGAGTTCCAATATTTAATCAGAACTCATTCAGAAGGTTGTACGGGATAAAAAACTGTTACTCTATAATTATTTTCCTTGTTTTAAATTTGTAGATAATAATACCAAGTAAACTTCAATCCCAAGTTATAATAATATCATTATCAAATTACTTTTATTATTATACGACCATCACCAGACCATCCTTCTGCCATCACAGTTGTTCAGACACTTCGTTATTTGCAGATGAACTTTCAGATTATTTTTTTTGACAGTTATGCTTCAAGTGCTTGATCTTTTATGTAAACATTATTAGCACTTCATTTCTTTACAAATAAGCATTCAAGCACTACATATAACTATGCCTAACTTCCAGTAGTGCCCAATTTTTAATCCTATTATTATTTATTTGAGGATAGACAGTGGTGATGAGTTGCTCCAGAGTCCCAATAAGAGCTTTGATTTTATAATGTTGTACCATGTTGTGTTCCATATTATTCATAATCTCCTTCCAGAATATTATCTAAGGTAAGACCGAGTATCTAAAGAAAACTAATGATTTCTCCTCCCTCTTAGCAATAAAAATAAAATTGCAAAACTGCATCTACAGTATTCTACACAGACCTTAGAAATGAAGAACATCAAGTATAAACCAAGAAAATGGATATACCTTAAGTAGCTTTTACAACAGACAAATGGACACTACATGTTTTTACAAATGTTTTTCAGACTCGTTAATGTCCCCACAACCTTCATGAGCAGGATCAAAAGCAGTTCTTTTCTTTTGTTGGTGAAGATAAAGTTTTAGTACATGCATGGTTTATTGCTGTGTGGAGTATTACATTCTTCATGTACAAGCAATGATAAAGAAAATAATGTGTATAATCTAACCTATTTCTGAAAAATTGAAATGTAAACAAGCTTCGTTAAATTGGCAATGTGAGGATAAAACTTATCTCAAAATGGCAACCATGGATGACACGGGAGTTAACAGGCTTGCCATCTTTCTCCTGAGACGAACGAAACCCTGAAGACATCCAGTCTTCAATGCTATGAAGGATTCACAGAGAGTAAAATCCGACCTTATCTAAGAAAGTTTATCACCTCATTCCTAGATGTATTGATTTTTTTCTAGAATTAAAAGAACATGAAGAACCTTGAGATTAAACTTAAACTCGCTGGGCAACATAAACTATCTGCCAGTTAATTCATATTCAATTACTTTTAAGAAAAGAGAGATTTAGGAAATATGGTATCTAAGCAAGGAAAGTGGTCAATCTAAAAAGGTTCTGTTATTCGTAAGTAGATAAGAGCAGCTAGTCCTCATGCAATTTAAAATATTTAAGAGATGTGAGGTTTTAGAAAGATTCTTAATTGCTTTCTCTAGGATAGGTCTACGATTGCAATTTTAAAAATACCAAGACAATATAAATGATTTTAATATCCTTATGAGGCTGTAACAGAAACTCTATCCACTACCAAAGTTCCAAGATTAACCTTTTAGTGTCTACTGTCCTGTACTGTCCCCTTTTTGGCTAGCTTAGGAAATAGGGACAATTAGCTTGCAATTTCAATTGCAAGAGACTAATTTCCTTATAGTCTTACTTAAGACTGTGAATGATGATCAATGATACTTCTTATAATTGCTTGTGTATAAGATTTATAGCTAAATCACAGCTATCTCTAATATGACAGTTGGAATATGCAAGATGATTAACTCTGTGTGTGTGTGTGTGTGTCTATATATATATATATATATATATATATATATATATATATATATATATATATATATATATATATATATGATATGTACAATCTGCCAATGATAGTATACAAATCATTGCTGTATGCAAAGATTATATATTCCAATCTGCGGTGATTAGTTCGATTTTCTCTGAGATATCAATATGAACTATGCAATGAACTTCCTTTCAATGATGCTGTGTCTGTTGTATCTGTATGACTGTGCAATGATGATTATGTCTGATATAAATAGGCTGCTATATCTGATATATCAATCTGTATATGCAACAATGCATTGATACTATCACCTAAAGCGATAAGGTTGCTTTTTCAGATATGGATATGTATTCTTGCAACTATGACAACGCTGCTGTTTCTGATCTTAACTGTTAATTCCTGCAACTATGGTGCTGTCTCTGATTGATAGTTAATTGCTTGCAACTGGATTGTGCCAAGTACGCAACTGCTCAATCGAGCAGATCCAAAAATGGATAAAGAGGAAATAAATAGTAATCTGATGATGTCTGAAATGATTGACTTCAACCTCCATATATGTCCCTTCTCATCAAATGGTTGCATCTTTTAGACATTGTAAGATCCCTGTCTAAGATTATGCCAAAAACACAAACCAAATACAAACTTCTCGCAAGGATATTTTGACAAACACTTACATTGTTATAACAGACTCAGATAAATATTAAGGATACACAGGAAATACTTCAAACACTTAACAAATTAAATAGTACTCTCATCTAAAAAGACTTCAGCTTCATTCATAGGCATTAACACAAACACTTGGCAGACATGCCATCTTGTAAATGCACCAAACTTCATGAAGACATTTTGTCATGCAGTTTGCAAACAACCTTCAGACAATAGAGTGTTTGCTGTTACAGAGCAAAAGAGAACATTTGACCAAGCAAATACTTTCCTTACTAAATCGTTTGGTGATACTATGAATGCCAAATTAAGTAGTCAATCAACATGCAGAAACAAGACGTGGAATGAGGTTCCCAAACAGTTGATTAATTGCTCCCAAGTGTTTCAACATCCTTCCAGACCCTATTTCCAACACACAACTTGTCACCATGTCTTGTTTCCTCTCCAGCTCTTCAGTACAGTTTCTAAATGTGGTTATGGCACCATGTATTCAGATGCCTCCATGTTTGGTCCCTGTACTCAGAAATCGCATGTACAGAAGTATAGTGGATTGCAATGCCCACTCAAAATCTGATGATTTTCGCATGAAAGTTCCCTGCCTTGTCACCTTCAGTTGCCTATGATAACAGCCCCCAAATAAACTCTAGACGTCCACACAGCCGATGCTAGGTGCCTTACCATTCTAACCTGTGATTCGTATTGATGTAGCTTCACATGTCCCCTACATATGATGTCTAAATCTGGCTGCAAGTCTGAACGCCTGTATGCTTGGGCTGTATACAACTCTGAGCATTCACCATGGAAGATTCTTAAGCCTGTGCGCAGCTGGTAACTCTAGAACTCGCCCTCCTTACACTTCTGAAACTCCAAAATGGAGGGACTCCTTCAATGTCTTCCTACTCATCGAATGGCCTCAGTCCCTGCTATTGATAAATTCCCAAAACTTAATCTTGAAGGCCAATGGTAGACTCTGATGTTAAGCCTGGGCGTCCTTCAATATCTTCCTACTCATCGAATGGCCTCAGTCCCTGCTATTGATAAATTCCCAAAACTTAATCTTGAAGGCCAATGGTAGACTCTGATGTGAATCCACTCAATGTAGAAGGTTTGGGTTTGCGTCCAACCTTCAATTTCCAAAGGGTTTTTGTCCTTGGAAACCAGTCACTGGATAATCAGCAACAATGGAGATATCATTTCAATATTATAATCTCATGGCATGGCCTCAAATGAGAGAGCAACTTGGTCACTGGATAATCGGCAACAATGGAGATATCATTTCAATATTATAATCTCATGGCAGGGCCTCAAATGAGAGAGAAACTTGTTTATATAGCCTCTTGAGGTGGAGGATACACATCCATTAAGCAATGTGGGATAAATCATTCTTACTTTTTAATTCCTCTTATGAAGTAGCTTCTCAAACAAGCTAGAGAGCTCTATTAATTAAAGTGATTTATATATTGTCATTTTATAAAGTCACTTTATGAAAATCACTTAAATACACTTTAACCCCCTTTATGTCATCATATCATAAAGTCATTTAATATAATTAATATTATTAAAGTTAAACTTGTTTTAACTTTAATAATTTAACTTAAATCATTAAATCTCTGATAACTTCCAATATCAACTCATGGGAATAATCCATCCACTTTCCAAGTATAGATATGATGCCAACTGATCACCTCAGTAACTTACTATAAATAGTAAGAGCAAAACATCCAAGTGACTTACTAGAAATAGTAAGTGTGAATCAAAGTGTACTGAATGATTTCTAGATGGCACGCCACTGAATAATATTGAAATAAGCACAAAAATTTGGGGACATTACAGTCCTCCCTTCCGAGAGATTGCTTGCCCTCGAGCAATCTACACTTGCACGCTGAAACCAAATGCTTGGATCCCATATCAACCTCTGGAACACCATTGTGCCCATCCATTGCGCTACTCTAATGTAAACATCACCAAGCTCGGAGTTGTGAAGCAACTCATCATGGTACATAAAAAATAGTGCACCAATCATGTGGATTCTAGGATCCCAAATCATCCCACATGCAAACTCATTCAAGTCAAACTACCATGTGCTGCTATGATAAATGAAAACATCCTCTATCCAATTGAGAATCTCACTCCAGCTGAAGCCATAGTTTCCTCTAATGTCAAATGATGATGGGAGCTCATCATTACGCCAACCTCTATTAGATAATGGATGAAACAAATTAACTCTTCCAACTAGCTCCCTGAAACATAACAACCCATGAGAATGCTCCACCTAGATCCCACAAGAAAAAAGGCCATCCACCTTTACCTCTATCTGTAATATCCTATTGCCCTAAACTGATTACAAATGGAATGTCCCATTACCACAGCATTGCCTCTCTAACTTGTATTCCAAAATAGTAACCATACTGGAGAAGCAAATAGGAAGGCCTACACGATTTGGGTCCTTTCTCTACAAGAAAAAGTACCTCATAAATCATCCACCCCAGACTTGTGTGTCATTCGAAGCATCATGTCACTAGTAGGTGGGCTGAATGAAAAAGAATGTGCATATCTCACATTGTAATCACGGTGAAATGCATTATCATGCACAATTTACCTACTAAGTGCAGATGAAGCATACTCATGCCGCTCTACCCTTGTGTTATCATCATGCACATCCACAATGATAACAAAACCACTGCTGCCCTCAATTATTTCATTATTCCCAACACCATATACTTCATCATTAACTTGTTCAATCTTTACAACCCTTGAGGTAACCTCTTGTAAATGTGATGGCACAATGTCTACCTGAAAGCAATTGCATGTAATCTGATTTTATCACTCCAAGTGTTCATCTATGTGTTTGTAGGCTTGAAGCTGAGACTCCATCCCTAGGCCCATTTTGTTCCTCATTAAAATGAACAATCCAGATGAGGTATTCAATGAATTATCTACAGTATTAAAAAAAGCTAAGGCTTGTGCAGCTTCCTCTTTTAAGAGCTCACCCTCAAGAGTTGCTCCAAGAGATGTAACTTGCTGGAAATCAAATGTATTCCCTGTCAAAGTTCTTTCCTCATAGTTGCAAGTTGGACATCCCTGTGAATCCTTCTCCTCCTCTTTCAAGAGTTCTAACTCTTGATGTGTTTCCCCATCATTATTGCTATCGAGGAATGAAGTTTCCTCCTCCACTGCTGATTTACAATCAGCATCATGCTCACTTGTAAAAATTTCATGGCTGCAAACTAAATCTTCCTGTACCAATTCTCTCACATGAAGTTCATCAACTCCTATTACCTATTAGTCCTCATCTGTCATATCTGAATGTTGAGCTGAAGAAGAATGTGACAAAATCAATTTTTGACCAAGCTCGTCTCCTTGATTTTTAGCTTCATGAAGTGCCACTAAGGTAGCCTCTAGGGTGTCCTTAGTATTCAAGAGCTCGAAGGTAAGGGTGTCTACTTCTTCCTTCTTCCTCTATGCCTCTAAGTAAATCTTTGCAAGATTGAGAAGATGATCATGATCTGAAAGATGTAGATAATCTGATTTCATTGTTTTCATCCCCTCCTTGACCACCTGCAAATGTGAGAATTCCTATTTGAGTCCCTTTTGTCTCCTCTCCAATTGTTCCTCCCAAAGGTGTTTTTCAATCATCCCATATATGTCATCAAAAAATGATGGAGTTGCAACAATTTTATCTTCAGTGACTTTCACTGAGCTAGCAAGTGTATGAGAGAAATCAGATTCACTTGTAGCAACTGATTGTCCTTTATTATACATATCAGTGCTATTAATATAATCTTTCATGCCCAACTATATAGAGGAAGTGGGAACAACACTATGGTCAAAAGTAGATCCATCCCAAGGAGGACCTACACCATATGTAGGGACCATTACACTCGGACCATCATAAGCATCAACACTCATATAAGATGTGGTCATCATCATTGGTTGATTGTGAGACATCTTCATATGGGCTATCAATATGCCCATCAAATGCACTAGTGTCTACAAGGCTTGTAGGATAGCTCTACCTCCAAGCTTCCTATCAAGAAACTCGTGCAATCACTAACATCTTTCTCATGACCATGTGTAGGCTGCAAGTCACAAGTAATTGATTCTTCTTTTTCCAAATACCCTATAACCTGCAAACTCAATAAGTTCAATTCCTCTTCATTCATTGCCTCCTCTATAGTCTCTCAGCATTGGTTCAGTACTTGTTTCACAATCACCTGCTTCAATGACAACTTCATGATGTTTTTTTTCAATAGCTGGTTTGAATTTTTGTTCACCTGTGGGCTGAATAGTGATTGCTGAAAACTCATATAAATTTTTGCACCCTCCTTGTGCAAGTAGATCATGAGCTAACTTACAATATTGTTTCATTGCCAAAACAGTCTTGTGATGTGGCCTTGGATGAAAGTCCATGTAATCAATGAAGGGTAGCTCTCTCTTAACATGTGTAGGAAGACTATCATATTCATCAAACATGCTGAGTACTTCCCTTTTATTTGTTGTGCATGGGACAATCCTTCATGAATTTTCTCATTCTGAGCATTTTGACAACCCTCTAATTATACCCAATAGGATGGCAAGTTCGATGCTCTGATACCACTGTAAGATTCTGTTGTGAGATTTTCACACCATCGCCCCATTACAAATGGGGACCCCCTCTTTTTGCCATCTTGCTACTGTCAACAAGGCTGCAATTGGGTGGAATTAAAAAATTGGCTTAGTTTTGAGGTGAGATTGATCTGGTTTTAGTCTTGGAGATGGGACAAAAATGGAGTTAAATTGGGATGAGTCGAGGTAAATTGGGCGAATTATGAAATATTTCTCGGGATGGGACTTGTTTCTCTGTTCAAGAAAATCGTTGCTCATCTTTGAGCCGAGCGCATTTTGCTTCCATCTAAACGATGCTCATCTTTGAGCCGAGCACATTTTGCTTCCATCTAAACGATGCTCATCTTTGAGCTGAGCATATTTTGCTTCCATCAAATTGTTGCGTCTTGAAGCCAAGACCTTTTTTCGTACATCAAACTTGTTATCTCATCTCGCAATGCACTATTTTAAGGCCTGGGTTTTTATGGCAGACTTAAGTTTGATCTAAGTTAGGCCTTGTTTAGGCCCTCTAGGCTGTTAATTACGAACCATATAGCCCAGATTTCGAAGGGCAATGTTTGTGCCTACATCTGCCCCTATAAATTTGATAATACAACTGCAAAATTCAAAATTTTGACCCTTCAAAATGGCAATTATACCCAGAATCCGAATTTAACTTGCAAGACAAATAAAATGGATTGAAATGCCTTGGAGTCTCCTTTTATATGGAGCGATTTGCATTAGGCCAGGCCTAAATCGCATGGATTAAAACGCCAAACAGCCCCTTAATTAATAAAAATCTGGGCACGTTGAATAAGATATGGCATTAAATATGGTCCCAAACTAATTGAAAAATGGGCATTTAATTGGATTAGGGCCTGCCCTATTCCAAGCGTATGGGCTTGTAGACCTTGGAATATGTTTTAGGCCTGCCCTATATGTGGCGTGTGGTCCTAAGGCTTTGGCATAGGACTTAAATATGAGACGTGTGGTCAGAATAGCCCTAAATCAATGAAGATCTGGGCACTAAACATTAATTTTTGGGCCCCAATTATGAGGCGTGCTGTATTGGGGATTAGCTGGGGCATCAAATAGGCCTCCTTGGTGAAACGTATGGCCCTTATGGCCCTAAATTCAAGGTGGATCTGGGCATTAAATGTCAAATTCGGCCCCCTACATGAAGCGTGTAGCCTTGGGGAATTAAACCTTGCCCTATATGAAACGTGAGGGCTGAAAGGTTGGGAGTTTTATTGAAATTCGAAATAGGATCAGACCCTAAGTCTGCCTTAATTCAATATTAAATGCGAATCTGGGCTTAATAAAGAATTAAATACAAATTTTTTTTTAAAATTTAATTTGTGCAGCCAGGTCGGCCTTTTATTTAATGAGGATTTAATTGCGAAAATTTTTGTTTTAGTGACCAGGTCGGCCCTAATCAGGTCGGCCATGTTCCAGGTCAATGGAGGCGCCTATATATTTGGGACAAGGTGATCATTCCCACCCCAATTCAAACCATTTTCCTCTGCTCTGCACTTGCGAAATTGTCCTTGGTAGCAGCATTTTCTTTATACATTGCAGGCCTTCGAAATTGCAAATCTGGAGCAGCGTGGTGAACTTATGCAGCATGTGTGGCAAAGTTAGTAGAGTAAGCCATCAAATCAAGCAATCCCCTATAAATACAGTGCAAGCTACTACAATCTGGAGATCATGTCCTAATTGCGATTGCAGGCATTTGAGAGGGTTCAGACTTGCAAGGACAGATCTGTATAGTCCTCCTTGATCATTTTAGTTGCAGACAGTCAATTGAGAGCATCTAAATCCAATCCGGCACCTCTGGTTTCGTCATTTACATCATCGGGCATCATTTTCAGAATATATTTTAGCTTCGTGGCAGGGTTTGGTTTTGAACTCTCAATCCCCTCAGCGGTAAAAAGGATGGGATAAGGGATCTAGGATGTTCTAGACATAAATTTTTTATTCCTTATTATTTTGTGGAATAAGATAGCATAATGTAATCAATTTTCAAGTCTGATACAAATCACAGAGGTCTGATTTCATGTAACAGCTAGTGAGAACCTTAGATCTAGTTCTAATTTCATATGATAAATCAAAGATTTGACTAAGTGTTGATAATGCAGGCCCAAGTATGGAGAAAGGAGTTGGACATCAAGACCAAGGATCATAAATGGCTCCAAAATGTTAAAGAGAAGATGCTACAAAGTCAAGGACAAGATTTGGTTCGTGATTAAGAAGCGGAAGGAAGAACCCAATTATCACAAGAAGGCAAGATTCAAGTCAAGAACCATTTGAAGAACAAGAGAGCAAGGAATGAAGAAATTTCAAGAAGAAGAAGATTTGAAGATGAGCCATCACAATGGAAAGATTAACAAATAATTTCTCATCAAAAAGTTAAAGGCTATTTATCAAGTTTAAAGATGAGTTTGCTGAGGTGGCAGCCATATCCTTATTCAATAGAAGCATGCCAAGTGTCACATAGTGACGATTTGATGAGATTATGTCCAGGTTCATTGAATGTGAAGGAGGATAAGGATAAGCAGCACATTTCCCAAGGTGATGAGGTGGCTTCTTCTACATGTGCTCTCTTCTCATTGATCCACATGTCATTGATCCTTATCCGGCTGTTGTGGATTTGAATTTTCTTATTGGCCCATAATGACAATTTAATTTTTCTATTGGCCAACGTGGTGGTGCTTAATTGTAATTGGGTGGGTATTAAATATTTGTAGTAGGTGGTTATGGAAACCCTAATTAAGGCTTTTGTCTCTTAATCTTGGCCCTTGATTTCAAGTTTTTGCCTCTTAATCTTGGCCGCTCATTGTACTTGAAGCCTCTATATAAGGCCATTTGCTCTCCTTTGTAAGGAGAGTTATGTTGGAGAATTGGTGCCAAAATACTATCAAAATTGTTCTCTATTCATTGTTGTGGTTTGCATTGTGGATATACATGATCATTTTGGTGTCTTTGCATGGTTCTTTACATCTCTCAATTAAGATAGGATTTTATTTCAAAGCTGTTAGAATAAGAATAGAAGTAGATAGATTGTGTGGTGATATTGATGGATGTTTGATTGGATTCCATAAAACTAGACCACTAGCTCCTTGTAGATGCAAGGGTGCCCTGTGTGGTAATCTAGTAATTGTGCTCAAGTTCAATTGGCATTAGATCCTTAATTTGTACTCCAAGTTGGATTGAGGGGAAGGTGTTGATATGAAAACCATTTGAGATCCTTTGAAGCTTTGCACTAGGTGGAAGTGAAGTCGCAGGCAAGCCTCCATTTGGTAGGAGTTCTAGTCCATCCATTGATTTCCCATCCATAGTTAGAAATAGAAGTAGTCTAGATAGTAGAAGTTTGAAAAGCAAAGTTGGAAGTGATATAAATCACGGATATACTTTATCATATTTTGCAAAGCCAAATCTTTAGCAGTGCAAGTAAGTTGACACCTTTGAATAAATTACGTAAGCCCGCCTAAGTGATTAACCAGCAAATCACATCATTTCAACTGAGTTAGATATCCACAAGTGTAAGGAACCTTGGAGTCATTTCATGATCTTCATTGCAAAGCTTAGCATGGGAGATGACTTTGTTCAAGAGAGGATTTAATGTTTTATGTTTCTAGAAGCATTGAATATTTAGTCCTGCATGTTGTGTAAGTGGAACAAAACTCGCATCAACAGATCCATGTCTAGGATTGTGCCAAAAAAACAAACCAAATACAAACTTCTTGCAAAGATATTTTGACAAACACTTGCACTGTTATAACAAACTGATATAACAATTAAGGATGCATAGGAAATACTTCAAACACTTAACAAATTAAATTGTACTTTAATCCAAAATGATTTCAGCTTCATTCATAGGCATTAAAACAAACACTTGGCAGACATGTCATCTTGTAAATGAGCCAAACTTCATAAAAACATTTTGTCAGACAGTTTGCAAACAACCTTGAGACAATAGAGTGTTTGTTGCTATAGAGCAAAAAAGAACATTTGACCAAGCAAATACTTTCCTTACTAAATTGTTTGTAAATCAACATACAGCAGCAAGATGTGGAATGAGGTTCCAAAATGGTTCATTAATTGCTGCCAAGTGTTTCCATGTCCTTCCAGACCCTATTTTCAATGCACAACTTGTCACCAAGTCTCGTTTCTTCTCCAGCTCTTCAGTACAATTTCTAAATGTGGTTATGGCACCGTGTATTCAAACGCCTCCATGTTTGGTCTGTGTACTCAAAAATCTATCCATGTACAGAAGTATAGTGGATTGCAATGCCCACTCAAAATCTGATGATTTTTGCACGAAAGTTTTGTTGTGACCTTTTCATACATCGCCCCATTGCAAATGGGGAACCCCTACCTTTTTTTTTTGTTTGCTTGGCATTTTTTGGTTTTGTTTTCTCTGCAGTTCTAGTTTCGGTCTCCTAGCCTCCTCCTTGAGTCCCAAATAAGATTTGAGGAATTGCTTCCTGTCTCTTATGGTTTCTTCTTTGAAGCATTGAATGAAGTTTTGAGGTAAAAGCCCCTTTGAAAGAATAGTCGTGGATATAATCTACTACAAGAGCTAAGTTCTTTTGTCAGGTCCCATTTGCAATCAAAGTCGGGAATTCTATGAAGTCTCTATAGGCTCGAAAGCTTAGTATGTGCTAAGGAATGTTGTAGAAGTCCAAAATCTTCCCATATATGTCATTTGCACCCAATGACACCATTACCTAGGCAGCAAGGAATTTAAATCATGTGGTTTGTGAATGATGTAAGAATTTACCGATCACCATAAAAGGGGATTCACACAGATTAATGAAACATATTATTATATCTCATAAAATATCAAACACCACGAGAGAGGGAAGGCATGCAGAGACCAGCAGTTTTGTTTCATCCTTAGAAGTGATGTGCAAACCACTATTTGACAGTGCCAGAAGCAGGAAGCATAGAAATACTCCTAGTCTGCAAGCGTCAAGAGGAGTAAGGGAATCTTGTTACCGGATCCCTCAAATGCATTCAACAATGCTCATTTTCATAAAACGTACATTGAGAATTTTTCTGAAATACAAGAAAAGCTTCCAACAATGAAGAATTATATCCAAATGTTCGGAATCCTTTGTAACTGCAGGTTCATGCCCAAGAAAGTTGCGAGACAGAAAATCTTCCATCCCGGGTGACCTCAATCCATGGGTGCTAAGAAGAATGTCCTAATTGTTAAAGATATGTAGCTCCGGTCAGATTACTCTGATCGATATGATCAAATGTATAAGTGGCCTATCGGCCTTGAACATTTGATCCCTATCCATTATCTATGGAAGATCTGATTATTAATAATAATATATTATGATCACGCTTCACTCATAATATAATATTATCAGTGTTAATTATTTAGTAATAATAAACATTACTACATATATGAATATTCAATAATATTCATGTTACTGAATATTCATATATTTATTAATGAATGTATTTAATAATTATATTGTTCCAAATTAGTATCGATAATATCATGCACAGAAAGTTGAAGACATTAATGATACCACTGTGATCGTTAATGATAACATTGTTATCATTAACGATAACAATGTTATCATTTTGCATTGTTATTATTTCATTGTTATCGGCATTGTTATGAAAGGGTGGCCTCACGTAGAGTCATACCTCTACATGAGAATACATAACCATATTCGCAGCCATATCTTTGGCAAGCCGAACACATAACACATACAAGTCAATAATACATACTGCAGTTTAATAGCAGTTAGTAGTTATAGATCAGTATATATATATATATATATATATATATATTAGTTGAAGATCGATAATATATATTGATAATATTCATGTACTTGCAAATTGATATATAATAATATACTGTGCAACTCGATACTCATTGTAAAGAGATACTTCTTTTGAACAAAGCAGTGATAGTATTCAGATTATCAAACTGTGGAGAGTTTGACATAAATCAAATTATAATAACTCTACTTAGTAATCAGAAATAAAACTAAAATTATCATCAATATAAATCTGATCAAAACTTAACACTAATATGCCAAAAGTTTCCATAAGATGTGCTCTCAATGCAAATTTGTCACAGCCAAGAAATCCCGATCAAAGGCATGTAAGATTCTTGAGTGCATATTATATGAGAGGGAGGAGAGTTCCTAAAGCCCGAAATTCCACCCCAACGGATAGTTTACACTCTTAAGTGTTGAAAATACTATGCACGGGAGCCTCCAACTTGAGCTTGAGTGTGTTTTCTAACAAGTCTTGGAGTGCACGATACAAAAGAAACTCCACTGATGAGCCTCAAGTGCACCCAAGGCACGATTTTAATGAAGTCAGGGTACTTTCTCAAAATAGAAGAATCTGTAAGGAGCCTCAAAATGCGCTCATAGCGCAAAAATCAATTGGTCATAGAATGCACAAAATTGGAAGATGCTGGAGAAAGTTTTGTTCACGCCCAGGCCGCTATTTCATGTATTCAAAGGATTTCACAAGTGTCACAAAATCCATTGCATGGGAGAAAATACACCTAGACCGCTAATTCATGAGGATCCAAGAATTCCGCTCAAGTACAAAGTTCACCACATCTCTCCATTTGCACCCAACACAATTCCAACCAAGCCAAGGAACTTTCTCAAAATAGAAAATCTGCAGGCACCCCCAAGTTGCGCCCTGAACACATTCTCAACAAGGTGAGGGAATTTTTAATAGAAAGGAGTCTGGGGAGGACCTCCAAACCCACTATGAGGGTAAAGTTGAAGTAATGAAGGAATGTTGAAAATAAAAAATTCCCCGTGAGTGCCAAAACATGCTCTCAATGCAAATATTACAATGTCATGGAATATCCTTAAGTTTGGAAAATCTGGCACTTAGTTGTATATGCGCTGAGTGCGAATCCGCGGGTATTGGGGAAATTCTCTAAAGTTTAATTCCTTTACGCTACCAAAAGTGAGCTTGTAGCGCTAAATGATACATACAAAGGAAAATATAAGTGTTGAAAATCCACAGTGAGGATAAAGATGCGCTTGAGAGCATATCACATATGAAAGTTTAAAAGAAAATAAAGAGTCCTCAACCAAGGTAAATATGCGCTGAGGTCAAGGAACTTTTCTAAAGTTAAAAATCTTTTCTAATGATAAGGAGGAAATCGAAGAGCAAGGATGAAATCGCCAAAGTGGACCAAATCCATGGAAGTCCAAATTTCATATTGGAGATATTGAAGGATTGATTAAATTAGCCCCAAGACTGTAATGATAAATCAAAATAATTGAAATAAGTGAAAATGTTGCGACATTCTTCGGCGATAAATAATTTGGGATCATGCGATTGGGAAATTTGGATTCAAGTCAAGAAATTTAAAATAATGGATTTTTTGAAAATTCATCAAAAGAAATCCAAGCCGAATAGAAAATTGGAACAAATCAGTTTTTTGGAAATCAAATGAAAATTAATTAAATCTTGAACGTCATATTTAATATTTAATTAATAAACTTCGATAAAGAGGCAAAATTTTGAAAAAAGGCCAAAGTGGAACAAAATTGGATTTTTTGGAATTATTAAATATTGGAATTTTACATCCAATATTTAATTTTAAAAAGTTGGAAATGTCTAATGGCGAAATATTTTAAATCCAACCGATTCAAATGCACACCCATGATTGAAGTTGATGAAGATAAACGAGAAAAAATCTTTGAATAAGGAAAGGTGTGTGCGAGTTTTGAAAGTTTCTAGAGAGAGGTGAGTTGCATTGAACTGGAGAATCGAGAAAAGAAGTTGTGAAGTTCAAAGGAAGGCAATTTTGAAGTAAATTTGAAAAAATTGGAGAAAAGGCATGGATTTCTTGAGGAGAGAAAATCTCTTTCTAGTGAGTGGAGAATTTTCAATGAATGTTGTTGTTGATGCACTCTCAAGGAGACCACACCTATGCTCTTTGGTTGAAATATATGCTGATTGAAGGGAGTTGATTGCAGCTGAATATGCTAAGGATCCATAGGAAAAAGGGATTGTAGAGGGATCGGTGCAAGATGACAGATACAATGCGGTTAATAATTTGATCATCTATAAGGGCAGAATCTTTTTGGTGCCTTCTTCTTAGATGGAGAAGATATTGAGGACTTTCAATGATGCACCCATCACTAGGCACTTGAGGTTTTTACAAAACATATAGGCAGATCTAGGAGAGGTTCCCATGCAAAGGGTTGAAGAATGAAGTCCTTAACTATGTCAGGAAGTGCCTTGTTTGCCAGCAGAATAAGAATGAGGACACCTATCCGGATGGGTTACTTCAACCTTTACCCATTCTTGACCAGAAGTGCGAATCAATCTCTATGGACTTTATTATAGGGCTACTGAAGGTTCAAAGGAAGGACTATATTTATGTGGTGGTGGATAGATTAACTAAGTTTGCACATTTCTCTGCCATCTCAGCCACCTATACAGCAGCTCAGGTAGCAGAACTATCTTTCTAGGAGATCTTCCAGCTGCATTGGATGCCTAAAAACATCATCAGCGATAGGGATAGAAAGTTATTGAGCATCATTTGGAAAGATCTTTGCAGATTGAGTGAAATGAGCTCACTCCAATCACTAATTCCGAGCAGACAAAGATTGTGAATAAATGGGTGGAGGGGTACCTCAAAAACTATGTTTCTGGGTAGCAAAAGGCATGGATTAAGTGGTCGCATGTAAGAACCCTGCTGGTTCTAACTTCTAAAACCCAATTTCAAACCTTTTGACATTTCATCAAATGGTTGGCATGCAATGTTTAAGTTCTGATTTTTTAATGTAAGTATGTTTGTTTTGTTTGCATTTGAATGGTTTTGAGATTTCTTAACATATAACAATGCATGAAATAAACTATTTGCTTTCTAAATCCAAACAAAGTATCCCAATTTAATTCAATAAGAAATTTGATTGCATACAACAACAGTAATTGGAATTTGAGAAAATAAGATTAATCAACAATTATGAAAACCTAGAATCAATCACTGATCACTATAGACACCACCAATGAAACATGGTTGCTCTAGGAAGTGACGCCTAGCCTCAAAAATGTATGACAAGCACCCAACAATAAGAAAACAAGTCACCCAAACCCCAAACATTGTCCTCTAACAATCTGTTGCTGCTCTATATGACCTGCAGCCAGCAATAACTCAAAACATTGAACCATATATGGGATGCAATTTGCATAAAGTGAAGTCTTCTGCCCTTGCTAACAATTCTGAAATGACATGAATTTCTAATCACCAAATTTCTGCTAACAATGGAATCAATATTGGCCTTTGTATGAAGCCAAAGCACTTGCACAATTCATTGGTGTAATTTCAATCAATTCAAAGCGCTGAAGCCTGTGTAGAATTCACAATTTCACCATGCTGAAATTCTTCAAACCCTTGTTTCTTCTCTTCACCCAAATCAACAAAGCAAATGTACAATAGAATGAATGAAATGAAATCCTAATCCCCTTTTATAATATTCAATTTTCATTTGCCTCCATCTCCTTTAATTTCATTTCTCATAAAGCAACTTTATGTTATAATTTAAAGTTGACAAATGATAAAGTCACTTTATTAATTAAACTCCCCCATTGCTCCAAAAATGACCTTTTCATTAATATAATGATATTCTAACACACAAGGTCATTGTTTCTTGTGCCCAAGATTTAAAGCTTTTCAATTTGGTTCCAACGAGCTATGACACTAAAGTGACCAATATACAATACCAACAAAAATAGCAAAGGTGACCAATTATGATTAAATAATAATCATAATTCACCCGTCTTGCGAAAATGACTAAAGAAGCATCAGAATCGAAATCTGACAGCACATGAGTGATCCTGATGAAGAAAGTCGATGAATGAACCTGACGGGGTGACTTACTAAAAATAGATGCTCCCTCCAAGATTTTTGAAGCCCAAACCGGAAGCCAAAAATAAAAACTGAAAGCATCATTCAACTTCTCTAACTCATCTGAGCTCATCGCAACCATCCCTTGACTTACTATAAATAGTAAGTCCCACCAAACAGAGCCATAACCCTCAACAAGGTCCTTTAATCACCAATATTAGCCTACAAGGACCTAGTAATGGACTAAATCCATCCACTATCATGGTCATGCTAAAAAGGGGACATTACAGTCCTCCCTACCCAAGATTGCTTGTCCTCAAGCAATCACAAGAATCAAAGAAACACAATGATCCACCCGAATCCCAAGGATAAATATGTATAATGTCCCTAGCGTCACCTGCAAACTCCTATGATGATAACACTATCCACAAAGCTATCCTAAACATACTGTCACCATACCAACAATGGTGACTCACCAAATCCACAGTGCCAATCCTATCTCCACCTGGATCCTTGTAGAGATGAAACTCACATCCATCCATAACAAGGAAAAATGGATATCCGATATCATCTGCTAGATCAAAACTCTTTGCACACTCTACCAATCTGCCATGAGTATGAAGTCTATCTGTGCAACAGGAACTAGTACTCCCAAAAGCATATGTACCATAACCCAAATATCCATCCTCTGCAAAACTGTCATGGATATGTTGACTCTGCAAGTAGCCTCCTGCTAACTTGCAACAACTAACCCTATCAACTGAAGAGGGTGTCAACTCATCCCATAAAGGATGGTATGAACCTAGAGCCAACCCACACCTACATGAAACCAAGTCCTCTACCTATGGGTCAAAAGAGAAATGATGAGCACTCCTCACTGTGTAGTTGTGATAAAATGCTCTGATCTCTGTCAGAGGCTCATCCTCATCAAACCGAGAACCAAGAGATGGCTCCAATCTCTGTCTCTGAACAACTAGGTGGGCAAGATCCCAAGTAACCCTCTCAGTAAACCCAACCACAAAATCCTTATGGGGAGCATTGTAGTCAAAGTCTCTACAATCTTTCCCACCAAAACCTAAATACCGTGAGAACCCCGGATGAGAGTACCCTTAGAAGCTCGGAATGGTCTGTCCTACAATTCCGGACTCTCAAGCAGATACTCCATAAATGACTCTGTGCAGTAGAAATTATATGAAGAAGCATCAACCTGCTCCCCTACAACCCATAGTTGAACCCTATGAAACTGTGGCACTACCAACCGTCTATCGCTAACAGTTGTATGAGATGAAGTAATAAATTTTCTTCCAGTAGAAGGAAACAAATCCCCATGAAAGCTCGTCTCCAAATCAGATGATACCCTGCCCCAAGTCTTGTGAAGAAGAGGGAGTAGTGTCAAGAACTGGCACACAACTCTATGAAGAATCCACTACTGTCACATCAGGACTCAATAACCTATTCCACATCATTTGTCAGCATGCTAACTACTAGAGGACCTGGTACAACAAGAAACTCTTTGCAGTCCTCCACTGAAGTGCCCATCTCATCTATAACTACTATGCTCGTATCAAGGATGGATGTAACTGCACCCTATCACATCCACCACCACCATCTGTGGAAATCAACTCACCACCAACCACCACTATATGTAGCTGAACTGGATCTGTAGCTGGCGTAGACTGTACTCTCTCCAACTCCACGATCACCTCACTCAATTGTAGTTGCGACTCCTAGAGAGCCAACTACGTGAGCCAACTACATGCTCTCCAATACCTCAAAAGTCGCCTCAAGCTCATGGGTGAGCTCAACCACCTCCTCTTTCGCTAACAATGTCTTGTAACAAGTGCTACCCCACTCAAGAAGGTAATCCCTTCAGCTACCAACTATAAATAATTATGCTTCAAGATCCTGACAGCCTCTCGAAGTGAATGAATCTCTGCTAGGTAAAGGCAACTACCACCGAGCTCATCTGACATAGGAGCACCCGAACCAAATACAGCTAACATCTGCCAAATAGCATCATAATGCTCAAGAGCTAAAGAAATATCACTATCGCTCACGTTCAGCTGTCTAGTCACATGATGTCTCTGCATACCTTGGCTCCTACGTAAACTCTCTGACTCACTAACTGCACTGTGATAAGAAATTGTATCCTCACTGCTCACCACATGATCACTAACATCATGTGCGCTAACAACCTCGCATATGTCCATCAACGAGGTACTACTGGGTATCTCTACAAATATCTCATCTGAAGAAGTGGAAGCCACAGCTATATCAAACTCCTCGCATGCCTTTGCTTCCCCCTTCACTGTAAGTCCTTATAAATCACGATCCTGGGACCTATCCTCAATGCATGACAACTCTGAATCAGCACACAATGTCTAGAATGATAAACCAAACTCACTGCAGCATGAAACATCCTCATACAAATCATTAGGGGTGCCCATAACACTAGTATCCACATCGTCTAATTGACACTCCTCTGCTATCTCCTGTCGCTGCATACATGGCTCACTGTTGTCATGTGAATCAACATCACTATGGCATGAATCTACATCGTATAACTCCTCCCCAACACTCAAATCATGAATGTCGTCGCTACGTAGCTCCATGCTCTCATCCTCCACACAGGAGAAGACTACTACCTCCTGCACTGACTCATCATTATGACGGCTGTCATAAAAATCAGAACAGTCTGAACTCATTCTCCTCGTAGTCTACAAATACAACCCCATCATCTAATGATTCAGAACCCATAGTGGCATCAACAACACCATCAACATGATCAAATAAGGGGCTGCTGTCCTGAAAATCAAACCTTGTGTCACTGGCATTTTCAATACCACTAACTGGTGTGAGGCTTCCATCAAGGGTAGTCAACATGTCATCATTATTTTCCTGTTCACTAACTCTGGTCTCATCAAGATGTCGGGACTTGGTGTTGTTGTCCTACAGCAAATCAGTCATATATGTGTGTCCCTGTGAAGAGTCTCCAACATCAAGTATGCAAGGTGGACTAGTGGCTGCCCCACAAAGCACGCGATCAACTCCACAATGATCAGTAGCTGCTGAAAATTCATCCTGAAGATTTTTGGATGTTTCACCTGTGAAAACCTCTCATTTCTCTTCTTGCTTTCTCTGTGAGGAAGACTTTTTGAAGAAGGAAACCATAAACCTAGCTGCCCTGTCAACAGTCGTCGGATCTTAAAGTTGTGCATTTAGCCTTTCCTGTGTTTCTCAATTTCTCCATTTCATTTACCAGGGCACCTGTTTGTTTCCTGAAACGTGACACACTGCTCAATTGGTTTCCATATTTACTGGATTTCCTATATTTGTCCATGATTAAAATAACCTACGAGAGTGCTGATCACTCACAAATCAAGTGTCGGAACTCAAAATTTTCAACCCCGCAGGATGGTAGGACACCGGCTCTGATACCACTGTAAGAACCCTGTTGGTTCTAACTTCTGAAACCCAATTTCAAACCTTTTGACATTTCGTCAAACGGTTGATATGCAATGTTTAAGTTCTAATTTCTGAAAGTGAGTATGTTTGTTTTGTTTGTATTTAAATGGTTTTGCGATTTCTTAACATATAACAATGCATGAAATAAACTATTTGCTTTCTAAATCCAAACAAAGTATCCCAATTTAATTCAATAAGAAATCTGATTGCATACAACAGCAATAATTGGAATTTGAGAAATAAGATTAATCAACAATTATGAAAACCTAGAATCGATCGCTGATCACTATAGACATCACCAATGAAATGTGGTTGCTCTAGGAAGTGACGCCTAGCCTCGAAAATGTATGAGAAGCACCTAGCAATAAGAAAACAAGTCACCCAAACCCCAAATGTTGTCCTCTAACAATCTGCTACTACTGCTCTATATGACCTACGGCCAGCAATAACTCAAAACGCTGATCCATATATGGGCTGCGATTTGCATAAAGTGAAGTCTTCTACCCTTGCTAACAATTTGGAAATGAAATGAATTTCTAGTCACCAAGTTTTTGCTAATAGTGGAATCAATATTGGCCTTTGTATGAAGCCAAAGCACTTGCACAATTTACTGATGTAATTTCAATCAATTTAAAGTGTTGAAGCCTGTGTAGAATTCACAATTCCACCATGCTGAAATTCTTCAAACCCTTTTTTCTTCTCTTCACCCAAATCAACAAAGCAAATGCACAATAGAATAAATGAAATGAAATCCTAATCTCCTTTTATAATATTCAATTTACATTTGTCTTCATCTCCTTTAATTTACTTTAATTTCATTTCTCATATAGCAGCTTTATGTTATAATTTAAAGTTGACAAATAATAAAGTCACTTTATTAATTAAACTCCCCCATTGCTCCAAAAATGACTTTTTCATTAATATAATGATATTTTGACATACAAGGTCATTGTTTCATGTGCCCAAGATTTAAAGTTTTTCAACCCGGTTCCAACAAATTATGACACTAAGGTGACCAATATACAATACCAACAAAAATAACAACCTTAGCGTATTTAATTAAATAATAATCACAATTCACCTGTCTTGTGAAAATGACTAATGAAGCATTAGAATCGAAATCTGACAGCACATGAGTGATCTTGATGAAGAAAGTCGATGAATGAACCTGACGGGGTGACTTACTAAAAATGGACGCTCCCTCCAAGATTCTTGGAGCCCAAACAAGAAGCCAAAAATAAAAACAAAGAGCATCATTCAACTCCTCTAACTCATCTGAGCTCATCACAACCATCCCTTGACTTACTATAAATAGTAAGTCCCACCAAACAGAGCCATAACCCTCAACAGGGTCCTCTAATATTAGCCTACAAGGACCCAGTAATAGGCTAAATCCATCCACTATCATGGTCTTGCTAAAAAGGGGACATTACATTGCACCTTGGCGAGCATTGTTGCAACACCATTATCATATGTCTATCGAGATGTCACCCTTCATGGCTTTATACGGTTATGAGGCTCCTAGTTTTATGGACTTGCTCTTGGGAGATTGCAAGGTGCCAAAGGCAAAGGATTTGTTGCAGGAAATCCAGGACATAATGAAATCTTTGAAGGACAATCTGTAGCAGGCATAGGATAATCAACAAAAGCTATATGTTGATCAGCATTGGACTGAGCATGGTTTGAAGATAGGGGACATGGTGTACTTGAGATTATAGGCTTATAGATAGTCCTCTCTCAAGAGAAGTGGAGCAAAGAAGCTGAAGCCTAGATTTTACGGGTTGTTTCAATTATCAGGATGATTGGATAGGTTTCTTATGAGTTTTAGTTACCTACCAGTAGCAAAGTACATAATGTATTCCACACATCTAGGCTCTTGAAGGTGCTAGGGCATAATGTGGCACCCTCTTCAGAGTAACCACCATTGGATGAGGAGGGGAAGTTGATCCTTATTCCTGAATCCATCATTGACACCAGAGATAGAGTCCTTTAAAGGAGAAACATCACAAAGTATCTAGTCAAATGCAAGAACTTGCCAATTGAAGATACAACATGGGAAAAAGAGTAGGTTCTACAACATCCTGAGTTGAGATTGCTTGAGGACAAGCAATTTCAAGGAGGGCGGAATATAATGTCCCTTTCCTAAGTCGATCTGGCATAGAGAGACCATTAGCCTATTCACGATATTCTCATAGGCTAATGAGTGAGGTTAGTTAGGGAATCCTGGAGGTGTTATTAGAAGCAATTTCATCTTCAGGCATAATTAAGGAGTGCACTACCTTTTTTTGGAGCCCTTTTCATAAGTTACTATTTTTAGCAGTGACTGTTTTTCACACTTATTATTTATAGTGAGTTTCAGTGCATCTTAGATTGGGCCAATTTGGTGTTTGGACACACTTACTATTTTTAGTAAGTGTTTACATTCAACAGTTGGGCCAACCTCTGTTTCTCCAACAACGTAATATTTCATATTTGGATGTTCGGTGAAGTTTCAATACATTCACAGAAATATATTTTGAATTTAATCACCTAAGTCTCTTATATCGTCACTTTATGACTCAAGCGACTTGTACCTCTTGGCCTACTAACACAACATTGTATAAAAAGGAGTCATTTGACATCCTAAGTTAACGCCTAAGGAGGAAGAGAAAATTAATATTTTATCACATGGCTTGGTGAAGGGGGCAAGCCTCTTGTGAACGATATAAAGGCAACCTTGAGGAGCTCATTTGAGGTTTTTGATGATTTGGATACTATTTATACTTTTGATGATAAAGTTGTTGCTTCTTTGTAGTTTGCAAGGACAGTAACCCTTGCAGGCAACATTCTCCACATTGTTGAAAGACACAATCTGGAGGACAACTTGATGATTTCACACAAAGATCACAGATGAGCTTCAACAGTGTTTGGTTGATCATCTTCTTCAGTCCAAGGTTGCAGATTTTACACAGAAAATTCATAGTTTTCTGATTGAAGGAAAGTTGGGAGGTGTTGTTGTTTGTTTGTTCTTGGCATTGCTGGTCGTACCACTTCCCTTCCTGGCCATACTTCCTCAGGCTGGCTGTGCTACTACATAGCTGGGCATGATACTTCCCAGAGCTGGTTGTTTCGGGCTTGCATGAAAAAATATGCTATTTGTGAGGCACTTTGAGTACAGTAAGATCTGAATTCTTTATGTCATTTCAGTTCGAGGAGTTTGAGTTGGATGTCTATGGTTTTGAGTGACATTTCTTATTGATCTGCTGCTGCATGTTCATTTTCATTTATCAGCAACTGGGTTTGTTAGATATATGTTTGTAATAAGATTTCACCATTTGGGTATATCAAGTTGATCTCTGCATTGTATTTTCAAGTTTATTGCAAATTATATTTATAAACAATCTTCAATGTAGCAATGGTGACAAACCCCCAATCAATTGAATAGTTGCATGCGCATTCTCTATTTCATTTTATTGTATTGAATGAGTTAGAGAAGACATCCCCCACTCATCAAATTGTTCAGCTTTAAGAGCATTGCATTTGTGGGTTTCATATTAGCGATTGAGTTGGAGTGGATATCCCCACTCAACCAGTTTGTTATCTTTAAGAGTATTTTGTAAATGTGGGTTTGAGTTGTATGCATGTAATGTGAAGCTAACCCTCAGCTTTAGTTATATCTTGTTTATTGGTTTTCAAAGAAAAAAAAATCTAGGGTGGTTATTACAAACTAAAAATCATGATGACGTAGCGAATGTTTCCTCAATGAACCTAAAGAGATCTTTCACTGGGTGCCTAATGTCCACCTCTTTTAATCAACAAAGAGGATGTTAACAACAAAGAATTTAATAGCATCCTATTACCATGCATACCTGGCTTTATGAACACACACACACTATACTAACGAAATATATTAATAACATTAATATGACATTAGTACTATATAAGAATCCACAAAGTCTGAGTTAAGGCTATGCATAATATGAAGGCTGCCAATGATGAAAAGAAATAAGACAAGTTGTGATCATGTGAAACAATGAAAGTAAAGTGGATAGCTGATGTATACAAGGAGCCCAAGTTGCTGATTTCTACTATTTTCGTTTATCATTTTGTATTCTATTAGCAGATTTTCATTTTCCAAAGTATTGCATGTGCAATGCTACACAGTATGATGGTTATGAGTAGCGTACACTGTATACTACATAGATGATAAACCATTCACATAAACAAAAACATGGGGTCAGTACCAATGTTCCTTCCGAAGAGAAGAGAGTTTAGATAGACAATTCACCATGTGGCTACAATCCCTACCTTATCTCTAGCAAATAAAGAGAATGTCAGCAACAAAGACTTATCCATCATTGTAAGGTAAGTCAGAAGTTTTGTGTTTGTGTTTGGCAAGGAAAAAAATCAGAACAAGTTTGTCAGATGATAAAAAATGGGGAAAATGCATGATTTAGTTCAAAGGATATAATTATGCATTTTATTTAAACTAATAATGGGCATGCTATCTCATAAATAAAACAAAGGAATATAACTAGAAATATTGATATTTATAATTATAAATTCATATTTATATTTAATTATATTTTATAAACATTCAATATCCATATTTAAAAATAATTTTATTTTTTAAAAGTCTTAGCAAATTTTTAAAACCCAAAAACTAGAACTAAAATATAAAATAGCAAAATTCTATATTAATATAATCATAGTTTGTCAACTTTGGTACTCTCTGAGTTGCCGAGTACTCTCTATTTTTTTCACTGGGTGAATTTTCACAAGTTTAACTCTTGTGTTTTTATAGGCAAAAAAAACTGTGGTAAAAATGTCAATGCAGGTTAAACAGTGGTTAAAATGTGTTTTTCACATGGTTTTTTTGCTATAAAAGCATGCATTTTCTCTTTCAAGAAATCAATTTGTAATTTAATACATTTTGTAATTGAGTTTTACAAAAAAGGATGTTTATTTAAGAGGTTTTAGCTTTTAGCACTTTCTAAGTTGCCTAGTTTTTGCCGAGTTGAAAATTTTGGGCTTGCTGAGAACTCTCCGAGTCTCAGTCTACGAACTATGAATATAATATTATACTATAGTTACATGAAATTATAAATGTTGAATATTAATATACTATAGTGATATAAAATTGTAAATGTTAAAATACTAATATATACTACAGTAGTATAAAATTGTAAATGTTAAATATTAATATAGGTTACACATATTACTGCTAGTCTACTAATTTGCAATCATAGCTTTAGTTTGAAATGTGTTCTGTTAGATGGCTAGTGCTCTTTCAGATATTCCAGATTGTCCCTCACTTCTTCCCCAGCAATTTCTTCTAGTTGTGACTGTTTGGCTCTTCCAATTACTGATTGGTAGGAAGAATAAATTTCAACCAGTCTAGGCAAAGCATATATTTCGGATCAAGCAGCATGAGATAGACATTATGCATTTGAACTGGATTACAATGGCACGGTTTAATTTTTACAAAGTGTTGCAACAGAAGCACTACAGAAGGGCAGCATGGGATGAGAAGATGGATGATGAACCATGAAACAAACAGAAAACAGAAAACAAAACTTACAAAATTTGCAATTGCTGTTTATAAAAAATCAAGTGCCTTTACTAGCCTCCAAAGTTAACGAATGTAATGGATGGTTTTAAACAACTTCTTACGTTGAAATTATTCATGGAGTTCTGAATTTCATTATTTCTTCTATAAGAATGGGTAAACTCTGTGACACTGATTGTAAGGCAATCCATACAAGATTTTATAAATAAATTTAAAAATATCCAGATTAGCTATTCTGTACTCCACATGAGAGTAGCCACTTTTGTCATAAAACTTGTGGTTCCACAGGCTATGACCATTTGCTTCCTGTTTCTTCTATTTAACATAATATTCTTTCTCAATTATGGATTATAGGTTAATACATTCTTATGAGTTTGAAGATGCAAATGACCATGTCAGGGGCCACTCTGCATCTATCATCTTGGGACACTACAGTTCATGCAAATTGTTTCATATTCAATGAATTATATGTCATGCCCCCACCTAATACCTGCTCGACCATTCTTTTAAGGAAGAATAAATAAGTTAACTTTGCATCGATCGACAGAAAATTGTCTTATTTATAAGACATCACAATTTCAAATCCATAGAAGGCAGCAGCAACGAGTCAATCCATCAATTAAATCTATCCTACAGAAATCATATTCACTTCCGCAATCAAATTCATTTCAGCGATCAATAAAGCTGTAGAATAAAGTAGAAATTTAATTAACTAATTCATAATGCAGCAGTTAACTAACACGCAGCGATCCATGTAAAACAGTGATCAACTCAAACATCAGTTAGTTTTGAAAAGGCAGCAATTTAGTTAAGAAGGGACACCTTAATGATGAGTTGTATACCTTGAGAAAGTGGTGACCCTTCATCCTTACTTGAGGGATATTTAAGAGCAATCACATTAAAAAAGGGCATCAAGGAAGATAAAACAAGTCAATATTGAGTGAAGAGATCTGCATTTCAGAATACAGCCATAATAGGATATAGTAAATATTGTGGTATGCATGAGAATATGTTCGATATGTATGCTTAGTGTATGCAATGTGGATAAATATTATTATATATATCTATACTCTTTAAATATCTTTTACCAAGATGTTAATAAACCCAGTGTTACTCGGGGACACGTTTCTGGCATAATTCCGTCGCAGAAACGGGGACAACTTGGAAACTTTTGGAAACCCATCATCTAGTTGTCCCATAAAATTAATGTTTGAATTTTAATAATTAGCTTGACTTCCACTCACATGTGAACTCTCAATTTAAATTATTTAACACAAATGTTTTATGTTAAGGTTCTATAATGTATATAAGCATGTTGTATCCATGTTTTCATATGAATATTTAAAATTTCCCTATATATTTTAAATTTTCCCTATTTTTTATATAACTGTCCCCACTGCCGTCCCCTGCCATCCCCTTCTCCAAAAAAAAAAAAGTGTCCCAGAAACCTACGGTAACATAGAATAAACCTTATTATGCTTCTTTAATTAATAAATAAGTTTATATATCTTTATTCCCACAAGCAATCATGCGGGAATGGAAGGAAATATGTAAGGGAGAGGCAGTAGACCGATTCCCTCGAATTGAGTAGGCCACCCCAAGTGATGGAATATTATCAATGGATATTCTTGTCACCTATAGGCCAAGGGGCAAGTTTGCCTAGTTGGGCGTTGGACGTTGGACGGTCTAGGACTTAATTGGGTTGAACAGTCATCCTAAATGACCCAGGTTTCCTCCAATTGAGCAGGCTACCCCAAGTGATCGAATTGTCTTAGTGAATATTCCTGCCACTTGTGGGCCAAGGGGCAAGTTGTCTTAGTTGGACACTATACACTCTTGGGCTTAATTGAGCTAAACAAGTCTCCAGGCAACCTTTGTGGATTTCCTCTCCAAACCCTACTATGACTAATCAAGGGAAATGGAACTATTGATGGCTCCATTCCTAAAGTTCAAAGTTATTGCATGATTTATCTAAATGTTAATGTTTTAAACCAGAATAGCATAACATGGAATAAACAGAAACTCAGAAAAGTATAAGAACAGATGACTCAATTATTTATCTTGGTAAAACCCTCCTTCTCGAGGGAAAATCCAGCCACACCAAAAAGATCTCCTTTATTGAGTTTTCAAACCAAATACAAAAGTTTCTCTCTTATGATTGAAGACACTAACAGTCAATCAAAAGCCTTATTTCACCTTTTGGGTTGAGCACTTTTTCTATGAATAACAGAATACACAATAGATACTAATATCTCACAGATACCATGAACTGAACAGTCATTACAGAATAATAGTGTCGATCAAATACAGATCACACATACAGCAGAAAGATTACTTCCACAAATACACTCTACAGGAATACACGATAACACAGTCCCATAGCTCAAAATGAAAGTCCGTTCAAGTATTCTATTTGAGTATTCATTGCATGAACCAAAACAATGCCAAACTGTAACAGACGTGTCTTACACAGAGAACCCGATAACAATGCAACTGCCTGACAGTGCCAAAAGAGTGATTTTTTTGTTTCTTTAATCAAACGACACCACCATGTGACTGAAGTGTCACTCGCGGAAGGCCAAGAATCCACTGTTACAAGACCACCGACAGTATCCACATAATACTGACGATAAATGCCAAACAACCGACGACACCTCCATGATCATGAACGGACGAAAGCAACATGGAGAGGCCACGATGCCAAGTCATTGTGTATCCAGCAGTTATGAAGGTGGACAATAGGAATGGAATAAATACGAGAACCATTGCCAGTCGGACAGAATCCCAACAGACATAACTGAAGACACTTCACGATGCCAACACAGACCACGCACAATGCCAAATAGCCAGTCCACCAAATACGATGATAGAACAGAAACCAGTTCATACAAGAATGACAATTTGAATGTGAAAACAATATCATCTCTGAAGAAGAATGATGTAGCTCTTGAGTATGCAATAACAGAGAACAGGAGTATAGGAGATCAACAGAGATATGAATAATATCTATTGCTGCTACCAGAACTTCAACACTAAATAGATGAATATTGATATATATGCATTTATATTTGTAATTGAGATCCCTAACCCTAATATAAATAATTGGTCTTATGAACTATATTTCAAATATCGTCTAACATGATTGCAGGATATAAGCAGGATTATCTTGATAAAGACATTTTATTGGTAAAGATATAATTCTAACTATATTACATCTCTTATTTTAATTGTAATTGTGATTTTAGGGCAAGATTTAGGATAATCCCAAAAGGGGACATTACATTATATGACTGCTTGATTTCAATATATGATATTATGTCTGTACAGAAGACATTTTATTTCATCTGTTCAGAAAGATGAAATGAAGAGACTATACTAACCAAGCTTGTTTTTCATTATGTTCAGTTCAACGGATAAAGTATCCACAAGTAGATAAATATGATAAGAAAGCAACTCAGATTAAAAATTAATTAGTTCTTGCAAACTTCCATTTTTAGAAAGTTTGATATCCACGTCAAATAGCAAAATACAAGCAAGCTTTACTGACAGATGAATCACACCAGCAGATAAATTATATATAAAGTAGGCATAGAGCAGAATCATACCTTCTTCCAGATTGAATGACTAACATCAGATCGTGGCTTATTACGGCTTATCTCACGATCCTTCTTTGGGCAGTCACCTCCAGGCTGGATTGGAGTAGAGACCTTATGGTTCATTTCAGCATTCTGTTTATTTGTCTCTAAAAGTGTAACATCCTTTTCACAATCTGAACTCCCTCTCTTTGTATTGTCCCTGACGGCTCCAGGGGAAAACTCCAATAAACCTAAACCATCACGAAGCCGATCACTTACTGACTGAGAATCACTGACATTATCTTTCACTGGACATGGAAAAGAGTTGATTTGCAAGTCCTCTTGGTTTAAATCATTTTTTCTGAGAGATGATTGATCCTGACTTCCAATTGAATTGGCAGGACCTTCAAGACTTAAAGTGTTCTCAGAGTGACCATCTTCACTCAGAGCAATATTTGGTACTTGAGGTTTTATGTCTCTACCTGTGTCTGGGCAAGATACGGCATAATGATTTTTGTCCATAGTTGAAGCCAAAATTTCTGAACCTTCTGTGGTACTTTTGGCATGCATATCATCCAAAGTCAAAAATGTATCATTGTTTTTCTCAGATTTGAATTCTCCCCTAGTTACCAACAGTTTAGGTTCTCCAGTATCTGACTGCTCAACACACACTTGTTGCTTATGTCTTCCATCAGCCTGTTCATTCACAGACTGCTTACTCCATTGTCCAGTTGACAGTACCACCTTCACTTTTGAGGCTGTATCTTTTGGCTGGATTGCTGGGATTCTTATACTATTTAAAATGCTTGAAGTAGCAGGATCGTCCACATCTTCCAAGTCATACTCAAAGTCTCCATATATATCCAAATCTGGGCGACAGTCCAGATCCAAAACATTCTCAACGCAACCAGTTGCGTCATCTTCGTTTTTTACTAGAGTGTCAGTTTCAGCCCCACTATCCTCAGTTATACGATAAGGGCTTCCTATAGGGGAGTCAGATATAAGGCCTGCATTCTCAAGAGCTGCAGTAACATCATCCCCTAACTCAGTTCCTAACTCGTGGTCAGCATCATCATTTTCTACAGCTTTGTAGCTACATGATTGCTGGGACAAAGCTTGGGCACAAAGGTTAATATAAACAATTTTACTATTAGATCTTTCATAGATTTCCTTCTCCATGTTGACTGCATCCGCAACAGCAAACTCAGATTCTGCAGTTCTCCTAATTGTTTTCATGTTTGCATTTTTCAGGTAAAGTTCCACAAAACGATTTAGTTGCATCTGCATGAATCAAGATGATTGTCAGTAATTGTCTGAGCATTCAAATACCATACACCGGCTCCCGGTTATGTATAGTATAAAAATAAGATATATTAATAGTCCATCAAAAGAAATCATTTTAGTATGTTTAGGCAATGAAACAAAATGATTCATTAATTCTGCATCCACCAGTTCTCCAGCTACCTGAGAAAAGCCATCCTTAGCAGTTCCTAAACTAACCTATTTAAAAACTGGTTGAATTTCAGCATGACCTTGTTGAATAGTTGAAATATAGAATCTAGATGGCCCAGAGTCCTCCAAGGCAAAGGAGAAGGTAAAAAAAGGTCTTAAAATTGCCCACCTAGTCACGAAAACACCCATAAGAAGATAGAATACTTAAGAATAGACTGGGATAAATTTAAAATTGTGAGCATTTTAGTATCAGATTAAAAAAATAAATAAATAAATAAACATTTTAGTTATTTTCCGACAATGATACAGAATGACTCATTAGAATTTATATACACCATTTGAATTTCCTCAAAAGATAAAGAATCATACTTGAGAAAAGCCATCATAAGCAGTTCCTAAAATAATGTATTCAAGGAAAACAGGGCAAAAGTCAGCATAACCTTGGCAAACAGTTAAAATATGGGTGCCCAAAGATTCTCCAAAACTATGGAAAAGGAAAGAAAAATCTTGAAATCACCCTACCTAGTAGCAGAAATACAAAAAGGAAGTTAAAACGCATCTTTCTTTAGCTCTTCAAACAAGAACCAATTTGCGCTTAAGAATTGCACATTAATATAAATTTTATGATGGTAGAAATCATATGAAATGGTTGGTTGTATTTCTTCTTCAACTGTAAACCGTCTTTAGAGACGTATGTCACGAGTCATGACTATTCTATTCATTTTAAAAATTAGATGAGTTTGAATTTTAATAAACAGATAATGTTTTATCAGATATTTTTTAATTAAATAATGAGTTTTAGATTATGCAACTTATTGCAGCAGCTAACTTTGCGCAAATTATAGTTACAAGTCAAGTCATGCTTTCTTCCTTTGGGTTGACATACCTGCCTGACTGAAGTGGGAACTTTACTGCGACGATCATGTTGCAAGGTTGGCCTCATTTCTATAGGTAACTGAATCTGCTTCAATCCATGAACAATGCAGAATTTGCATTAGCTTGCACATATGATATTCAAAGGCAGAATCAGAAATCCATGTCAACAAAGTACAAAAAATAAATAATTCAGTAATTAAATATAGACTACAAAGCGTAGCTGAAGAAAGCTTACCAATAATGGAAAGCTAACTTTTTCCCCTGTGCTCAATTCATTTGTCTTTTGACTGCCACTTGTCTTCCTTGCAAGTACCTCAAGGGCCCACTTTCTTTTGTCAAGTCTCACATCATCAGACTTGCCAGATTTTGGTTCTACCATTTTATCAAGATTTGTATCTCCAGAGTCACCAGATTTCTCTTTTGACACGGTATTTTGTAGAGATCCAATGCTAAGACTGGAATTTGAATTCTCAGCATCCAAGCAACTCTTGGTTGGATGGGTATTTCCAGCAATATTATTTAGATTAGAACCCAAAATATCAAGCTTTTTACTTGTTACTTCTCCCTTGACCCCTATATTACATTTTCCTGCTTGTAGATCTCCTGATTCTGAAAGAGCAGAGAGTGGCTTAATATCATCTTTCCTTGGGAATAAAGAGTTGTCTGCTACATATAACCTCGAAAATATTGGATCAGCTTCATTTATTTTGGACTTGTTTTCAATTTCAGGAGATTTAGAGCATGCATCAAGGCTCCTTTTCAAAATATTCTTAATTAAATCAGGTGTCTCTATCTGTTTGGTTTGTTTTTCTCTGTTGCACCTGGATTTCCAAAATTCAATCTCACAGTCCCTATCCCATGCACGGCGCCGTTTTCCACTTCCTGTACTATATATCTTTTTGGTCAGGTTCTCACGTATCTTCCCTCTCTTTTGGGGTTGCTTATTCACTTTTACATGACACAGGTTACTTTTATTGTCACTCTTAAATGTTTTTTTCATTGCAGCTTTGAATGCCTCTAAAAGTCTCTCATCATAAGCATCAATCTTACCAAGGTCCTCCATGGCACCATTACCAACTGCTGCTCTTAGTTCCTTTGTCATCTCCTGGACTAAACGCAATGCCTCATTTTCATCCATACGTCTTGGCATTATTTTCTTCAATCTCACACTGCCTCCTCGATTGTTTTCACTCCCAATCTTTCTTGGAGAACAATGCTCCCGTGTCTTCGCAGAAGCATTGAACTCTTGCCCCTTTACAATGTCCATAAGGTCAGATGGGATTATTTCACATTTAGTGTGATTTTCCAACTTTTCAGCCTTCAGTTTCTTCTTAAGTCCCAAAGCATCCTTAGGAGCAATCATCTGATTAGCATTACATTGAGTTTTTGGCAATGGGAGATAAATCTGCTCGTTCTGTCCACTCAGTCTTGCTCTTTTAGTAGTAATTTCCTTTTGCTTTGCAATCTTTCCACACCCTTGGTCAAACGACATGGTATCCCTTGTATCAACTGCATCTCTGATCACAAATATCATTGGATTTAGAACAAAACTTGATATGGAAAAACTTCCAGATCATATACGTATCAGGAAATTATCAAATTGAATGGCAGCCATCTACACTTGAATGATCAAATGAGCTTTTGGCAATTACCCGCTAACAAGAAACATATAGCAAAAAATCAAATCACAAGAGTTAAAAACAAATAAGCATCTCATGAAATGGCTAATAAATTATGACCCTGACATGAAACTGTTGTCACTGAGATGTCATCTTCACATTCTAGACTTCCAATAAAGTTTATATTTAACATGTATGAGCTAGAGCTTATGTTTAACATGTATGAACTACTATAGGTTGCATTATCTGGTGATATCATGAAAAGTCCATCGACAAGAAGAGCTAAAAAAGGTTACTGTCAACTTGCACCTCTAAGAATCTCAAGTGTTCAACTAACCGGCATTTTGAATCCGGATTTCTCCTTTTGCTTCTTCGAGGCGGTTCTCCATCCATAATACTTCCTTCTGCATTGACCCTCTTTACTGTGTCCTTATCAGCTAAGAGAGGATCTAAAATCAGATGAACTATAATGATTAAATAAAATGATCTTCACCAACTTTCTTCAAGCTAGGCACATTTGTTTGATGGAATTGATTAGTCTGTTAAATCAAAACATGTACCTGATAATGTTGAACCATTAGTTGGAACCTGACTGAGAGGCATGTCAACAAGGTAACTGCCAGAATGCTTCTTCCCTATTTTACAATGTGATTTGTCCAAGCATTTAGCAATTTGAGGAATAAATTCTGCGACAACATCTCTTTTCTCCTTTTTACTTTTGCCTGTTGAAGGTTTTACTATATTCTGACAATCAGTAATCAATACACAAGCTTGAGAATTCCCAACCAAGGAAGTAGGCATGGCTCTATCCCTTGATTGTGAAGCAGAATCAGACACTTCACTTCTAGATACTGTATTTACATGGTTGATTCCCTTACTAGGTGCCACAGTTGTAGGTATCAGACTACAATCTTCAACCAGCAGTTGTTTTGAAGCATTCATGGGTGGAAATATTGTGAAACCTTTACAGCCTTCAGCACTGAGCATATTTTTTGGGAATGGCAAATCTTGTTTTTCTCTTCCTATTAAGTTCATGTTTACATTAGTACATAGTGGCACAAAGTCTTCATTAATAACCTCTTCTTCATCCATAAGTGCAATATCTCCAGAATTTTCCTGAGTAGCTGAAGCATCCTTTTCACCTTCAAGCATTGAAATGTTAGGGGAATTATGTTTGATTTCTTTATTAGGCACTGTAGCAGAAGGTATTTGAATACAATCTTCAACTGAACCTGATGATAAATCATTAATGGATGGAGCTGTGCAACCTTTAGAGACAAAAATCTCTTCTAAATTGGAAAGTAGCTCATCTCCTCCATGTTTTTTTGAGTTTACAGTATTTTGACCAGTGCATAATGCTGAAGAAATTTTATTCGCATTATGTTTAGCTTCGAAGTGTGCAACCTTGCCAGGCTCTTCCTCTGTAGCTGAAACATGGTTTTCTCCTTCAAACATTGAAACAACAACAGCTGTCTCCCCTGCGTCTGCAACATGAACTGACATTTTACTGTTCAATAGCATGTCCTCACAGAACTTATGACTCTGATCTCTCCCAGGCGAAAGTTGACAGAAAGTGGAGTTCAAATTTTCAAGCACCCCACTCATTTTGCACCTAAAGAGAGAAGGACAAAATATAGTAAATTAGCTTACCTTCCATAAGTATTCTCAAACTTTCCTCTAGTATATTGAACAAAAATAACTCAAGCAGGAAAAACTTTCATTAAATATCTGAAATAATTTTGGAAATTTGTACCCTAGAAGAAGAAATATAGTTGTTGTAATCTTTTTGGGTTTCACACTTCGCACAAAAAAAAAATCATTAAATTAATAGCCAATTATCTTTTTCTAATATCAATATCGCTGCTAACTCCTAAGCTTATGACACCAATATCTAGAGTCTAATTATCACTTTCTGATCATTTCAATATTTAGAACATTTGCCAGGAAAGAATTGTAGACAATAGCAATTTTCAAAATCCAGCTAAATTTAAATCTAGTTAATAAATGTTTCCTCTAATTTTGACCCATCATAGTTGCATAGTTCGCAGACTTGGACTCGGAGAGTACTTGGCAAGCCCAGAATTTACAACTCAGCAACTTAGAAAGTACTAAAAATTAATCTCTTAAAGAAACATATTGTCTTTAGTAAAATTCAATAACAAAATGTATTAAATTAAAATTTTGCATCTCAAAAGAGAAAATACATGGTTTTATAGCAAAAACAACATGAGAAAGGTGCATTTTAACCAGCATTTCACCTGATTGTCTTTTTTACCCACATTTTTTTGTGCCTACAAAACGGTGAAAGTTAAACTTGGGAAAACTCACCCAGCAAAAAACATAGAGAGTACTCGGTAACTCAGAGAATACTTGCAGAGTTTGCAAACTATGCATAGTTGTAGTTAATTAACAAGCATAGAGTTATCAGACTCCTATAAATCATAAACATATTGATGAGTCAAGCATCGAGAGATGAATCTTCAATATAAGTTATAACTAAAACCCCAAGTGAATATTGGATACATCCAAGTTTTTTCTTTTGCCCAAGAATCCCTAGATACGCCAATGAGCCATCCATCATCCCCAAGGTAATGCATACAATGGCCATTTAATGTTTGATAAAATGTACTTTGGAACATATTTTGAAGTTAATGAGAATTAGGTGTTGCTCTTTTGTTTTCAAATTCATTTGCAATCCATTTCCTAGCCTGATATTCTCTTTATATTCTTTAATGATGACACCTACTAGATTATTCTAGGTGACCTCATTTAGACAATAAGAGTATTGTGATAAATCACTAGCAAGTTCTTTTGATGTGCAATGCAATGATATATAAATCATTTTATGTTGGCAACTATCAAGGTTAAAATATTAAAATGTAATTAGAACTATGATACCTGGTTTGCTAGGAACCACGACCCAAACTAGAAGAGGTTCAGATACCAACTTGAAACTGTATTGGCTCCAACCATAAGCCTAGCCATTCAACTTGGGTATGTCTATGGAACCCCTACCAAACCCAAACATGTCTAGGTCAAATATTAATACCATCCTAGATCTGGCTTAGGTCTAGCCCCAAGCCTGGCTAGTTGGCATAAGTACATCACACCTGAGTTGAACAACTAGACCCAATGCCGCTAACAGAGTGAATCTTGAGATGACCAACAATTTTTTATAGAAAAATGATATAAAAATAATTATTATTTAAAAAAACCCTAAAAGTGCATTTTTTTAAGAATTTGGTGCTTGGTTAAAAATAGTAAAATTATGAAAAAAGGGCATGGGCCATGAAGGTCCCTACTATCCCTTACCGGAGTTGCGGCACCAAGACCCCCATTCCAATTTAAACAACTTCCCTACTTAATATTGTCAAAGAAAACTTAGTATCAAGAGCTTGCTTGCTATCTTTTGTTATTTCCTATTATGCTCACATGAAGAATATGAAGAGGAAATACTAAGAGGGGGGGATAAATAAGTATTTCAGAACTTTATACTTTTAAAAACATGAAACCACATAAAAACTTAACAAGAGCAACCATCAAGACATTTACACCAGATTTCTCATGGAAAACTCTTTCAGGTAAAAAACCATGGCATACAAAACTTTTATTAACAAAAATGGGCACCAACCCTGATTACATAAGTGAGCACCAACTCACGGAGAGCACCAACCCTCTTCGAAGCACCAACTCCAAACATTGAAGCACCAACTCGAGTCAGCTAAAGCACCAGCCCAAAAATACAATGAATCTAAACCAACTCCTTAATCTGAAATATACAGCAGCAGCACATTATTCTTCAATAACATAATGAATTGGAGTTCTAAAAATCCATGCACAGCTCTATCAAAAACCAGACTCCTTCAAGAATTTCATCAACTCCTTAACCAACATGATTCAATGCCATCCCCCCTTCAAAATCTTCAAACAAATTGCTGCCTTCCAAACAATACGTAGAAAACATGACCTCCATCAAAATCCCCAGTAATTGCACAACTCGCATACATGTATTCTAGAACAAAAGATTCTTTTTCTACAACTCGCCAGTAAAATCATCGTTTTTATATAGTTCACAACACCATTCTTGTATATTTCAAATCGACTATCTGTAATGTCCCCTCTTTCCTAGACAATCACTCAGATGTTGAGATTTGTCTATTATCCATCTTTGTAGGCAAATCCAATGGATAGATGTTATTCCTGATATGGGAGGACTTTACACGCTAGAGATTGGCATTTAGATGGCTTATTTTATGAGCAAATAATGTTATTTTATTTTAAAGTTACTTTGTGCTAAAAATAGCAATTTTTATTAAAGTGACTTTATAAAATAAAATTATAAACTAACTTTATAATATTAAAGTCATGAGGTAGCTTTATAATATTAAATTATAAAGTAACTTTATAATATTTCATTATAAAGTTGAATTTCACAATAAAGTTAATGAAATATTTTATAAAGTGCAATTAAAATGCTCCCTAGACTTGGACGTCACCTTTGGGGATTGGGAAAAAGCAATTTAAGGAAATTATAAAAAGACATTGGATTCCAGGGTAAGGAGATGTTATAAAAGGGTCTAATTTCTCATATTTGTTCATTATGTTGCATCAATTTCAGAATTCTTTCACAGAGCAGCTCATGCCAAGTTTCTTTTCACGATGAAATCCCTCAGAGAATTGTGAATTGGATGAAAACCTAGTTCATCATTGAGGGTAATCTACACAAGGTTTCCATTTGTGCTACATTGGATGATTTACAGGAAGATTTCATAGATTTTCTTACAGCAGTAAGGTTTCTAGGGTTTGATGTATTCAAATCAGAATTATTTAATAAATAAGGATGTCGCCTAGAGGTCGATTGGGCATTGTTTTGATGAATTTCCTGCAAGATTTTCTATAGGAATTGGTTGTAGCAGTTAAAGATCGATTTATCAGCAGAATTGAATGCTTAAAGTTCTCTAATACCAGTCATACCATTCTCCTTGCAGTGATACCATTCTTCCAGTAGGTCATACCATCTGGATCTGACACTGGGGTTTGTGAGAAATTCATTATCAGTATTTATCAGCAGCAGATTTAGGTTCATCATACATCAAGAATAATTTGTGGATCAGTTTTCTTATTGTTGGTGAGGATAAAAGCAATTGGCACCACCTTAGTAAGCTAGACACCCCACTTCTTGTGACTCCTCAGTTTCATCAATAAAATTCGAGTGGTTGAATGCTGATTTCCTGGTATGCATCTCTTGCTAAATGGAATAGCAAATTTATAGCTTAAATTGCTGTTACAAATATATCATAACTCAGAATTTTATATCAATTCTTTATATATTTTTATTTTGGCTCCAAAAGTATTGTTACTTTGCATATGTTCATGTTTAAACTCCAAACAATCACCTAGCATTGAAAACTCAAATAGAACCCTTAAAATAAACCCAAAAGAAATATATAGATATATTAGAAAAATCAAATCAGATCTTGGAGGGGATCTTCCAATGGTATCAGAGCCATGATCTTGCTAGCTTGAGGGTTTGTGGCTTCATTTATGCATCCTAGAGGAGTTGTTCCATACAAGTATTATACCCACAAGAGAGCACATAAACAGTTTGATGTTGATACACGTATTCCAGTTGGTGCAGTTATGGGTGATGTGCATGACGGTAATAGGAGTTCCCATCAAAGGGAGAGACAGAATCAGCAGGATGATCCAAATCATGACTTATTTAGAACTCTCGTTAATACACAACCACTGATTGCACAGGCCTTAGAGCGGATAAGTGGAACCCTTTATAGATTGAATTTGGATTGGCCTAGGAATAGGCGTGTCAAACATGACATGATAGGTCTATTTTGGTTGTAAGCAGCTGTGGGAGCAGGAGAGCTCCTTCATCAATGGACAGTACACTTGGTTCTCCAGTTCCTTTATCTTTTGCTGTTCTCTGATTCTTTTGTGTGTTCGTATCCTTTGTAGTCGGCAGGGTTTATCATTATGCATTAGTGTTTTTTGTTTATTTTTTTCTTTTGTGAACCACAAGAACATCCTACAAGAGATGATGTCAATGAGATAACTTGAGATGTCCCCCGGGTACCCAGTATATCAGGTGGTGTAAATTTATGTCCCTGTGTATGTCTTGTACTAGAGATGCATATATATACCAGGTTCATCTCCTTGGCCCCAAAACATTTATACCCTTGTTTGAGAAGCTATGCATATCCTATAGGTGCTGCTACATGCTACCAACTGTAAGAAACAAGGCCCTTACAAGTAAAAATAAATTAGGAAGAAATATTTTGATAATAACCAGCAAAAGGATAACTATCTTCTTAATTATCAAGTTTACCATTCAATTGAAAAATTGCATTCTTCTTTATTGTATATGTATAGGAACCAAACAATGTCAATTGCACTGTTAGTTATGACAATTTCACTTCATCAAAATTTTATCATAATCATCCAATTGAAGCAATGCCCCTTGTTTGATGATTACCTTGGTAATCTTCCAAAAAGAGGTATACTACATGGACTGTTGGTTACCAATGGATTGAAAAGTTTTAATTATGTTGCTCACAGTCATCACAGTTCTAAGTTTAAAAGAGAAAAAATCTGAGTAAGGGTTTCTGCAGGAATAAAACCCATTCTGTCCTGCATTGTCATACATGTAGGTTTAGAGAATGGTAGCTTTTGAGATGTGCATTATGCACTACCAGATTTTTGGCTTTCATGCTTCGGATATCAAAGAGTCGGTTCCATGATCATGGTGTATTAAGGGTCAAATGAATAACCACCAACAAGTCAGATCAAAGCGCACAGAACAATATGGAATATAATATTTATAGTCAGAAACTTTCTATATTGATTTTGTCAATGGACACACAATTAAGAAGCTCTAATTAAAAGCACCCTTGAATTTAAATACAAATTAACACTTCATTACACCAACCATTTGGCAAAACACATCAAGAAAAATGCACATCCTGTTCCTGTTTTCATGCTATTTCAAACACAATCTCTACGTAGCATGACTTCTAGACTTTGGGGTGATCTCTCTTGCAACTTGCATGCGCTCACTTCATTGCAAGCTTCCCTTGTTTTTGTGACTTCTCTCTTCCAAATTCTTAAGTCTCTATCTCTAGTTTAAGATGAGTATTTATCTTTATCATTCTTGTTTGCTACTCGAGATTAAAATAGCAAATGAGAAAATGAGGCAATTCACCTTCTAGTGGATTCACAGCCTCAAGCACCAAACACAAACCATACAAATACATATCAATAAACTAAGCTAGATGTCCAATTTAATATCGCAACATATGTACAAGCTCAAAATGTGACATGTGGTATGATGTTATAGTGGGAGAGCTTTACAAAGCATGCAACGAAACAACTAGCATATAGCATTGCTATCACCATGACACATTTTGACCTTCTCATACTTAGGTAGTCCACATTGTGTCTTAGACAAGTGACCAGAAATTCAGATTCAATGTGGTTTCTTGGGCAAGAAACCAAAAGTCAGCTTCAAGCCTTCAACATGTTGTCTCAGGTAAGAGACCACAAACAATGGAGATCTTGATGCTGCCATTGTGTTCCTCTCAAAACATTTTGCCTATTTATAAAACACAAGACTCAATTTTGAATCCATATGACTGATTATGGTCCCTACTAGGCATCAATGTCACAACACAATGTGTGATGTTCCGTCTCCAAAAGAAGATTTAATAAATAAATGATACTATTAAATATAAATAGATTAATAATATTATAATTTAATAGTTATGTAATGTAATATTAATACTAATAATACTGATAATAAAATAATATTAAAGTTATGTAATACTAATAAATTATAATATAATAGTTAATAATAATAACAAATCTTAATAATTATTAAGATAAATTCTTAATAGTAATATTAAATATTAATTACATGCTGTTCTAAAACAGCGATGTCCTGTGTTAAATCAGAATAAATGACATGACATACGGTACTTCCAAAAGGGAAGAGAGGCATCATTTAAGTCAAGGGACAGCCCTCTTGTCTCTTACAAATACAAAAGGGAATAATTTGACCATTGCAAGGAGGGATGGGGGGACTTGAAGAGAGATATTAAGGGATCGCTGGTTTCAGCAAAGGGAGATAAAAAGAACTGATAAAAAGGAAACATAACACTGTATGTATGCTGTGCACTATGAATTAAGTTAAGATATCACCATGTAATACATGGGGTTATATTTATGATTAAATCTGGTTATATTAAATGAGTATGGTATTAAATGAGTAAGGTAATGACAGATACGTAATGCTGATAAAACAAACTTATATATATGTGTGTGTGTGTGTGTGTGTGTATAATTATATGTATGTATGTATGTATATATACTTGTGAATATATATAATAGAGAAATCAGAAGTATGTGTGTGTATATTAGTAATAACTAATAATGAATCAGAATTATATATGAACTATCATATATACAGCAGTTATACATAGATTGATAGTAATTAATCATAAATATATATTGACTAATATATATATAGCATTTAAATATAATAATAGAAAAATCAGAATTATATATTTATATCAAGGTTGCACGGGAACGGGGGTACTTTGGGTACGGGTACAGCTATTTTTCAAAATAGGGGACGGGGGTACTTGGGTACATCAAATTTATTTTTTAATATAATTTAATATTTTATAGAAAATCTGAAAATATGAGTCATGACAATGAGTTTTCAAAACAAGAACAGTGATAAAGCATGCAGATGTAATGCATTGTTTTCAGTTTCAGATTTGCAATATGTTTGTAATAATAATATAATATGCTAAATGTTTAGATGCATAATAGAGAAGGCAAACTTTAAGCATGAACAGGATGATCATAAATCATATAACAATGACATATTGCAAATGTTAAACTTCTAACTTGAACAATGATAAAGGTTTTTGAATTACATACTGAAATAAGCTTGATAAACAGCCAGGTCCAAGACTGAAACAAAAATCAGAAATCTTAATCAAGGTCCTTAGCTATGATGCTGCCCACAAAGTACCCACCAAGTACCCAGTACTTGGGTACGTGTACAGTACCCGGTACGTGTCCCAAGGGTATGGGTACGAGTGCCCATGCAACATAGATTTATATATATAAATATGTATATTCGTAAATTTTATACAATTATAATACAATAAAAGATCATCATGACCTAGTCTCAAATCTTTCACTAATACATTTGGAAGGGTAGGTTGGTTTGTATAGGGAGAGGCAAGTGATTCCATCCCAAATTAGGTGACTCCCAAGAGGTGGTATGGACGGGTGTTCATGAAACCCTTGGGCCAAGTGGCGGTATTGACAGGTGGTCATGAATCCTTTGGGCTTAATTGTGGAGGTGGTTTCAAGTGCCCTATGACAGTAATTCCCCATCCTCCAGTAGGGTTAGGAAAGAAGAAAGCATTAGGTTTAAATGGAACAATTATGGATGGTATTATGAACAAATTAACTATCTCATAATTTCATTAAGGCATAATATTGCATAACAATGTATAATGATGCATATAAATAGTAAGTCCCAACAGGGAACATTACGCAACGTAATCATATTCAACATGGAATCGCAGGTGCAACACCATGGGACTTTTTATGTCACAGTAGCAGTGCATTCCTTTCAAAACATTATGCAATTTCAAAACAAACAAATAAATACCACTCTATTTCAAGTTTTTAGACAAAAATTTGACCTATCAAACTCTTAGGTATTTGGGATTGTATTACATCTACCAGGCCAGAAAATGATCTCCAATGTGGTAATTTTCTTAAATTATAACAAAATGGTCAATATGATGTTGCATCCACAAGACCACAGAGTGCTCTCAAACATGCAGGATAAAGTTGTTCTGCATCACATGTGATCAATAATGAATCATCACCTAAACTTCCTTGCCTTAGGGGCTTAGACATATGAACTCACTTCTGACCTGCTTCTACAAGTAAAAGGTTTGAAGATATGACCCATGTTACAGAGGCAGCAAGTTGAGTTGTGAAAGAAGTTTAAAACATATACATAAGTCTATTGTACTTGATTTGGGTTGATGATAAATGCACGTCATGACAACATAATCTGAAAAGTTTACTCATTAGCAAAACCAAGAACTGACACGTAATTGACCAATATAGTTAAAACTTAACAGTAACCATGGGAAATCAGCAACTAGTTGAAAATTGCAATACTTGTGGGTTCCAATGAAAAGTGTTCTGCTGGCATCTTTCAAGAGCTGTTCTATTTTTTAATATTTTCTCTATATTTTTCTTTGTTGAATAACTATCAAGTTCCTTCCAAGTATTTCTCATCTATGTGCTCTACTTCCACTCTTTATCTTTGCCAAGTCAATCACAAATGAGTCACTTGACTTTGATTATAAAGTTGATGTTTAAAATCCCATTCATAAAATGCAATAACTTAAAAAAAACTGTTGCAGAAAAAAAATATATAAAAGTGTCAGAAAATCATTCTTTATGTGCAACTCATTCAACAAATATCAGTTAGATTTCATAAATTTAGTTCAGACACCAAAAAGAACAAAAATTTAAAAATAAATGCATTAATATTTTCTTCTAATTATTTTACCTTGGGCAAAGCCAGGTACCTTCAATTGTAAATTCTGGATCAAATCCAACACATAGAGCATGATACCTGCACAAATCAACACTCTTAATAAATTATTAATTATTTCAAATACTTTAATTAGTAATCACATAAGAAACTAAAAGATCAAAAATTGTTTGATTTCCCTAAAACACAGATCATATTTTAGATGTTGGCAAACCAGTACAGATTGTCTAAGGAAGAGATGAGATTTAGTATTCACAATCTACTCTCTAGAAGTGACTTTCAAAATTTGTGATCTAAGGAACAAGAATTAGTTCAAAACCAGATATCACAGGAATCGCATGCGACAGAAGTATCAAGAGAAGATGACTCCTCTGTTGTAACTCCAGATCGTATTTTGCAGCCATCCCCGTCCAAACAAACAATTGCCTACAGGTTAGATACATGATAAGAACCCACTGAATTATATGCTTGAATTATGTATAATACTTCCATGGAAAGAAATGATTTTACTTATTTCGGTGCCATCAGCATCAAATCATTAAGGAAAATACAAAGCAGAAAGAATTTGGAGATAGGTCAAAGGACATGTGTACATCTTCATCAATGTAATAGGACGGAAAGGAGAGTGCTCTGTTATCCCCATAGATACACCAGCCTTCATCCCTAGCACAAAATACGAAACAAGAGAGTGAGGACAATAGAACATAGCAGCTTCTGTCCATTAGGCCTGTGTTGAATAATTTAATGATGAAAATTATTTTGGTAGCATAATCCTCAAATTAAGCTTCTCCTGTTTATGATATTGTGTCAATGAACATGTGATTTCTGGACATTGACAATAACTAAAAAAATATAAATAAAATACAAAGAGAACATACTCATCAGTGCAACATTAACAAATGTAATTTACATTCATATTAAATAGACTAAATTACCAGTTCAGGTTTGAGTTCATATATACTGTTATGACCAATAAAATCGGGGTTGGGTACATTTTAGCCTAAAAACAGGAGTTAAGTTTAGAAAACAGAAAATTATAAAAAACAAATTCCCATAAAAATTTATAGGATCATAGATTCATATGTACCTGAATATTAAAAATCTATAATCATCTTTTCTCTGGACCATACAAAGAGCTTTGTTTCATCTTTCCCTTGGTTAAGCCATGGGAGCACCTAGAATAAAATCTAGAGAACTGCAAAAAAAGAAAAAATGAAACCCACAATACAAATGTGATGGGCACTTAAAGGCTATGTCACAAGTCACAAGGTTTGTGTTCTTGTTCAAGTTTGGTGAGGTAAAACGGTTCAGAACAAATTCGTCAACTGATTAAATTTGGAAAAAAGTCAATTAAATTCGAACAATATGAAGATGTAATTTTTTTAATTTTAATAAACTATAGTAAAATAAAAATTTAAATTTATATAAATTTAAGAATATTCATAAAAATGAATCTTAAAATATTAAAAATAAATCGATTTAAAAACAAAAATTTAACCAATTTAAAATATTAAAATATCAAAATTAATTCAGTTTGAAATATTTAAAATTAAATAAGTTTTCAAATATTAAAATTTGAATCTAACCTTAATATAAATTTGTTGATTTAAAACCTGAGAAGCCGGATTTGCGCCCTCCCCCCCCCCCCCCTGAACTGGGTCCGGGTACAGTCCGGATCCGGCGCAGAACCGGGGGGATCCACGCTAATCCTCGAGGATCCTGCACAGATCCGCGCAAATCCCCAAGGACCCATGGCTCATACTTTCAAAAAAGTTCAAAAAACACTTTAAAACATCAATTTTTTTTTTTTTTTTGGCATGTAACCCTAAAACGACCCTTATTATTTTAGTATCTTTGACATTTGGCATTGATCAATGATCAAGCATCATAGATTCATAGTATGAGATGATTTAGTTTTAGAATTATGTATATTTCTCTTATATTTTTGGATATAGAATGCATATATATATATATATATATATATATATATATAATCCATACAAATCATAATTGGAAAAAAAAAAATTCACGAATCCACGAACCGGATTCTCGAACCCAAATCCGAACTGGCAACTTAGTTTAAAACCCAAGCTAAAACAATAGAACTTAATTTTAATAAATAATTTAATTTTTTAAGAATTTTAAAATAAAACTAAAAAGTTAAAAACCCTCTGTCAGCCCTGCAAGGGGCTGCGCTAGCCCCGTAGAGTCAAATGTTGACCCTGCAAGGACTGCTTTAATAAATTTTCCTTTATTTTTTTAAAAAAAAAATCTTGACAGAATACTTATTCTTTCCATGAAATGTGCTGACAAAAATCAAAATTACCATGCAAAGAATAAAAAAATTTTAAGTGCTGCAGTTCATAGTATTAGAAATATGGGCAGAAACAAGCTAGAATAATTGAAATCAAATAATACGTGCTGCTTCTATATATTTGTTCCATAACACATACATATTTATAGGATTCTCAAATCCTATTTTGTAGGAAACAACATTCCTAAATAGACTGAGTTGTTTAAACAACTCAACATATGACCACTAAAATAACTTATTAAACAAACTATATGACTAATAATAATATTAAGTTGTTTAACAACTTAATATTAATATGACACTTATTTATCACTCATTTACCACCACCCACATATACACTTATTTATATTACCTATGTGAACACTAATTGCCAACACATGTAGGGTTCTCTCTGGCCCTGCACTCACCCATTCCCTACTAAACCACAAAACTAGACTAGGAATGAAGAAGACACAGATCCTGGGGCTTTTCTGAGAAACCAGTAGCATAGCAAATACAGATCTTGGGGCTTTTCTGAGAAAACAGTAACATAAAATGAAGGTAGTGCTTTAGTTTAAATGCTTATCTATTATGAGATATTTGCAATGAAGAGTTAAAAAAAAAATCAAAAGATTATATAAAAGGACCATCTTCAAATCTTCTCATCCAAGTTGAACAAAATGCAAGAGTTTTTAGCATTTAACATGAAATAAAAAAAGTTGCACAAAATGAAATAATTCCAAACAGCTTGTTTATGACCTCTCAATCTTCCTGGCAGAAGCAGCTTCAGATCATGTGAAATCTCATGGGGGAGGGCGATCACCACCACAATTAATTTTGTAAGTTCTATTAGTTTATCAGAGCATAGGGATCCATTCATAGACTATTTGGATGGTGTTCAAAGAGTGAATTCCCTCTGTCTATGCTCTTTTTGAAAGTGTTGATTTTATTGAGAATAAACACTGTCAAACAAAATTCTCTAAAATAAGCAAAATGATCAAAAGGACACCCATAGTAATCCCTAGATCCAGCTTGATTGCAAGTGTAAGTTTAGGTCATCCTTCTACTATCTTGTTCTTCATTTTCCTGATCCATTTGCAGTAAACAATAAATGGGCTCTTCCCTCTCCAGCTATCATTGCTACAAATTTCATGAAGCATAATGGAGGACAAAAACCTCACAAATTTCTGCGAACAGTCTTCAATGAAGTATGGGGGATTCCCCCCAGCCCAGGAAGGATTTCATCAAGATTGAGTATATGCTTGGGACATGATAATTCAAACACTTTTCTTTGGTATGACTTGATGTTGGCTGCACCCCCTCAAAAGTCATTACCAGGGCCTGGATTAGGTGGCAGATAACGGATCGGCAAATTATGAATTGGCAGATAAGAATGGTTACGGATCCAAATATGCCAAGTTACATAGCCAATAGATTAAAAATTGTTACAACAAAGAAGATAAGATAGAATTGAAGTTATCTTAATTATGCTTTTCCAAGTACAAATACACAATCACTTGTCATTGATACAGTATGAGAATTAGCCTTTAGATGTTAAACCTTGACAGAAACAACTAACAGTTGACTGTTGTACCATAGTGTTGATGGGTGTTTTGTAACACTCGCCAACACAAAATAAAATACCAAGTATTCCATCCTCTCTTGAACAAGGAAACCCTAGATGCTAAACAATATGTCAATGTGTGATCAACTAAGATAACCCCAAGGTTTACACTGCGAACCTGCGAACTTGTGTTGGATATAGACTCAATGAATTGATGTAATCTTGTTGGTAATACACAAAGGGACTTACACAGTTGTTCTTGGATTTATCAACTCTTTTCCCTCAAATAATGAATGATTTTACAATAAGTTTCTTCAGCTAATCCTGACAAGGGTTTTGAGATGAATTTCAAAAGGAATGGGTTTAGGAATCTAATTCTACTTCTAACAATGCAACAAACTATTGCTGACTTAGTGAAACCAAACCAAGCTTTGCTTTGCCATGAGGAAACAACTACACAAAGATGATGCAATCTCCAAGGGTTACGCAAATGATTTTCAGATCACTTAATACACATCAACACCATAAAACATGCAAATCAATGAGCATGAAGCAATTGAAGTTAAGCTTTTGAAATGAGTTCAGACTAACCATGCACTGCTACTTGCAATCAACAAATTACAAATAGTATGCACATAAGGATTTCATCATTTATCAACAACAATGTCTTCCATTCAACTATTTAACATAAACAAATCTAAACTAATAAGAAGTAGGGAACTGTGCTAAAACCCAAAAGAAACACAAGTATTCACCCAGCTTCAATGAATTTGTATTTATTATGGCAGTATCACAGCAACAATTTCACAATGAGTTTCTTCCCTCCCTTACAATGAAATGAGCAAGCCTTTATATAGGGCTTTAAATTACAACCAAGGGCCTAGATTGATTCTAAATCAACAGCCAAGATAATTTACGGAGACCCTAATTAGGGTTAATTACAGCCACTGCTTACATACATTAAATGCCAACCAATGAAAAAGAAAGTATCCCTCAAAAGCGAATAGGAAAATTCAATGCCACATAGGGTCACAACAAACTATCTTCTAGGTGAATGTGCCCCTTATTCTTCTCCTTGATATCAAATTCGATCAACTTGGTCATGATGATGATGTGGAATCTTTTGATCGGTTCAAATGAGTGGGCACCATAGCAGCTTGCTTATCACAAAGAAGTCTTTTGCATTTCCAGCAATATCTCTTGATACTAAACATTTCTAACTTTGATAAACTCCCCTAAAACTATCTTCCTCAAGCTTTGTTTCTTATTCAATCTTCATGGTGACGTCCTTTGATTGATTATCCTCTTTGTCTTCCCTCACTCTTTAAGTGTTCTTCATGTTTTTTATCTTGGATGTCCTTAGCCTTGATCTAGCCCATGCGGTCGTTGACTTGGACCTTTGCATTTCCATTTCCATCTTTCGCTATCATCCTCTTGATCTTCTCTTATGTTGATGTGCCTTTCATGTTGTGATTACACTGTTGAAATTGTGCAGTCCTTTTCCTCATTGACTTGTCTTTGCACGACTTGATCCCTTTATTGGGTCATGAGGTCCTTCTTGTTTAAAGTCGTCTTTATCTTCATCTTGCACAAGCTGATCTTGATGTTGTCTTCCATCGACTTCTTGATGCCTTGTATTTTCCATGTTGCAATGTCCTTCCTTGGATACACTTGTTGAGTCCTCCATGTTGTAATCATCTTCAGGTCTTGGATTTCCAATGGAAATCCAAGGATTTTGTAGCATCTTTAACTTGTGAAACACTTCCACTCTTTATCATCTTCTTGATCTTGAATTCCTTGTCATCTTCATCTTGAATGTCATTGTCTTTCAAACTTGATCCTTGGGATAATCCTCTTCATATTTCTCTATCATCATCCTCCATTGTCTCCTCATGCATCAATCCTTGCAAAGAAAGAGAAAACCTTGCATTGCACATAAATCCTTCCCAAATAAAAAAAAGCCTTGTAAGAAAGTAATCATTCAAAATATTGCATTCATACTCTTTATTAATGTAAAAGAATCCAAATAACATCATTCTTTAATGATAAATTGCAAAACACATTCAGATTTTGATAAGATAAAATGTAAGTTTTAGTCCACAAGGATATAAAATCCTTCGCATCCTTAATGAAATCCTTGTAGTTTACTTTCTTGAACGAAATTGGATTCCGACAAATTTAACTGAATTCCAGCAAGCTGGAAATTGCTTCAAAATGTCTGATTTGAATCTGAGAATGTTCAATTTTGGTATAGTTTGCTCAAACTAGGGCTTAAATTGTGCTTCTAATCTTGGGAATTCGCTTCCAGGTCTGAAATTCATGTTTATCTGCTTTGAATTTGCACCTACAGCTGGGAATCGCACCCAAAATTAAACTTATTTCGCCCCTCTATTAGGTCTGATTTTTGCACCTCTAGCGCAGAAATCATCTTTTGATCTTCTGTTTTTTCCTTGGGTTTGCTCTTGTTGTTGGTCTTCTTGCAATCGCTTTGAATTTTATCTTAATTTCTGATTAAAATCGCCTTCTAGGTCTCGAAATCCCACCTCTTATCAGATCAATTTTGCCCTTCAATACTTAAAAATTACACCTTGGTGCTGGAAATCGCACTTCCTTGCTCCCAAATTGCACTCGTATAGGATTAAATGATGTCTTAAGATGAGTTCCTTGACCTCATATATATATATATATATATATATAGAGTGCTTCATGAAAAGGTGCAATTTTAGGGGTCAAACCCATTAATATTTGTTTTAAATTTCAAATTTGCATTAAAATTGTCTTCTTTTATGGGCACTCAGCTTGATAGGGCCAATCCTAGGAAGAGGCAATCTTTATTTTCTTACATTTTTCTTAGGAATGGGTTCCTCTTGCAAGATATCCTTATGAAAGCATTGATCTCAAAATTTGTCCTTGTGAAAGTGTTAATTTGGACTTTTACCCTTACGAGAGCATCGATTTTAAGATTTGTCCTCGTGAAGAGGACAATTTCATCTTTTGTCCCTGTGAGAGAAATGATTTTACAATTTGTCCTTGTGAAGAGGATTTTCATATTTTGTCCCTATGAGAGCAACATTTTCCTTTTTATTTCATTTTTTATCCTTATGAATAGGATGATTTTGTAAGGATTTTTTGCGAAATGTTTTCTATTCTAAGGAATTTTGAGGGGGAAAATCAATGATACCTTGGATTTTCCACAAAAAGCCTTTGTAACCTGGAGACCCATCTCCACCCCCCTGAGGCCCGTCTTGGAGACAGAGACACGTCTAGGAGACTTTTCACACTTCCTCAAACTTCATTTTCAATTGGAGACTTCACTTCCATGTCTCTTGCCGTCTCCTCCTCTCCAGCTATGTTTTTGGCCGTCTCCCACACATCTCCTCTAACCAAAGGCATGTGAAAAGGTTAAAGACAAAACAAAAATGTCATTTTCCACCATTCAAAAGCCATTGTGGATGAAGTGGTTGAACCAGGTGGCCTTAATGAGTTACCCCTAGTTCTACTACCACCAAAGGAGCCAGAGCTTGAGAGTGATGATTATTTGAAGAGCATCATATGAGGACCTTGATATCAATGCTCAAAACATTGAAAAGCAGGTGATAGATTTCTGATTTATTTTTTTTTGCCTATCAGCATCAAACTATCAATATTTTTGAATTTCAATATGTAATGATAATCTAATATGAAATATGTAGAGTGAGTTTTAACCTTTTTGATGGTTTGACATGATGACATTGACATTTTGATTTGTGTATTTAAACTTTAAAGTTAATAAGTTTGTGGCTTCTAGATTTTGACTATGTAGCACTTTTTATGATGGACTATGAAAATTTCATGCATCTAATTTAGAGTTAATGTTTTACTTTACCACTGTTCTAGTTTTCAAAGTTATATGTCATGTATTTTTTGGAAATTATTATATTAGATTAAAAAAATGGTGTCTCCAAGTAACCCTATCTCCTATTTTACAAAATTAGTCGTACCGGTACCGGTACCGGTACCAATACCAATCTCCAAGTATCCCCGTCTCCTAGTGACCTTGCAAAAAACATGAAATTTCAATTTTATTCAAGGATTCTTTAAAATTTTCTTATTTTTTCCTCGTTCTCCCTTTCTTAAGCTTGAAGTTTTTCTTCCTTCTTATTTCTCCTTAGTATTTTTTTCAAATATTGAGTTTTCATTTTTCCACATTGCAACTTCATTTATTTCGACAACATTTTGCAACTTTATATCTCCAAACATCCCTCATAATTTCATTCTAAATTCCTAATCTAGGTGTTATCTCAAGGATCTTGAACCTGAGATGATGACTTGATCATAGCTTTGAAGGCAAAATTGAAAGTAAGAGGCCAAAACTACTGCCAAGCCAACTAAACCTAAACAAGATGACTAAACTACTAAGCAAAAGAGGGGGTCCCCATTTGCAATGGGGTGATGTGTGAAAAGGTCACAAGATTTAGCTTGTATGATATCAAGATCATTAGCCTAACAATGTAGATGCATGGCTTGGATGGTGATAAAGTCTCTCATTATTCCTCATACAAGTGTAATGCAAACATGAAATCTTAACCTCAGACATAAATCCAGACATGGTTATAAGATAAAGCAACATGATAAAATGCTGAATTTCTTATTATAAGCATAAATCACAATAAATGCTCACAGAATATATAGTTGTCAAAGGGTTCAATGAATAAATAGAGCGGACGAATGCTCTAGATGTATGTCCATGTAAGAGAAGGCTATCATACCAGCAAAAATTACTGTATTGAAAATATCAATAGCAGTCAAAAGCTCTTTGAACTTCATCAAGGCACTTGCATAGTAGCAAAAAAAGCCTTCCGTGGTGACACAGAAATTGTCTTTAGGTTTACATTTTATGTTTCATATTAAAGGCCAAATTTCCCTCCAAATCAGACAATGCTTGAAAGATTTCCTAAAATCCTTCCATTAAGGCCATGAAACTTGTTGATATCAGTGCAAGATAGTACACAATATCTAGAGGTCCCCCAACTTAATAGTAGTGAGCAAACAGCGGCAAAAGCTGATAATTGAATAGATATGACTTCTGATATCAATTAACAAAACAGATTCCAAGGCTTCTTTGCTTACAACAAGCAGATTTCTGATTCTCAAGATCACACAAAGTGCAAAACAAAAGCAATACTAGCTTGTAGACTCTAAAACCCGATGTCTTACAATGAGGTGTATCAAGAATTATATAGCCCTAGATGTGTACTTCAACCTCAAAGCTATCAATTGAGCTTTGAAATTCAACCGTACCAAAGTGACACCTGTCCTACTTTATCTAAAGCTGAGGAGAAATATCGAGCCAAGATGCTCGACAGCGTCAATCCTTTCTTTTATTAAAGTGTAATGTCCCCTTCTAATGCGACCTAGAAATATAAATATTTAATAAGGTCACGAAAGTAAATTATTTAATTATTTAATATTATCCATCAAAAGTAAATCATAAGGACAATATTATTTAACTAATTTACTGAAGTATTAAAGTGGCTTAATGGTTAATTTAAGTGAAAAATTAATTAAGTCACTTTATTATTATTTCTCTCTGTTCAAATCAGATCAAAAGTGGAGAAATAAAAAGACACAAGAAAGGAAAATGAAGAGACAAGCAGAGGGAAGGCCAAAAGTTTCTCTAGTTGGTTATAGAAGAAGAATAAGAGGCTGATTCTGATTATGCTTGGTTTAAATTAATTTATGCTTGGAGAGCTTGAGTACGTCTTGCTTTCGGTTCAAGAAATCTCTAAGGATGGAAACCTTCAGAAGACTGATAGAAGAGTTGGATGGAAACCTAGCTCTTCTTAGGAGAAGATTCGCAACAAAGTCTACAACTGTGCCAAACTTGTAAAGTCCCCATCGGAGACAAATTTGAGATAAGTTATATTACCAAATGACCTGTTTTAACACATTGTATTTCTGAATATTCTAATGACAATTGGTATTCAAAGGGGACCCATTCGGAATAATAATATTTGTGATGCTCAATTTTATTAAGCCGACTTTAAGCAGTGGTTCTCCCTTATTGTGGCCGTAGAGTTATAGATATATATTGGGCATTTATTATTTGGGCGCATATGTTTAATACCCTGCAATGGGAAAAAATATTGTTGAAGGCTATAGAAAAGTGCAGTTGATATTTCTTGTTAAGGTTTTAGGATCATTGCAAATGTAATAGCACTATCTCATTGTATGTGTTTTCCAAATGCAACAATCTCTTGCATTTATATTGAGAATGAACCAAGAAGAGACATGTCCCTTCATGAGACATGTCTATTCATTAATATGTAATTAATATAATGACAATTATGATTATATATATATATATATATCTTCAGTATTATATTAATTTCTCTAATATTTATATATATATTTAAGTATATATATACATCTCATATATACTAAATATATATATAAATATCTTCACTAGTATTGACTCATAGTGTTTATTCGACTGAAGCTACAAAACATCAACATTTCTAATGTTTGGCAGTTAATTATGTTGAGTCTTGCCATGAATAAAATTTCAGGAGGTATAAATCTGAGTGCAAGGAGACTAAAATCTTGGTGGCATTTTCTTGTTACAGTGGAAGAAGATTCATTATCGGTTTCTGCATGCTTGTATGGTAACTTTGATGGTTGTTTTTATTCTCTGTGACATGAGTGACAGGTTTCAATGAATTGTTGGCACTGGGAATGCAAAGACTGAGCAATGGGAAGCCATGCTGTGAGTATAAATTTCTATTGAGTGAAATATTATTGTCTTGTGTGGGTTCACTGCTGTTATTGGTGTATGTGCCTCTTTAACGAGTTTGGAGTTAACACAATTTTCTGGTATCGTGGCTCTTCCTCTTCTATCTGGAGGCCATCATATGTGAAGCTTTGAGTCTTCATCCTAAGTGCGGATATCAGTAACAGAGTGTCCTGTAGCTTTCATGCATTTCCTGAGGACGTTCCTAGTAACAATTTTACTCACAGGAATTAACTCTGCTCATGTTCACTAAAAACGGGACCCAAAGACTGCATAGTTTCCATGCAGAAGGATATGCTGTAGCAGTTGTAATGAACAAAACAAACTACACCTGAGATTTGGCTTGTAATACTTTCTGTGGAGACTGGGTAAATTTCTTCCCTACTCGGCAATAGAGCTCATCATTTGAGATGGGTCTGTGATTGACCAGTGAATGCGACTACCACGGAAGGGCCTGAAAGAAATTGATGTCCTTTGGCAACAGTCGACATCATCTTGGTTTCCTTAGTGTAACTATCAATCTTGGTGCAGAGAAGTCGTTGGTGTTTAAAGTACTAAGGTGTAATCTTTCACTCATTCTCCATATTACGATATGTATATACTATATATATACATATGACGATTTCCTTATGATGATGATTAAGTCTCAAACTGCACTTCTGAACCAACGACTGTAGAATGTTGCAATGCTGTAGTTAAATGTTTGATATTTATACAACAGAATAATAAAATGTTCAGATATTTTTTGTGATTTCCTGTTTGTATAAGATTACGATGCATCATAAAACGTCATTAGACGGTGGCCTTTACCTCAAATCTTTAAGCAAACCAAAAAGTACTTTATGAACTGTATGAATGGTTCAAGTGGCCGTGCTATGGAATAGTCATCGCACAAACTGTGTTCAGATTTCTCAACAACTTCTTTTCAAACAGTTATAATTCTGCACTGTGCATATTTCAGTTGAACAATATCTCAGAGCTGAAGTTTTTTTTAAGAATTAATACACTAGACAAGGTTGCCCACCACATAAAGACAATCAACTTTATTCAAAGTGGCAAACAAGGGTCCACCACGATCCTCTAACAACTATCTAAAGAAATTGCTTCTTGTGCAACATTGTCTCAAATATTTCTTTACATGCATTAGTTTCTTCAAAAATGTCATATTCTTCAAAGGCCCCATAATGGTCAAATCTGGGAATGATGTTGTAGATTCCTGTCTGTGTCATTCCTATTATAGAGCAAGTTCTTTGAGAAGTAAGATTCCCAACTTAACTTAAAACTGAAACTGTCATGATCTACCTTGGGAGAACTGAAAATCAGGATTTAGGCAAGTTGGTCCAACATACTTTATAAACTCTTGAAGTTCATGAGAGGTATTTGCACAGATAGTAATTTTTCAATCAAAATGAGGACTACAGACCAAGTCTATCATCCTAAAATAGGACATCTGAGCCTATATTCTCAAGATAGTGAATTCTCCCCTATTATCTCCAAAATAATTTGGAGGTGTGATACATCCAAGATATTCTAAGGATTTTGTTACTGACTTTGAGCTTTATATATATCTGGCAGATATACCTTGCAGCAATATTTTCCTTTGAACAAAGACATTGACATAACGGAAATTTATATCAATTATCCTTTGGCAGTTAAATCCTTGATTGTGAAGAACTAGGAGCATTCATCACAGTGCATGGAAAATCTCTACTTAACCAATCAACATCAATATTACCTTTTCCTAGGACATGTTCAACGGTATATTTGAACAAACTGAAGTAATCTTTCCATCTTACAAATTTCCATCTGCCATCCTTTCTACCTTGGTCCCTTTCTCTGAAAGTCAAGAACCTTGTGCAGTCAATTCTAATTGAGAAATACTTTAAAAACATAAGTCTTAAAGAAAACTTTTCAAGGCATTTCTTAACACCATAAATCTCTCTCTGATGAGCTCCATTTTTGCACATCATCAGCAAAAACTCCACTAGTATATTCTACAACGAATTTTTGGTTAGATACGTTAGTGTACAAAATATATTTTAAAGTGGTATGCACATGAACTGGCAGTTTACTTATCTATTCTTTGATCTTATTGACAATGGCAGTACATTATTTAGTCCATATAAAATTGTTCTCCTTCAATAGTTGTTGAACTGGTTCTCAATCATATCCTAACCATAGAAACAAATGACATAGTTTAACATATAGTTGGAAAACTCGGGCTCAAATCAAGTTTTAAAGCTGGCTCAGCATTTTCAGTCTACAGCGAGAGTCCGCCTGCAGGACTTGGGAGTCCCGACATTGGACTCGGGAGAGTCCTGAGAAAAAGCTCGGGAGTCCGAGTTAAGGACTCGGCTTGCGAGTCCATGGTGAGTCAACTTGGCTCGCTCATGGACTCGCAAGTCCTTCCGAGTCCAAGGCGAGTCCTCTGATTTTTCCATCTATGGTTTAACACACCAAGGAAAGCTTGTAGCTTCTTACCAAACAGAGAATAAAACACTAAAACCTTATCCTTTATATGAGGATTGACCTCAAAGATACTATTATTGACTACCATTCCTAAAAACACATAACTATTACTACATGACTGAAACTTAGTAACGAATGATAGAATAGTAGTCTTTGATTTCATAGCGCAATATCAGCGCATGATTTTAGGAAATGAAGGGTAGGGAGTTCAAACCACACCGACCTCCTTGTAACAAATGTTTTCTGTCCCATAGGCTATTTTTAGCCTCATGGACGTTAAAATTTTATCTATCTATCTATAAATATTTTTGAGATGACTATAATGATCATCTAATGTTTGACACAAAATAAGAATGTCATCAATATGAATTCAAAAATTCGGATGTTCCTTTAAAAATTATTTCTATGTGTTCTTGAACATATGCAGACGGGTTCATTAGGCCAAAAGGCATAACAGTCCACTCAGAATGTCCAAATCAGAAGCTAAGCAGTCTTGTATTAGTTTTTCGTTTAATGGCCTATAATTTATCACCCTTCTTTGATTTCCTCTTTTCTGTTCAGAATGCTTGTATAACATGAAAACATAAAAACAAAATAAAGACTTTGACAGCTTGATAAGTTTTCCTTCCTCAAGCTCTCTAATTTCTTTCTCCATCTCTAGGTAGTCCTCTACAAGTATAGAAATTTTCTTTCCTACCTTAATTCACTTAATCTTTAGCAATACTCTTTCCATGGTTGGCATTTTCTTATTTCAAGATTTATAAGGATCTTCCAAAGATATTTCATTTCTATTTGTTGCTTAAGCTCCACAAATGGAATTGCATTGTTTGATTGGATAATAATAGTAGAGGGGCTGTTTTTATATGTATAACTCGGTCTAGGGGCTTTTATCTTTTCTCCATTTAATGTGAATAATACATGCTTATTTGTGCTCCCATATGGAGAGTAGATATTTATGAAATTTCCTCGTATAAGAATGCCTACAAACCTCTTGTTAAGTTCAAAGAAATCGCACTTAAATTTTCTCCTTTCTATCCTTATGGTTTCTTGGTGCTTGTGTTTGTCACAAGTAAAAGACTAAAGTACCTCCTTGCACATCCTTACTTTTATACTTACTATTTTCTTGTAGCTGTTCCCAATTTTTAAAAATAGGAAAATTGCAGAATAAAAGTGATGCTCCAGTATCAATCTCTATGCATCAGACATTTTTCCATTTACTTCAACAGAAATAAACTATGCATACCTAACATGATAGAGAGAAACTATATATCCTAGCTTGGCCTTTGGTTCAGGTGGTGGAAGGCTTGACATTACTAATTTGCATCTTGTTGGGTTTGGAACTTGTTTTTCTGCAAGAATTTTTCTTCTTCTTTGATTTCTACAATTCAAGATTCTTCTAAAACTGGCTCATATATATCATCATGCATATATAGGTCTTCATCTTCCTCAGTAACATCCCACCACGCAGCTACATTGGTAGAATTGACTACTTTGACTGCTTTATTTTTGCTAGAGCAATTTAAGGCAATATCATCAGGCTTATTGCAAATATAACAGATAACCAAAATATTTTTGGAGTATGGTCATGGGGTGCGACACTTTCTCATGTATGTATGTTTAGGTGCATAACTACAATACTGACGAAAAGAGCAGTGAGAAAAAGAAACTTTATGAGCTTTGTTCTTATGCTTGCAATGTTTTTGCCCAAACTTAGCGAATGGGTTATAGCCATATTACAAGGTTTTGAGGAATTCAAGTGCAAGGTGTTGGGCTTGGTGCTTGCTCAATTTTTCTGGGTATTTGAAATCATTAATAAACTAGTTATATTGTTCCCTGGATAATTCTATCAAGTCTTCCATAGAAGCATTGGCAACATATAGACCTTTAGAGTCTTAGACTCTAATTACGACTTGACTTAATCATACACCCCGTATGGAGACCTATATGCTTGAGCTTTATCAAAAGAACTTGTTTCATAAGCAAGCTCTCTGAATCATATACAATAATCCTGCAAATCTTTAAGATCACATAGCTTCATCTTATACACAGCTTGAACAATAGTCTCAAATTTAGTGACAAAAGGAGGGCAAGAGAGTAGATAGCATCTGGCTAAAAGTCCAATATATTTTGTGTTAAGATCCTTCGTACTCCATTTTTCAGTAATTCCCCATAAATACTAAGCAGCTAATGTGGTAGCAACATCACCAGGCATTTGTGTGATAGCTGGGATTGTTCCAAAAGTGGTAAAACATGCTTTAATTATCCCAATAGGAATTAAATCATGGTTAATATTGAAGTTACTAGTTTGGGTTCTATTGATGAATGTTTTATGACCACACTAACTCAGAATAAAATACAAAGGTATCTTATCCTCTCTTGATCAAAATTTTGGGTATGCTTAGAATGCAAGTAAGATCACACAGGTAATTTTCAAAGTTCCTTCTATTTGTGGATAAGCTCAATGGTTAATGTGATATGCTAGTATCACGTGGGACTTATGTTATCGTTCTCAAGACAACTCAAACAATATTGGCAATGGGAGCTATTCAAATGATATGGCAATGAAAGTACTTTTTTTGGTGTTTTCACAATATACGTAGAATGTAAATGGGATGAGGTTTTAGGAGTTCTACTCTAATCCTAAGAATTCAAAAGACAGTGACAGCTAAAGTAAAATCTACCACTCTCTACTTTGCCAAATTCAACAACTGCACAAAGAGGGTGCAATCTTCAAGGGTTGTGCAAATGGTTTTCATATCACAAATAAACACCATAATGGAACAATGCAAATTCAATGATAGAAGTTAAGCATCCACATATAAGCTCAAGACCAACCTTACACTGCACATAGAAATCATCTACTAGAAAAAGGTATGAGCAAATTGATTTCACCACAACAATACTATCAATCTCATTCAACAACTAACAGTTTGAAAATAATTCTATTGTAAGTGAAGGAATAAAGAAACCATGCAAGCACTAAAATACTTCAAGCAATCACCAAACTTCAATGACAACTTTATTATCTTGGTAGCTCCTAACAAACAATCTCTAAAATTCCATCATTTACAAATGATAAGTGAGCCCTTTATATAGGTCTCAGATTACAATAGGTGGCTTGGATTGAAATGAAACCAATGGCCCAAATCTTGCCACCTCAGCCCTAATTAGGGTTAGGACTTGGAGAGAGAATTTACAAGGAATGAGCAGGTCCACACATACCAATCAAGAGAAAGTCGCTCACTTAGTGGTTAAGTGGTCAAAGTTGACCCACTAATGAGGCAAGATTCCCACTAAGTCATTAATGCTCTATTGCCCGGAATAGCCTACACCTAATTCTATTCCGTGAATGCAATGAACCTAGACAGCACTACCTCCAATTCATCTACACTGACATTTGGTGTCGCTTCTCGTTTAAATTCCAGAATAGTTGTCTCTTTCACATCTCCTAAAACTGTTCTCCCAATCTAGCATTGAGCCTTGAGTGGTATGCATGAAATTTGAGAAGGAATTTAATTGAAAGAACTCTTCCAATTTGCCTCTTAAGCTATCTACAATTGTATCATCCTCAATCATTTTATGTGTTAACAAGGCTACAACTATGTTGAAGATTCCCTTTTGAATGTTTCCAATCACCTTTCTCCATCAAGCAACTTCTTCACTGGATTTCTCAAACATTTCATTTGCCATGACTACTGCATTGTACCAACGGGCAAAATCATATGCCTCTCCTCTTATCACTCCACCATCGACTAGTGTCTGCCTAAGAGTCTCCATCAAGGCTTGCAAGTGTACGATTGACTCATTTTGGTAAAGATGCTCATCATCCCATGAGTCATCTATGCATTGCATCCTAGAAAGAATAGCTAATGCTCTTTCATATATCTATGCCAAGCCTTCAACAAATTTATCTGCCTCATTTTAAATGCCTTCCACCCATGCCTTTGCACCTTGGGTGAATCTTCTCATCTCCTCAATGCCTTCTACTGACTTTGCTAAAAGAACTATAAGAGGAACAAATGCCTAGTTCTCTTACCTAATTGAATGGGATAAGCTCTGCAGATATCCACAAAAGGCCTTGTTCTCATTTTTCAGTTTTTGGTACTTTTTTTCCAGCTTCCTCATAGTTTCCTTCATTGCTTGGGTAGAATCATCAAACTCTTCAATTATCTAATCCCTAGTTGCATGCCCCTAATCAAATGATATCACATTGTACTCCTCTAGAGTGATCTGGTCTTGGGTCTCGTCAACTATAGGCACTCCAACCTGCAAAGTCTTCCACCCTGATTCTTCCCTGATGATCTTTGAAAATTTCTTTTCCTTTCCCTTCTCTTCCAGCTGATTGACTCGGTTCAAGATTTCTTGTAATTTGAGTGCAAGATCGACTTCCTTCTTATGACTCCTCTGCATACTTTCCCTCAACCAATCTGGAGCGGCAGCATGCTGATTATAAACTAGCAACCGTTCCTGTCCCTACACCATCCCTTCATTTATCTATTCCTCTGCGATGGGACTTTTTGCCTCTGTGACAAAACTTTTATTTGTGCACTAGGAGATTTTGCTTCTGTAGTAGGAACTCCTACCTCTACTGAATCCTCATCTAATATGGCCTCAATGCATCCCTTAGCAAATCTGACAAGCATTGATGCTTTCTCTATCTTGCACTGGCTGAGTTATCTGATCTCCTCATGACAAGATTCTCCTACTTGTTTCAACCTCTTCCCTTGTGAAAGGATCAATTTCTTACAAGCTCGGGGTCTTGTTGGGTGATATTGTTGTTATTACTGGACTTTGCCTCTTCTGCGGAGGTCTTTCACTATGCACATCGGGCCTCTTCCTCACTTGTATATCTTGAACAGTACTCTTTCCCTTTCCTCAATATTTTTTGATGGCATTTCTCCTTCAATTCTAACAACAGATAGCTGCCCCGATCTATCATCTTGCGATTCCTGATGTCCCATCAAGTTATAAGTCACACAATTGTTACTTGCCTTCAATCTGTTGACTTGATGCTCGACCCACCATCTTGTGAATTCAAGACTGGTCACAATATTCAATCAAGATCTAATATTTCAAGCTTGGACCAATCATATGGTTGAATGGTTTTCTCTCTTTCTCCTACTTGGACAGTATCACGATCGCATCTTCTTTTACTAGGTTCGATACCTAGATGATTCTACATGCTCTAATCATGTTGAGCAACAACCTAGAAAACATCCTTCGTTTAATCTCGTATTCTTCTGCAGCATTTGCCCATAAATCTTAAAGGTGCAGCCTATGTTGGTAATTTACACCAGCTACCACATTGATTTTGTTGTAAGGATCATAATTCATTCTTGCTATATGGAGTGCTAGATGGTAAAACTGTAATTCATCTATTGACCTTTCAGTTGTCTGTACATGGACATATTTCATCTGAATCTCCTATAATAATTGGGAATTCAAGTCCCAATTTCTTCTTTTTCAGAATCTTGTCATATGCCATCAGCTGCCTAGTGACTTACAAGAATGCCATCTTATTAGTCGGATACCTTGGAAGTCTATATGGCTCGAAAGAAAACCTTTGTAGCCTAATGTAGGAGAAAGTTGGGAACTGGATGAACCAAAATCCATATTTCTCTACCAACTTCATTGCTTCAGCTGATAGACTTGTATGGAAACCGCCTTGCAAAGTTATCACAATGTGCATAGAAAAGGCGTTGCTAGCTCTCATGAAGTAGTGTAGAGTTGCAACTGGGGATAACACTCAACCACTTTCAAATGACTTGGACCACTTCCTCTTGACCCCTTGTATCTCAATCTTTTGTACCTTGTAATCATGGCTCACATGTATATAACATAAGAGCTCATGTAGAATTTCCCTGACTATCCAAATTTTTGTGTTACTCAACCAAATTATCACTGATCATTCTAGCCCAGTCCATAGCATTGATTGCTTATGTCGCTTGCTCAATGAAGTACCACATCCAAGGCTCAAACATGTCGGACTATGATATTCCAAATATCCTGCTTAGAATCATTACCAAGTCATTGTACTCTCGTTGAAGGTCCAACTATATCAGTTGTTTGTTGTTTGGGTAACTTGTAATGGTGAGTCTTGATCTTTTGCAACCACTTGCAATTAATCACTCCATCACAATGGTCAACCTCGGAAGTGTAGACTTTGAGTGCATGTTCTTTCGACTTCTACACCATTGATTTGTACACTAGAATTCCAAAAGCTTCTGAAATCGCCAATGAAGAGAGGTATGCTAGCACCTTGCCATCTGGGTCTCTAATTGTTTTGTCCCCTAAATTATAGTGTCTTGCACATTCAACGATTAGTTTAGAATGCTAGATGGCCAAAACAAAGCCGACAGCTGCTACAATTCCACTCCTGACTACCTAGTTGGCTAAGTGTGGAAGCATGATCCTTGCAGCCAAACGTTCTGCTATTAAATTCATTCATATCAAGGCCACCCAAATTTGTGTCGCCAACTTCTTTCCACTTTAACACTAACTTGGATTCTAGATAAAACCCTCTCTGCTTATTTTTTATTAATGCTGACATGGACAATCTTGTTCCTCTGGGTTCTGCCATTCTTCTTCCTCCAAAACAAAATAACGTAAGGATCATGCAAGGAATAAAGCAAGAAAAAGCGCCCGGGGAAATAAAAAAGCAAATCAAACTTCTTCATTCCAACCATAGAATTAAATTATAACATTTAAGAAATAAACCTCTTGAAAAATCTGAAAATTTGATATTAAAATTCTTCTTCTCCTAGAAAGAAATTTTCTCTCTCCAAAAACTCTCTCTCTTCAAAATTTGCACGCCTTCTCTTGAAAACTCAAACCTATTTTCAAATTCTTCCAAAATTCTCAATCCTTTTGCTCTTGATTCTCCAACTTTGATGTAAGAATGAAATGAGAAATCCTTCATCTTATATAGAAAATCACTCGAGGATAAATTTAGCAGTTACTTTAATGATTACAACCATATCTTCCAAGTTTCTATTTTCTTAGCAAGGAAGCTTGAGTTGTCAAAAGTCTTAGTACACTTCAAAGGCACTTGTCATGCCTTTTCTTTATTTCCAAAGATTTCTTTTTGGGCTTTATCTTCATCAACACACATTACTCATGGGTGCATATTTAAAGAGGTTGGAATTTTAAATACTTCGGCAATTGAGATATTTCCAACATTTTATTAATTAAATATTGGACGATTAAGAAAATCCCAATATTTAATTAAATTTCAAACGTCCTAATATTTCTTCAATTTTCCACACTTGATCAATTTCAAATCCATTTCTTGCAATTTCTTTCCTTAGGCACACATTGATGTTAATGTGGAATTTCAACACTTAAATAAGTTTCCATTGATTCCATCATTTTATTAAATCACCATTTTGAGTACACATTGGACATAGTTGAATTCCATACCTAAGCAAAATTCTAATGTCTTTTGCGATTCAAATCTTTGATTTTCCATGCTTAGCAAAATTTGAATCATTCCTTTTCAACCCCTTTCTTAGGGAAAACAAGACATGGACATGAATTTTAATATTTCTCATGCTTAACCAAATTTAAAATCCACCCCTTTGCAATTTCTTTGCCAATGTTTTATTAAATCATAGCCTTTACCACATATAGGAGAATTTCTTCACTAACACTAACCAAACATTGACAGTCCCAACTGGTGCTGAGAGGGGAGGGGTGAATCAGCACTTGTAAAATTTATTTCTTTCTTTTAATCTAGTGAAGTAAACTTACAGCATAAAAGCAAGCAGTTCTGAGCAAATAAAACAGTAAGCGAACAAACACAAAGTGACACCAGATTTATCACGTGGAAACCCGATGAGGTGTGAAAACCACGATGTGAGGAGACCTCACAATATTTGTACTCTTCTAAAGTACGCCCTGTTAAGAGCCTACCCGGTTAAGGGATAAAAACGCACTTGCTAGGTGCGACCCGGTTAAGGGATTTGTTACAATAAGGTCTGTTAAGACCTGCCCGGTTAAGGGACTTCAAACACCTTGAAAGATGTCACCCGGTTAAGAGATTTTGATACAAGGGACCTGTTAGAGTCCACCCAAATACTAGGATTTGTCTATTGTAGTTTGCTAGAAAACAATAGAATCAAGATCTTTACAGAGGGCTCTACTTAGCCAGATGTGATCTCTATTTGTGCTCGACTGAGAATCATCACTAGTTAACACAAGTGTATTCTCAACTATTGTTGTGCTGCCTTGCACAACCTATTATCTCTCTTTGTCGATTTTCTCTAACCCTTGCTTCTGTAGCATATAGGTTCACTCTTTTTCTCGGCAGAATGAAGGCAACTCTTATTCTTGACAGGCATAAGAATATATAGAGTTATGTCGCTTTGACTGCGCCTAAAATGCACGACCTAATCTTGAGATCCTTTGATTACATCACTCAACTGAGTATTGGTTCGTTGAGCAAACATCCGATACATTCTCTAGCTTTATTCGCTTTATGAAGAAAACAATAGTTGTGTGCCAGGCAACTTTCCTTCACAGGAGATAACTCCTTGATTTAAAGCCACTAAGTCCGGCTTTAAATCCTTCAGTCACGCCTCAAAAGCCATTGATTCCAGCTTTAATTCCTTTAACTATGCCACAAGTCAATCATCGAGAGAACTCAAGGTCACCCGGATTTACTGCAATAAATCCTGATAGGTTGGAACATATAGTTGACTGTTGACTATGACTTCCTTGGTTCATACCAGAGTCTTGTAATATATCGGTTGAATTCTTCGATCTGTTGCAGTCTTCTTTATGTCTTACCGGTTACACTGTCCCGGTTGTGTTATAGACACTTAGTTCGATTAGTGTTTTTTGACTATTGCTACTCTTGTCTATACCGGTTGAAGTTCGGTCCTTGGTTGATACTAGGATACTCTCTTCCCTAATTGAGTGCATTATCTGGTTGTTGATGCTTAGTGTAGTGACCGGTTTCACAACCTCTCTTGATGAAGAGTTCCCTTTATAGAGACAACAAATCTCTATCCTCTTTTGCCAATCAATGACAACACTCGGATCAGTAGAGAGCTTACCGGTTACTAATGCCAACAAACATGACCAAGGATTTTAATCATTAAATGAATTTCAATTATCTCCAATGTTGCCTCCTTGCAATATCACCTCAGGCACACATTAACTAAATTGAAGGATTTCATCATTTTTTATATGTTCCTTGCCTTTGCATAATCTGCACCTATGAGTGCATATTCACCTTTAAAGTGGATTTTTAAACCTTTGAATATTTCTTTGAACATAACAAAATAGTGCTACTGAGCACATATTCGTGAGTAAGAAGGATTTTTAACATTTGACTCAATTTCCTTTGCAGTGAGAACTTTAGGCTCGTGACCACATATGAAGACTCCTCTTGAATTTTCACCTTCTAAACACATTTCTTGACATGTTGGAAATTGCACTCTTGAGTGCATCTTTGCTATTATAGAGGATTTTTCTTTCAATATTTTTCTTGACTGCATAGTATTTGCGCTCACAGGCACATTTCAGACTCTATGAGGGATTTTATGCTCTACAACATTTTCCCTCGCTTGTAGACATCTAAATTTTGGTTATGGACTTCATAATTCACACCAATTCTTTGTTGACTTCAGATTAGGGGCTTATGCACTTTGCAACAATTTCTAGACACCCAAGGACTTGCGCTTGCAGATGCATATAGGAACTTGCGAAGGATTTTCAATACTTTGCAACCATTCCCTAGCACTGGCAATTTTACATTAATGGGCACGGATGAGTCCTTGTTCTAAGTTTTTATACTTTTGAAAATTTTCTATGCCCTTCAAGGATCTGCGTTACCTTGCCTTGGAGATGGATTCTCGTATATTCAAGAAATTCCTTGGTCTACAAGAATGAGCATTGTTGGATGCATTTAATGGTGTGTGACAAATTCTTCCTCTTTAACAGAATTCTCTGACTTTTCTTGGCACTTTCAGACTCATGCTCATGGGTGTTGATTGCCTTGGATGGAGGATTTTGGCATTTTTCACATATTCCATGACTTCCTTGGTCTAGGGCTCATGAGCAACATTTAGACTCCCTAGAGGATTCTGCCAACACTTAGAAATTTTGTGCCTCTATGGAACTAGAGCTCTTGAGTGCTATTTAGGCAAGGTAATGAAATTTTGAACTTTTGATGAAGACCTTGACATAGGTAGATTAGCGCTCATGAGCACAAGTTGAGCTTGGTCAAGGAATTTTCTTTTAACACGTACATTTAAACCATATCCGTGCCCTTTAACCCACGCTTAGTCACTTAGATTAATTTTTCAATTCTCCATTTTGGACACACTTGAGGTAGTGTCATGGAACTTTCCATGACTTAGGCATTTTGTCATCTTCATGCCCATTTTGGTCAATAATTAGTCAATTCTTCACACTTTTCCATTTTTGGATGCCTTTTTAAAGATGCTTTTTCCAAACAGTCATTTTTCGACCAACTATCAGACTAGTTCAACTTTCTAGATATAGAACTGGATACCCTTTTTCCCTTCCTCAGCCAGTATCTAACCTACCAAAAACAGACTTATTATAAATAGTGTTTAAATGCAAAATTAGGGCAAACTGGGGCACAGTGAGACTTACTAAAAATAGAAATTTCTTAAATTAGCAAGTATGTCAAAATGTTCAAAAATTCAAGGGTATTCTTTTTGAAAGACCAATTATCTCTCAGGCTTAACCTAATTCACTATTAGGCACACAATTTCCAATCTAGGAGCCAAAGGTGGACAACACTTCTATTATAGACATAATTACACCGCCCTGGGGGACGGGGGGACGAGGGGACAAGTTTCTGGGGCGCGGGGACAAAGAGGCCTCAATTTGGGGACAGCGGGGGGACGGTGGCAGGGGATGGTAGGGGTGTATATACTATACATGTGGTACTTAAAATGCTAGTTATGAAAAGATGTATAACAATATAAGACATAAAGAAGTAAAATCATTGAACATTGAACATTGCATTTTAATTGATCATTGAACATTGAACATTAAACAATAAATTTTAAATTTTAAATACTCCAATCAGCAAATGGAAGAATTCTATTATATAAATAATAATAGCAAAGCCAAATACTAAAGTATGAGTATCTATCTCATCATAAAGACGATTACATTGAGTAGCATGATATGATATATCAAAACAAGTACAAACTACAAAATCAAAATGCAAAGGCCCAAAATGTAGTGATTCTAGTGAAGGAGGCCTCTAATCATCCATCGGGGGGTCGGCAAACTCGTTATCATGAGAACTATCAACCTCTCCAAGGTGTTTTGATGCTTCAAAGTGTTTTGGTGCAATATAACATACTAGATGGGCCCCACATAACCCTAGGGTTACAATGTAACCAATAAAAATAATTAAAAACTTGTATTTATTTTTTTTGGCGTCACTTTTTTGGCTTGTCGTGACAGGGGACATCTGGGCGTCCCCTCGGGGTCGAGGGATGCCTAGGCATCCCCCTGTCCCCACCGAGGACGTCGGGACGTCCCCGCGTCTCATCGGGAACAGTGGCGGAACGGTAGTGCCGCCAAGGACATCGTCCCCCCATCACTAATGCGTCCCCATTCTGAGAACGCCAGGGATTTTTTTGGGGGGGGGACACATCCTCGGATTACTATGCTTCTAGACTTAGCCAAATTCACCAATTTTCAGTCGAAACACAAGGAACCTCAATGGACTAACGCTAAAACTACCAAGAACAAAAGCCAAAAACGCCAAGTATGCTAAGAATGCAATTAAGATCACACAAGTGATTTCCAAGGTTCCTTCTATTTGTGGATAAGCTCAATGATTGATGTGATATGCTAGTATCACAAGGGGACTTACGTTATTGTTCTCAAGATGATTTAGACAATACTGGCTATGGGAGCTATTCAAATGATATGGCAATGAAAGTACTTTTTTGGGGGGGTTTCACAAAATACGTTGAAAGTAAATGGGATAAGGTTTTAGGAGTTCTACTTGAATTCTATGAATTCGAAAGACAGTGACTGCTAAAGTGAAATCTACCACTAACTACTTGCCAAATTCGACAACTACACAGAGGATGCAATCTTCAAGGATTGTGCAAATGATTTTCATATCACAAATAAACATCATCATGGAACAATGCAAATTCAGTGATTCAAGTTAAAGCATCCAAATATAAGGTCAGGGCCAACCTTACACTGCACATAGAAATCATCTACTAGCAAAAGGTATGAGCAAATCGATTTCACCACAACAATACTATCAATCTCATTCAACAACTAACAACTTGAAAATAAATCTATTCTAAGTGAAGGAATAAAGAAACCATGCAAGCACCAAAATACTTAAGGAATCACCAAACTTCAATGATAATTTTATTATCTTGGTAGCTCTTAAACAACTATTTCTAACATTTCATCCCTTTACAAATGAAAAGTGGGCCCTATATATAGGTCTCAGATTACAATGGGCAGCCAAGATCAAAACAAAACAAGTGGCCTATATTTTGCCACCTCAGCCCTAATTAGAGTTAGGGCTTGGAGAGAATCTACAATTAATGATCGGGTCCACAGACCAATCACAAAAAAGATGGCTACTTATTGGGGGAGTGGTCAAATTTGACCCAAAATGAGGCAAGATTCCCCACTAAGCAATAAATGCTCATTTGCCTAAAATAGTTTGTCATTTATTCCTTTCCTTAAGCGTAGAGAATCTAGACATGTCAATTTTGGAGGGTGATTGAGTGCCATTCTTGTTGACCATTATTTCATTGTTGAAGTCTTTGATACTTGAATTGGATCTCAAGAACTTGAATGTCCTCCTTGAACGTTTGGAACTGGAATTCTTCCTCCTTGTTCTTTCCTGACTAGGCTCTTTGGATTTCCGAAGGAACTTCAAGATGTTGCAGTCTTCCTTCTACATTTGTACTTGAACTTCGACCTTTAAGGTCTTGAACCTTGAATGTCTTGAACTGGATTGCTTGAAACTTCGACGTCTTCAACACTGCAGCTAGAATTATGGGACTCGAATGTCTTCCTTGAACATCTAGAACTAGAATTCTTCCTCTTGCAAAATAAAATAATTGACATAAGAATCATGCACGGGATTAAAATAAAAGGCATTTCTACATCTCATTCCAAACATGGGATAAAATTAAAATGCTCATTATCTAAAAGTTTACTATAAAACTTCTCTCTCCAGAAAGAAACTTTCTCTCTTCAAAACTTGCTCTTCTTCTCTCTAGAAACTCAGACCTTGAATTCTTCCAATTTGTTTTAAATTTTCTGCAAATTATCCTACCTCCTTTATGATTTTTTTCCAATCTTCTTTAGAATTACTTCTCTTAAAATTTTCACACCTTTCTCTCTCCAAAATTCTCACACCTCTTCTCTCTAGAAACTCACGTCTTCTCTCTCTTCAAAGCTTGTGTCTCTTCTTATTGCTCTCAAAACCACTCATTATGCATTTTCCTTTATTCAAAGATTCATTTCTTAGCATTTATCTTCATCCTCACTCTTCCATCACGGAGCACACACTTAGAGGTTGGAATTTACATGCTTAGACAATTAAATTATTTCCAATGCTTGTGATTAAATCTTGGTTGCCAATTAAATAGGTAGGAGAATTTTCAATTTTAAAATGAACTAATAACCCCAACTTTGATTGATTTTCCCACTTGATCAATTTAACAATCCTTAGCAATTTTCTCCATGAGACGCTTAGGAGGAATTTATCATTTTAAAACAAATTTAAATCACGCCCCCAACCTCCTATATGAGCGTGATTGAGACATATGGCACTAAATTACATTTCCAATATCCCATCACTTTTGTAAAATTGAACTTTAGAGTTTCTTAAGTGCACTTTACCTAGTCATATTTTAAAAGATTTTCACAATAGTCTTACCTCAAGCGCAAATCAAGTATAGTCGAGAAGCAAGTTCTTAATATTTCCTTCCAACATTATAAAAGAACTTTAATGTTTCAAATCAAATCCTGTCTTGTGAAGAATTTGCATTAATGAGCGCATATTAGCTTTTGCGTTGGACTTTATACCTTTGAAGCATTCTCGCGGCAAAGTATTTTAGAGCTATGAGTGCATATTAGATTGGACAACATACTTTTCATTTCCGAAGTTTTCCTTGACATATGCCTTTCATTGCTCACAAGGGCAAATCAGAAGGGATAACGAACTTTTTGTCTTTGGGAGAATTCCTTGGTACTGCAAAATTTGCACTCATGTGCGCACATTAATACTTGGGGAGGATTTTTGAAGCTTGCTAAATTTCTTGACACATGAGAATATGTGCTGATGAGTGCCTTTGAACACTTGTTTCGTTTTCTTGTTTCAGACCTTTTATGTCTCAATAAACTTAGTGTTTCAGTGCTCTTGGAGGCAGATTTTTATATCTGAAATGAGTTCTTGAACAGAATGAAACTGGCACTAATCAGTGCACACAAGGCAATGGTTTGGATTTTCAAACTTCAAAACATTCCTTGCCTGGAGAATCTGCACCCATCGAATAATGCATGATGGAGGAGGATTATGTATTTTAGACCATTTCTTTGGAATTCCATGACTCTATTTTTTAGCACTAATGGATGCATTTGAAGGTGAGTGAAGATTTTCTCCATGCCTTAGTCATTTTTTCACCTCCATTTTCCTCCTTTAATCTAGACTTAGTCAATTTTTCAACATGACTCTCCCCAAACTTGGGCTCCAATTAGGTCTTCTGTAGGATTTCTCCTTGGGCACAATTCCAAGCCACCCTTGGATTGGTGCCCTTGGGCGCATTTTGGCTCTGATGGAGGAATTTTCACATTGGAGGAAATTTCTTGACTCCTGAGGATTAGCGCCCATGGGCGCTCCTAGCGGTGAGTGAAGGATTTGGCATAACTTATTCATTTCTTTGCATTTCCCATGACCTTGTATCAACACTTGTTCATTTCTTCAAATTTTCACTTAGTTTTTTCTTCTTTCCAACTTGGGCAATGATAATCTTGGATTCTCTAGACTTGGTGAACTTCAATACTTTTCCTTTCTTTTTGCTCTTTCTAAATGCCTTTTCCGTGCATTTTCTTGCTATCAGGAGCTTTTCACTATTTTTTCCAGGAGATGCTTTTCAAACTTAACCGTTTTTACCAAAATGTCCTGAAGGCAAATTACATTTCAATTCCAAACTTATACAATTTCACCAATTCTCATTTGAAACACGGGGAACCTTAGGGACTGAGCCAAAAACTACCAAGAACGAAAGCCAAAAAGGGCAAGTGGACCAAAAATTAGGGGGTCCCCATTTTCAATAGGTTGATGTGTGAAAAGGTCACAATATCTGGCGACTCCACAGGTGAAATGTTTGAAAACATTTCAAGGATAAAACCTAATCCTAACCTAGAATCACTAGTTAATCTTTCTTATGCCATCATAAAGAGGGAAAACACACTCAAAAGGAGAACGATTTATTGGATCAAAACACCTTTGGCCATGATTACCTAAGTGTGCTCATATACATTAATTCTGGCTCATAATGATAAGACCATTAGGATTCCCAAGATTAGTCAAGGCTAGTTATATAAACTTCTTAACTTCAAATGCATCCTAGACATTGCCTCACTGCCAATCAGGTGTCCATAGCCCCAACGAGGTTGTCGTCGTAATTCCGATGGAGATTGTTCTACTTCCAAAAAGTTGTTCATTTTGAACACCTATAGAGATGTCTACGTACGCCCAAAGCCAATTATTTGACCTTTTTATCTTTGACCTTTATCTCATTTTCCTTTCTTTTCTCTTTCCTTTATTTCTTTTGATATGGCATTTTTCTCTTTTCTCTTTTGGCTTGTAAACAATGAAGCTCACCATGGGTTTAGGAATTACAATGGCGTTGAAGCAAGACTTAAATTTTTCACAAGCCATAACTTCTCCAAGGAAAACAAAATGACTCAAAGCAATCATTTAAGCGTGAAAAGTATAGTAATCCCAAGATGAAAGTGTTGAGATACAATAAATGATTAACATTCTGAGTCAAGTGTGTTTTCCAACCTAATGATAGACATAAGAAAAAGTAACCTCAGTTTCCAAGGATCTTCAGAAATAGATATCCACAAAATGAGATTAACACAACTTATTGGAATCTCTAGATGAATGTAAACACCATCGCCTTTCTCGCAAATGAAAACTCTCAAACATTCAAGCCACTTGGAAAAAACAAAACCAAAACCAAAAAGAAAAAAACAACAAAAACTACTATAGTATTTGTTGCCTTCATTGCTCATGGTCCCTCTCTTCCCGAAGATCTCGAAGGATAATAAAGTTATACACAAGCAACTGTAGCAATCTCCTAAGTGTTAATGTTTTTATACCAGGAATGAAAAATAACATAACAAAAAATGGAAAACAAAGACACCAAGATTATCCTAAGAAAACCCTCCTTCTTGAGGGACAAACCCCAGCCACACCCGACAAATCGATCCATTATTGAATACTCAAAACCGGTTACAATGCTCTCAATCTTAATCAGAAGATAATTTAACCAGTGATTGTTAACTCTTAACAATCAAGTAAAATGCCTTCTAACAATTCAAGCAACACCCATTTAGTATTTACAATATATAATAAACTTTATGTATTTACACACAGAAATGATCATGCATAGATCATTCACAAAAATTTGTAGCAGACATGAGCTCACTGCTGAAGGTAAGACAATCTCACACAGTCACCGAAATCATTGATTACGCATACATTGAAATCTCACCCTCTTCCGCTAGAATGAGCACGACACCTTCGTAATCAACACAACGATTAACTAGAATCTTGCAAAACAAGAATCGGATCACAAGAAGCTCACTAACTTCAACCACGAACCCATACTAGCAGAATGAACAACACACCAAAAATGTCGCATCAAAAACTATTCAAGCGAAGCAATGGATTTTTCATATTCTCATGTTGTGGCAAATGAATTGATGGCAGTTACACATATGTTGTTACATATCCAACAGTCAACACACCAAAAATGTCATATCAAAAACTCTTCAAGCGAAGCAATAGATTTTTCACATTCTCATGTCTTGGCAAATGAACTGATGGCAGTTACACATATGCCGTTACATATCTGATAGTCACGCAACCTTTATTACTGTACAAATAGTAATAAATGGTATTGAATGATCACTGCAATCAAGAGGGACCTGGCCGATCATATTCCCAACTGACGCTTATACTTTGAGCTTTAATATAATATACACTGACAATTACAAATGAGAGATGATGCATCTCCTATACAATTGATGCAACATACATAGAGACCGCCACAAAGAAAGGATGAACATGAAGGCGAAGATCTGTCTACACAACTACAGCCGCTCCAAATGCATACGCATGAAAGCAACAGTTAATTTTAGTAGAATGAAAAAGGAAGAGAATGAACAATCTTAGCAACACAACAGATAAAGATAACGTTGCAAGGCATATAAGAGCTGGCAATGGTAATATAACTGCCCAACAACACCATCGTAGTTTATCAGGATATCTCCTGCAACTACAGACATCAACATTTCCTCTTAACAAAGGAGATATCTTTTCAAGTATTCATGTCATGGAATCTCTCAACATGACACTCACAATGGCCACACCCATTTGTGAGGAAACAAAAATTTATTACAATCTCTCAACGTGATAGCATCATGGAGTCACTCAACATGATGTTCACTATGGCTACTCCCATGTGTGAAAACACAAACTCTCATCACAGATTCACTCAACATGATGTCGTCATGGAGTCTCTCAACATGATGTCCACTATAGCTACTCCCATGAGTGGAAAGAGTATCAAGGGCTCTCACCTCAAATTTCTCTGTCTTAGAGAAAAATACATTACAAGGGCTTTCACCTCAAATTTCTCCCTCTCAAAGAAAAAATGCATTACAAGGGCTTTCACCTCAAATTTCTCCCTCTCAAAGAAAAATGCATTACAAGAGCTTTCACCTCAAATTTCTCCCTCTCAAAGAAAAATGCATTACAAGGGCTTTCACCTCAAATTTCTCCCTCTCAAACAAAAATGCATTAAGCTCATAATAAGAACAACTAAATGCTGAGACTCCTCAGCGGAGACACCCTCTCAACAAGGGCAGCATTCTCATAGCTTTGATTATCACAATAAATTACAATTGGCTCCAATGTTTGACCAAACAATGAGCTTTTGAGGCCATATTGCTTCTTGAGCTTGCTGATCCTCTGCAAAGGCCACAAGCTCCCTCTGAATCTCATTTCTTCCTCTTCGAAGAAACTGAATGCAAAGACAATCTGTATAGGTTCTTCCTCTTCAACAAAATTATGTGCCATCAACTCAGTCCCATGGCTGCAAGCAGTGTTCCCATGTTTGTTTATTTATACAGCCTGCATGACTTTCTTATAAGATGCATCAAGCTCTCACTTCCTTGAATTCCTTATGTAATCTCTAATCATCCTTTTGTTTCTCGATCCGTCCTTGAAGCATTTTAGAGATATTAGTAATAGTTCATAGAATCAAACTATCCTAAAGAGAAATATACAGATCAATGCTAAAAGCATACATGATTCACTATTCCCAGTTTTATTGCATGAATTATTATTAATTACATAAAAATTCATGCCCAATATTCAAAGGTACAATCATAAAATACTTATCTCTTTGTTGTTGATCCTCAAACTTATTAGCAAAATGTACATCCCAATAGATAATAAGTCTCAGATCAAAAGCATACACAACTCCAATCTCCGAAACTCCATTCAGTTGAGGTATCAACCTCAATTGAGTGCCAATTCAAAATGACTGAATCTAAACCTTCACTGCATCACATACAAACTCCTTTCATTTCTGTCCATTTCATAGAAAACCTTTTAATGAAAAATATTGTATACACTCCTTTCTACACACTAGCATACGCTCAGCAAAGTGTACTAGTTTCTAAATGTCTCTGTAACTCCAAACTTCGCACACAAGAAGCCTTTCTTTCAGTAATTTCTTATTGCCCAGTCCATCAACACAGTACACTCCATAACAGAATCAGCATCAATCCTAACACTAGTTTTTTAATATGTATTTCAACTCTCATTCTCATCTCTCTTCAGTGGCAAACATTGCACACGTGCTACCTAAATCTGAAATGTTGCACACCAGTTAATCTGAAACGCACCATATATTAGTCTGAAACGCATATTATTAATAGAGATCAACTATACACCGAAAACACTACACTCGAAGAAAATACACAACCCAAATGCCTCTATCCAACATACATCAACTCCTCTGATCCACAATAGATAGCCAAGTAGAAAGCACACAACTTCCTCAAACTAAAAACGACTCATTAAAAAAGATATCGCTGAATTTGAATACCCTCATTTGTTGTTAGCCAACCCACTCTGATACCATGTTAATGTTTTTATACCAAGAATGAAAAATAACAGCAGAACAAAAACTGGAAAACAAAGACACCAAGATTATCCTCAGAAAACCCTCCTCGAGGGAAAAACCCAACCACACCCACCAAATCGATCCTTTATTGAATACTCAAAACTGGTTACAATGCTCTCAAGCTTAATCAGAAGATAATCTAACCAGTGATTGTTAACTCTTAACAATCAAGTAAAATGCCTTCTAGCAACACCTGTTTAGCATTTACAATATATACTAAACTTTATGTATTTAGTTTTACACACAGAAAAGATCATGCACAGATCATTCACAAAAATTTGTAGCAGACACAGAGCTCACTGTTCAAGGTAAGACAATCTCACACACTCACTGAAATCATTGATTACGCATACACTAAAATCTCACCCTCTCCCACTAAAATGCGCACGACACCTTCGTAATCAACATAGCGACTAACTAGAATCTTGCAAAACAAAACTCAGATCACAAGAAGCTCACTAACTTCAACCACGAACCCATACTAACTAAATGAGCAACACACCAAAAATGTCATATCAAAATCTCTTCAAGTGAAGCAATAGATTTTTCATATTCTCATGTCGTGGTAAATGAACTGACGGCAGTTACACATGTCGTTACATATCCAACAGTCACGCAACCTCTATTACTGTAAAGCCTTTGAAAATCCATAACAAATAAGCAATAAATGGTATCGAATGATCACTATAATCAAGGACTTGGCCGATCATATTCCCAACCCACGCTTGCACTTTGAACTTTAATATAATAAATGATGACAATTACAAATGAGAGACAATACATCTCCAATACAACTGATGCAACATACATAGAGACAGCCACAAAGAAAGGATATACACGAAGACGAAGAGTTGTCTACATAACTACAGCCACTCCAAATGCATACGCATGAAAGCAACAGTTATTTTCGGTAGAATGAATAAGGCAGAGAATGAACGATCTTAGCAACACAACAGATAAAGATAACACTGCAAGGCATATAAGAGCTGGCAACAGTAATACAGCTGTCCAACAACACCATCGTAGGTTATCAGGATATCTCCTTCAGCTACAAACATCAACACTAAGAAGAGGGTCAATGTAATGTCCCCTTCCCAACAATAGGCCATTTAGATGCCTAATTAGCCTATCTATCCATCCGGATAGGCTAATGGCTTCATTTCAGAGGATGCCAGCCAATCACAGGTTTGCATGGGCAAATATTCATTATTTGGGCTCTATTTCTATAGTCCAATCACTTTATTTTATAAAGCATTGTTATCAAGTCACTTTATATTTTAAAGTTACTTTATCTTATAAAAGTGACTTAAGTGAGCTTTTATCCCACATGGCTTAGTTTTGTCTGCTTGCACTCACTTCAAGGTTATAAAAGAGAAAAGTACACCTCGGGAAAAGCACCATGAAATGTTAAAAAGAAAATAAGAAATATAAAATATGGTTACTTGTGTGACTGGTTCATTTCCAAACACGCAAACCCATTGGAAATTTGGAGGTTGGACGCAAACCTAGCCTTCTTGAGTGGAATCACCCAGGTTTCACCATTGGAATTCAATTAAGTGGTAAGAGGAAATCTAGTAGTGTTTATCAGAATAAATAATATAGCACGGAACAAGTATTTCGAAGTAATATATACATGCACTAGTGTGTTATGCATCATAGTGAGCAGGGAGTAGAGACGTTTATCGTGAGTGCAACCTCATTTTCAGTATTCACGCCCAGCCCCATTCATTGGACTTACAAACTTTGGAATGCAAGACTCGCGCCGGCCAGACATTCACAGCACTTACAATTTGCGATCATAGCCTCACGCAATCAGTGAATGGTAGCATCACTGGTCCAGCGAAACTACCAAGCACAAGCTAGTGGCAGTGAATCGCACCTCTCTCACACCCCCCCCCTTACGGGAGTTAAGAGTCCGCACTCCACGCAGGTCTCTGCACACAACTAGTAGTGTCACATAACTCCAACAGCCTTCTCCGTCCTAGTGGACGTTGCAGTTCCACACAAGGGTCCTCACGTCTTGTACAGTGGCGTTGGGATGTAAGTAAATCGTGACTGTAACAGTCACGACAGGGGATAACAAACGCACCAGCTGGTAGCTATCGGGGGGAATAAGGCGACTCTCAAACATCTGCAAACGACCCTCACCATTCACGAGTAGCAGTCCTCATTTCTGCACAGGAGCAAGGAGTCTCGATTGGTATCATGAGCCTTGCTAGCTAGTGGATGTTATAAATTTGGAAACGATATATATATATATATATATATATTATTGTATTTTCCTGTTCTTAATTGAAATATATCTTTATTTGGCATCCATCCTTATGTGCATTGAGATAATCAAACATTGTATAAATCTTGGAGTTTACATTTGCCTCATATTTCATAGTGGTACTGTTAAGATAAAGAAACTCAATCAGAGAGTACTAGCAGCAACATTATGTATCAAAGCCTAATTACTGGTGTGCTGAGTTAATAACTAGACAGTGATATTTTTGTGAAAATGGTACTGAATACATCTAGTTAAACTAGTTCAGAAAATTGCTTCAAAAGTTGGCTTAGGAACATTACAGTGGTATCAGAGCTAGTGGTCTTGCCAGTCTAGTGGGCATTTATTTACAGCTTGGTTAATGGTGTCCAGGCATGCATAACAGACACAGGGAATACAATTTCAGATATAACAGGGCTGAACAGGGACAGTTTGAACCATCAATACAGGTAGATATTGAGGACAGTCATACAAAGGCGAACGAGCATATTATTTTTTAACAGGGCACTCAAAGATACAGGTATGGCAAAGGAGGATAGAGAGGTTAGAGAAACAATGAGGGCTCTTCGCAAGGGACAGGACCACATCCCTGATGTGTTACACCAGCTCACAGGGGTTATGTAGTAGCTGACAGTGACAGCCAGGAAGCCCCAGAGCCATCATAGTGGTGGTAATAGTGTAGCAGGGTCACCCAGAGCTGCTAGAGCAAGCACTTGTACTACAGATAGGCCCCTTATGCCTACATTCACAGGGAACAATGCAGAAGAAGTAACCCAGCCCGAGGTAGTAGCCGGATTCCCAGATAATGTTGTAGCCGCACACGACGAGTGGGATATGTTACCTGACAAAGTCAAGGCAGACTTGACCTTTTTTCAGTACATGGCACAGAAGAGGGATTTTGGTAGAGCAAAGCAAGATAGGAGACCCAAGGGTCCAAACAAGGATCGAAAACATGCTATGAATAAATTGACCCTCCCTACTTTTGATGGCAACGGTAAGACTTCTACAAGAGCTTGGATTCACAAGCTAGATACCTTCCTGACCCTAAAACCCATGTCAGAGACAGAGGCGATTAAGTTCGCAACCATGCATTTAGAGGGCGCAGCTTATGATTGGTGGCATCATGGCCTCGTCACCCAGGATCACGGGTTGATTACATCATACGAGATCTTCAGCACTAAATTGATCACTCGCTTTGACAGGAAGGACATTGAGGTCTACTATAGAGAGTTAGCCCAGCTGAGACAGAGTGGGTCATTGGACCACTACATAGATGAGTTTCAGAGGATATCCATCATGATTCCGGATATGGCAGAGAAGAGGAAGGTAATGTTGTTTATTGAGGGCCTGCAGGATAGATTCAGAAGATTGGTTAGAGTCCTCAAGCCGGACACATTGGATGACGCTATTAAGTTAGCACATGACTTGGATTCGCCATCTTCCATCCTACAGCCACCGAAGAAAACCTTTAAGGGGTCTTCTTCCTTTCAGAAAAATAAAAATCAGAATAAGAGCACGCCTCCTAGACTTGACTTCGAGACTCGTAATGAGTTGAGAAGAAAGAAATTGTGCTTCACATGCAGAGAGCCTTGGGCCCTAGATCACAGGTGCCTTGCGAAAGGCAAGGTACACTACATTGAGGTAGTATCCGATGATGATTGTGAGCAGCCAGAGGGCAGCGATGATGAGGGCAACGATGAGGAGGCTCAGGATGAGCATTCAGCAAAGGGGAAGAAAAGGGAGGTTCACCATAGGCAGCCCCCTATTACTTTAGCATCCCTCTCGGGTATTCTTGCATGTTACTCCTTTCGCCTCAAGGGAGTAGTTAGAGGACAGCGGATCATTTGTCTTCTAGACACAAGTGCAACACATAATTTCATCAACGCCGGTTTGGTTTCCACGAGAGGACTCCCAATAGAGAGCATTTCGCAATTTGAGGTAAAGGTGGCCGGGGGAGATTTGTTGAGTTGCACAGGGAGGATTTCAGGACTCCAGATTCACTTTGGAGATTATCTCCTAGAGGCAGATTTCTACGTCATAGACTTGGATAGTCTTGATGCCATCCTAGGCATGCAGTGGCTACAAACCCTAGGGAGATATACCATCGATCATCAGCTAAAACAGTTAGAATTTATGCAAGGAGATCAGTTGGTTACACTTAAGGCCATGACAAATAGTGGATCACGAGTGGTTTCAGCTCACAGGATGGAGGCCATCATTAGACACAACAACATGGAGTGGGCAGCCCAGTGCTTCATATCCTCCAGACCCTCACCGGATTTAGGACAGTGGATTCACACTGACATACAGGATGTGCTTGATAAGAACAAGCGGGTTTTTGAGGACATTCCCCCAGGTATACCTCCAGACAGGGGCTTCGAGCACATCATTGAGTTGGAGGGGGCCAAGCCCGTAATCACCACTCCTTATCGTCATCCTAGGCACTACAAGGAGATTAAGAAGACGATTAAGGAGCTTTTAGACATGGGGCACATCAGACCTAGTTCCAGCCCTTTTGCTTCTTCAGTAGTTTTGGTGAAGAAGGATGGCACTCTTCGCATGTGTATTGATTACCGTGCTCTAAATAAGAGAACCATCAAGAACAAGTACCCCATCCCCAAGATTGATGAGCTTCTAGACGAGTTGCATGGGGCAATTTATTTCTCGAAGATTGATCTTCGATATGGGTACCATCAAATACGTGTCTAAGATGAGGATGTTCATAAGACAGCTTTCAGATGCCACTACGGACACTACAAGTTTCTAGTGATGCCATTTGGGCTCACTAACGCTCCTGCCACATTCCAGTCTTGCATGAATCACATTTTTTAAATGCAGTTGCACAAGAGTGTCTTGGTATTCTTCGATGACATTTTGGTCTTCAACAAGACATGGGCAGAGCACTTACAACACTTGGATGAGGTTATGAGCATCATGGAGAGTCAGTCTCTATTTGCGAAAGAATCCAAGTGCGAATTTGGATTGACTGAGATTCTCTATCTTGGGCATGTGGTAGGGGCAGATGGAGTTATGGTGCACCAGGAGAAGATCTAGGCAATTCAAAATTGGCCGCCACCGCGAAATGTGTCAGACTTGAGAGGGTTCCTTGGCCTGTGTTCCTACTACAGGAGGTTTGTTAAGGGATTTACTCAAACAGCGGCTCCCCTCACCGATCTTACTCGAAAAGGGGCCTTCAGGTGGACAGATGAGGCTGAGGCAATCTTCAACAGGCTCAAGACCATCATGAGCACTTGTCCGGTTTTAGCCCTTCTGGACTTCTCTCGCTCCTTTGTCTTAGAGTGTGATGCTTCGGGGAATGGGATTGGTGCAATATTGATGCAGGACAAGCACCCCATAGCCTTCGAGAGCAGGAAGCTCAAGGATAGTGAGAGACTTTATTCCACTTATGGCAAGGAGATGCTCGCCATTATGCACGCCTTGGCTAAATTCAAACAGTATCTAGTGGGTGGCGAGTTCACAGTCAAAACAGACCACAATAACTTACACCACTTCCTGGAGCAGGAGTTGAATGAGAGACAGCAAAAGTGGGTCAGTAAGATTCAGGCATATGATTTTGACATCGAGTATGTCAAGGGTAAGAATAACGTCGTGGCTGATGTGCTCTCCAGGAGACCTTCAGTAGCAGTTTGTTGTGTACTATTAGAGATTTCCGCTGATTGGAAATCTCTTTTGCTGGTTGAGTATTCTAAGAATACTCAAGCTTGTCAGGTTTTGGATGGATAGTTTCTGGATAGCAGGTACAGGGTGGTTGATGACATTATTCTTTATAAGGACAGGATCTACCTAGTGTCGGGCTCTAAGCTTAAGGCTAAGATATTGAGGGTTGTTCATGATGCGCCTACAGCAGGACATCCGAGATTCTTCAAAACCTATAGGCAGGTCGGAGAGAGGTTCTCTTGGAAGGGCCTCAAGGATGACGTACTCCAGCATGTCAGAGAGTGCCAGACTTGTCAGCAGAACAAGTCAGAGCACGAGCATCCAACGGGGTTGTTGCAGCCCCTTCCCATTCCGGCTCAAAAATGGGAGGGTATATCAATGGATTTCATCACTAGTTTGCCGAGAGTGCAGGGCAGGGACAACATCTATGTGGTGGTCGACAAACTCACCAAGTTCACTCACTTATTTGCTATCGCCGCGGATTGGTCAGCTTCACAAGTAGCAGAGTTGTTTTTTCACGAGGTATTTAGATTGCATGGTCTCCGTAAGACCATTGTGAGCGACAAGGACAGTAAGTTCCTCAACACCTTTTGGCAGGAGTTATTCAGGTTGGCAGGCACTAAGTTGACTCCTAGTACCAATTACCACCCGCAAACAGATGGTCAGACGGAGATTGTGAACAAATGGGTGGAAGGCTACCTCCGGAGTTATGTAGCGGGACAATAGAGAGCATGGGTTCAATGGTTGTACTTTGGGGAGTTTTGCTACAAGTCCACATACCATATGACTATTGGCATGTCGCCATTTCGAGCTCTCTATGGCAACGAGCCACTTTCTTTCATAGATTTGGCTCTACAACACAGCAGGGCCCCGGTTGCGAGAGATTGGTTACAGGATCACCAGGATATTCTTAGATCTCTCAGGAAGAACATTCAAAGGGCACAGAATCAGCAAAAGATGTATGCTGATAGATATAGGACAGAACAGAGTTTTGAGACAGGAGATATGGTTTACCTTCACCTACAGCCCTACAGGCAGAGCTCGTTGAAGAGGAGTGGATCAAAGAAGCTCAAGCCTAGATTTTATGGCCCTTTTCACATCTCGAGGAGAGTTGTCAAGGTGGCTTACGAGCTAGAGCTTCCATCAGATAGCAGGATCCACAATGTTTTTCACGTGTCTTGCCTCAAGAAGGAAATCGAACAGCAGATAGTGGTTTTAGATGGATTACCCCCACTGGATAAGGAGGGTAAACTAGTTTTGGTTCCAGCAGAGGTCATTAAGGTCAAGGAGAGGAAATTGCAGAACGGGGTTGTCTGTGAGTACTTGATTCGGTGGAGGGACTTACCTTACGAGGATGCCACTTGGGAGGGTGAGTCAATTCTGCAGCACCCGGCATTGAGATTGCTTGAGGGCAAGCAATCCCGGGAAGGGAGGACTGTAATGTCCCCTTCCCAACAGTAGGCCATTTAGATGCCTGATTAGCCTATCTATCCATCCGGATAGGCTAATGGCTTCATTTCGGAAGATGCCAGCCAGTCACAAGTTTGCGTGGGCAAATATTTATTATTTGGGTTGTGTTTCTATAGTCAAATCACTTTATTTTATAAAGTTTTGTTATAAAGGCACTTTATGCCTTATTATAAAGTCACTTTATATTTTAAAGTTACTTTATCTTATAAAAGTGACTTATGTGAGCTTTTATCCCACATCGCTTAGTTTTGTGTGCTTGCACTCACTTCGAGGTTATAAAAGAGAAAAGTACAACTTGAGAAAAACACCATGAAATGTTAAAAAGAAAATAAGAAATATAAAATCTGGTTACTTGCGTGACTGGTTCATTTCCAAGGACGCAAACCCATTGGAAATTTGGAGATTGGACGCAAACCTAGCCTTCTTGAGTGGAATCACCCAGGTTTCACCATTGGAATTCAATGAAGTGGTAAGAGAAAATCTTCCTTATACAGCAGTGTTTATCAGAATAAATAACATAGCAAGGAACAAGTATTTCGAAGTGATATATACATGCACTAGTGTGTTACGCATCATAGTGAGCAGGGAGTAGAGAAGTTTATCGTGAGTGCAACCTCATTTTCAGTATTCATGCCCAGCCCCGTTCATTGGACTTAAAGACTTTGGAATGCAAGACTCGCGCCGGCCAGACATTCACAGCACTTACAATCTGCGGTCATAGCCTCACGCAATCAATGAATAGTAGCACCAATGGTCCGGCGAAACTACCAAGCACAAGCTAGTGGCAGTGAATCGCACCTCTCTCACCACCCCCCTCTTAAGGGAATTAAGAGTCCGCACTCCACGCAGGTCTCCGCACGCGACTGGTAGTGTCACGTAACTCCAGCAGCCTTCTCCCTCCCAGTGGACGTTGCAGTTCTGCACAGGGGTCCTCACGTCTTGTGCAGTGGCGTTGGGATGTAAGTAAATCGTGACTGTAACAGTCACGGCAGGGGATAACAAACACACCAGCTGGTAGCTATCGGGGGGAATAAGGAGAGCACGTACAGTTTGGAGGTGCGCGCAGGCAGTTCCAGGATAAACAGCGACTTCCAAACGTCTGCAAACGGCCCTCACCATTCACGAGTAGCAGTCCTCATTTCTGCACAGGAGCAACGAGTCTCGGTTGGTATCATGAGCCTTGCTAGCTAGTGGATGTTATAAATTTGGAACGATATATATATATATATATATTATTGTAATTTCCTGTTCTTGATTGAAATATATCTTTACTTGGCGTCCATCCCTGTGTGCATTGAGATACTCAAACATTGTATAAATCTTGGAGTTTACATTTGCCTCACATTTCATAGTGGTACTGTTAAGATAAAGAAACTCAATCAGAGAATACTAGCAGCAACATTATGTATCAAAGCGTAATTACTGGTGTGCTGAGTTAATAACTAGAAAGTGATATTTTTGTGAAAATGGTACTGAATACATCCAGTTAAACTAGTTCAGAAAATTGCTTCAGAAGTTAGCTTTGGAACATTACAGTCAACTCCATTGTTCCCTGTTAATATATCTCGGATGGCACTCCTAGGAACCTCTGGAGAACCACCCTTTGAACATATGAGTTTACAGATACTTCCCACAAGTAAACTGTTGCCTAAATTTTGCCTCCTATTCAAAATATAACCTTGCTTGAGTCATAAGAGTTATTTTTCTAAGTTGTCAGCCTTCACAGTGAGTTCAAGAACATCTATCGGAGTCCAGCATTACATGTAGAACTATTGAAGTCTTCTCATCCTTAACATCTTGCTACACTTCCACCTCAAAGGTTGCTCTCTGACAGTCTTCTTTGCACTAAACCAGCAGTATTATTCCCTTGTCAGATCCCAGCGTTTAAAATGGAACTAGACTACCATCCCAAGCGTCTAAGTTCTAAGTTCCACGCAAGTTGTCAGATCCCAAAGGCAATTCCAGAACCCTTGTCGGAATTCAATGCTCCAAAACCAACAGTCCAGACCAGCAACTAACGGCACTAGAGATGGCGAAGCTGGCATTTCAAGCCAAAGGGAAGAGTTCCAATGTGGAAGTTGGAATCTGACAGCAATTTAAGAACTAAAGCAGAGTCAGAAGCTTGAAGGCTATAAAAGGGGACTTTTTCTAGGTAGCAACAAGCAGCAATAATTAGGTATAAAGTGTATAACACAGAAAAGGATAGCAATGCACTAGAGGGTAGTAACCAGAAGTTTTGAGAATTTTCGGAGATCCACAGTTAAGTGCTCAAAGGCACCAGGCACATCACAGCGGCAAAATCAGTTGTGAAACAATTGTTAAGAAAAATACTCGTGCTTTTCGCACGAGAAAAGAAGTTGTAACAGCTATTGGGGATATTGTTGAAGTAAAGTAACCAGGTAACAAACCAAAAAGTGTGAGATTTGTGGCCAAGAAAAGATGCATTCAATGCAAGGCTACTAATTGTCTATTCTTGTTTTAATCGAACTTTTCTCAGACATTCAAATAATCCAACTTCAAATAATGTTTTTCATCATTGGATTGACCATCCTAGCTCTGCAGACCTTGTTTAATTCAAAAAAAGGAAATTGTGGAAGAAGAAACTGCGGAAACAAATTAGGAAAATTTATTAGATTAGATCGGAAATCAATATGGTAGGGAATAATGATGCAGAGGAAGGTGATGGCAATGGAAGTTTAACCACAATCCCAAGGAATGAACAGTGATTTGGTTCAATAAGGGAGATCTTTCTCCCAACTCGCCTATTCAAAAATGAGACAACTGATCACAGCCACAAAGCCTATCTTCAGACAAACCTTACAAGGCTTCAAAAGGATTTAGATTCATCTTGTGCTGGCTTCCAATCAACCCCTCTCTGCCACTTTTCATGAACTCCCAACTCTCCTTCACAAGGTTACTAGGCATCACGGCACCAAACATCAACTAAGAGTTTGTTGGTTCACTATACTCAAAGGGCTAAGATAACACTTCAGACCAAGCAAATCCAACATGAAGACACCCTTGACTAACCCCACAACCACTGGATGTGTTAACTTGTATACTTTCACCATAACCTGCCCTTAAGGCTAGTAGCCCTGATCAGAGACAAAATTCATCATAACTTTTGATACAAAAGGAATCCCCACAAAATGACTAGGGTTCTAGATACCATTTCAGAGTTACATAACATAGGTGAAAACAAGGGTTGACTGTTTTGTAACAGAGGCCTCTAATTTTGACTGATTTTAAACCAATTAGGTCTAATTATGCCACCTTTGAACAGCAATTGAGAGAATCCTTGACTCCCAAACACTAATATGCATTCCAAGGGTTGAGGTAGGTCTTCTATGACATGAATCAACAGTTTTCACAAGTTCGAGGGGCCATTCTAACACTATTCTTGCAAACCCTCATCAATACAGTGTTAAAAGGACAAAAATTGCATAATTTGCCAGCCTAGGGCATCACCTTATTACTCCCAAATGCTGTTACTTCCACCTGCAACTTACAAAATCTTAATCTACACTCCCTAAACTACCAATCCACCAATTTACAGGAGGTTTCAGCGGTGGAAAGAGGAGCAAACAATTATTTTATATGAAACCCTCATAACCACAGGTTTTCCAGACCTATGTTCAGTAAAATGCTCATAAAATCCTCAATTCTTGATGGATTTGATCCAAACCAAAACCAAAATGTTGCCAACTCACTTCTCTATTGAATACAATGTAATTTTGGATCTATCCCCAACCATAAAGACTGTACAGATCAGAAAAATGGAAGAAAAACAGTAAAAATCAGGAAATGTAGTCAGTATTTCATTAAAAATCTCTTTCTCATTGCTTTCCAACTTCGACCAACTCTCTATTCGACCTTTCAAGGTCTTTTTACAATTTTCTGCAACAGCTTCAGCCAACATTAACTACTTTTCAAACCATATAACTGTTGGATGTGCAATTTTACAACTTTTACATATGACAACTTGTTAACAATTTGGTGACAACTTAGCAATTTTGCTAAAACTTGCAACACCGATATTGTACCTTGACAAATGGCCTTATTAGGCCCTATTACACCAATTGGACGATCAAACACCTCTAAACTCAACTATGGATCCCCTAAGACAGCTTTGCTACATCTTGACAACATGATGACAACTATGCTACATAATGACAACTTTTGCCCTATTGGATCCCTTAAGCAACATGACACCTTACTTTGAATTTAAAACATCACAAAATGGTCGTAAGACCTTATTTTAAACCTTAACATGGAAGTAAACTTAAAAGATTCACAATTGCCTCATGGAGGCATGAAGGACATTGGGTGCCCTTGCACCATACTCCCGGCCTGGAAAAGACCTAAAGTCCCTTTGAGGACTATGCTACACTAAGTCATGTTTGCTTTCACCTAGCTCTGGCTTCCAAATGTTTCCTCTGATTGGTACATCTTGCCACTGGATCAGATACTTGAGCCTTGCATCATTCTTGGCATTCTTGGACTGGGTGCCTCCTTGACATGGTTCTTCCATCTCAAACTGATTGGTTGATTGTTTCTTCATTTCTCCCTTGTCCCAAACTGGTGTAGGACAGATCTTCATGCCTGTAAACACATTCTTCCCATCCTTGTCCTGAAATATCTTCTTGGGTACACACTTGAACCCACTCACTTGGTGCTTCCATACACCTTCAAGCATTCCACCTCTTCCCTTTGTTTCTTGATTCAGGTCTCCCCCAAATGTCCCTGTCTGATCAGATCCACCAACCTCTATGATAGCAGCATATGACTGTCCCCTAACCTCTCTTGAATACAAAGGACAAACTACTGCCCCTATCATGATCTCATCATGCCTTTCTATGCAATATTGCACCTTTACAGTCAATTTATCTTGGGCCTTCTCTTGGACTGCCTTTGTCAAAATCAGATTTCTCCTTACCCCTGTCATCTCAGTACCTTCAAGCCTTGAAGTTGTCGCACAATCTTCCCTTTTACCTTCCTCAATCTTCACAAACTCTTTCCTGCCAAACATAACGACTTTTGCTGCCTTGGCTTGTTCCTTGTCATCCCTCTGCAATGGCATTAGTGTGAAAGTAGATCCATCCTTTTCAATGGTGTAAGTGTTAGCCCATCCATCATATAATGCACGCCTATCAAATTGCCATGGCCTCCCAAGAAATAGATGGCAACAATCCATGGGTAGAATATCACAAACTAGTTTATCCTTATAGCCACCAATATGAAATTCAACTATGGCTTGTTCACTAACCAAGATAGATTGATCATCCTTCAACCAAGACACTCTATAAGGTGTACCATTAGGTATGCTCTCTAAATTCAATTTTTCAACCATCTCACTAGACACTATATTATCAGTACTTCTTGAATCAATGACAACCTTACATACCTTGCCCTTACATTTGCATGTGGTCTTGAACAACGTTCTTCTTTGGGTCATGTCCTCCTTGGATGCCTTCAGGTGTTGTCTTCTCACCATCAATGATTCTCCCACTTCTGGAGCAGCAACATGACTAGGAGAGTGACACTTTCATCTTCATCTTCTTGCACTATTTGAGCCCTCCCTTCATTTCTCCTTTCACTTCCAATAGATGTAGAACCCTGCTTCTCAGGACACTTGAATGCTGGATGCCCAAACTCATTATAATTGTAGCATCTACCGGAAAACACATTTGAACCTCTATCTCTATCAATCTGCCTCTTGACCCTCTGAATCCACCTCTTTGATCAACAACTGGGTCTTTACCTTTGCTTGTGCCCACTTGGTCTTCCTGGGTCTGCCTTGTGCCTCTTCCTCTACTAGGGTTTCCTCTCCCTCTTCCTTGTCTTTCTTGTCTTCTCTGCAACTTTTCCTCAACCTTCATAGCCAACGTGTAACACTCCTCCACGGATCTTGGTGTAGAGAGGCTAAGTTCATCCTGGATGTTGCATCTCAGCCCATTGAGATACCTTGCTACTCTCTTTTCATTATCTTCCTCATGTGGTACCCTTATGTCTAATTTGTAGAACTCCTCGGTATATCTCTGCACATCCATATCCTTTTGTCTCAAATTTTGCAGCCTTTTATACATTTGGATGTTGTAGTCATTAGGCAGAAAGTTCTCTTTGATCTTTGCCACCATTTTGTCCCATGAAGTTATCTTTGCCTTCCCCTTTCTTATCCTGTCACCTTGCACAAAATCCCACCATATCAAGGCATTTCCTTTCAGCCTAGACTTTGCCAACTTTACCTTCTGATCCTCTTCTATTTCTTCACATTCAAAGTAGTTATCCAGTGCCCTAATCCAATCTAGGATTTCTTCCCTATCAAGTTTCCCTCAAAACATGGGTAAATCTGATTTAGCCTTGTGATCATTTGCCTTGACCGCTTTTAAGTATTTAGCCATCCTTACATCCTCTAGGTTCATCTCTTCCTCTTGAGGGACTTTCTCCTCCTCTCCTTCTTCCTCGTCACTCTACTCTTAAGTGACTCTTCCTCTCCTTTGATTTGTCTCCTATGCTGCAATTCTGGCCAACACACCTTCCTAAGACTCTCATCTACCTTATCTCGCTAGCAAGGGTTGAACTACCTTTTGGGGGCATCTTGTCTTCAACTTTTCTTTTCTCAACCTTCAATCTCTCACCTTCATGGATCTACTTCCTTGCTCTAATAACAATTGATGCAAAGGAAGGTGATGGCATAACCACAATCCCAAGGGATGAACACTGATTTGGTTCAATAAGGGAGATCCTTCTCCCAACTCGCCTATTCAAAAATGAGACAACTGATCACAGCCACAAAGCACATCTTTAGAAAGACCTTACAAGGCTTCAAAAGGATTTAGATTCATCTTGTGTGGGCTTCCAATCACCCCCTCTCGGCCACTTGTCATGAACTCCGAACTCTCATTCACAAGGTTACTAGGCATCATGGCACCAAACACTAACTAAGAGTCTATTGGTTGACTATACTCAAAGGGCAAAGATAACACTTCAGACCAAGCAAATACAACATGAAGACACCCTTGACAAACCCCACAATCACTGGATGTGTTAACTTGTATACTTTCACCATAACCTGTCGTTAAGGCTAGTGGCCCTGATCAAAGACAAAATTCATCATAACTTTTGATACAAAAGGAATCTCCACAAAATGACTAGGGTTCTAGATATCCATTTCAGAGTTACATAATGTAGGTGAAAACAAGGGTTGACTATTTTGTAACAGAAGCCTCTAATTTTGACTGATTTTAAACCAATTAGGCCTGATTAGGCAGCCTAAGCACAGCAACTGAGAGAATCCTTGACTCCCAAGCACCAATATGCATTCCAAGGGTTGAGGTAGGTCTTATATGACATGAATCAAAAATTTTCACGAGTTGGAGGGGCCATTCTAACACTATTCTTGCATAACCTTCCAGCCTAGGGCATTGCCTTATTACTCCCAAACGCTGTTACTTCCATCTGCAATTTACAAAAACTTAATCTACACTCGCTCAACTACCAATCCACCAATTTACAGGAGGTTTCAGCGGTGGAAAGAGGAGAAAACAATTATTTTATATGAAACCCTCATAGCCACGGGTTTTCCAGACCTATGTTCAGTAAAATGCTCATATAATCCTCAATTCTTGATGGATTTGATCCAAACCAAAACCAAAATGTTGCCAACTCACTTCTCTATTGAATACAATGTAATTTTGGATCTATCCCCAACCATAAAGACTGTACAGATCAGAAAAATGGAAGAAAATCAATAAAAATCAGGAAATGTAGTCAATATTTCATTAAAAATCTCTTTCTCATTGCTTTCCAACTTTAACCAACTCTCTATTCAACCTCTCAAGGTCTTTTTCCATCCTTTTGCAACAGCTTCAACCAGCTTTAACTACTTTTCAAACCATATAGCCATTGGGTGTACAATTTTACAACTTTTACATATGACAACTTGTTAACAATTTGGTGACAACTTAGCAATTTTGCTAAAACTTGCACAACTGATATTGTACCTTGAGAAATGACCTTATTAGGCCTTATTACACCAATTGGACAATCAAACACCTCTAAACTCAACTATGGATCCCTAAGACAACTTTGCTACATCTTAACAACATGATGACAACTCTGCTACATAATGACAACTTTTGTCATATTGGATGTTCCCTTAAGCAACATGACACCTTACTTTGAATTTAAAACATCACAAAATGGTCCTAAGACCTTATTTTAAACCTTAACATGGAAGAAGACTTAAAAGATTCACAATTGCCTCATGGAGGCATAAAGGACATTGGGTGCGCATGCACCAAATAACCCTTCACACAGGAGGCAAGATCAGAATCAAGATGACAGTGGTGTTCCTTCTAACTAAGATTGAGAGATCAACTAAGAGTTTTGCTAGTGACTTTGCCAAAAGCGCAAATTTTGGGAAATCCAACCAGTTGGGCAATTCAAGATTGTGGATAATTTTACCCCTTTATCCGAGGTTAGTAACAAGCCATACAATTTGCACAATCAATATGAGTGGCATACTTGTGATATTGATAGTGAGAATACTCTTACCACGACCTACAATCTGTTGACCAATAACTATGTGGAAGATGATAGGAACATGTTTGTATTTGGTTACTTTAATAACCTCTCAGACCTAGCTATTTCAAAAGCTGGCATATTAGCATGAAGCTTAAAAATACCAAAAAAAATACTAGTTTTCAATTTTGGCGTCCATGTCAAAATCAGAGCTCGAGATCAATCTATTTCATGGCCGATCTAAGAGACTTGCACCATTTCTGATTAAGGAATTTACAAAAAGAGTGCATCTAGAGAATATCTAGAAAGTTGTGCATACAACAGGGGTTGTTCTGCCTACTCCAATTGTCACTCGCCAATACTGGTGCAGGTCATTAATCTTGAAAATTCATATATGTCAAATTCTAGGCTTGGAACTCATATGACCTAAGATACCGATGCGCCCACCTAGCCCTGGGATGCGGGAGCGGATGCATCGCTGTTCTGTTTTTGCCATCCATTGATTCCTTCCGAACACCACTGTGACACTTCCCAGAGTCATTAACTATTCAGCAGATTCAGAACACCACCGCGACACTTCCCAGAGTCATTAACTAAACTGCCTTGGCAACTCAGTTTGAAATTTCCAATAGACTACATGGCTCAGAATGTGTCCTTGCCAAATCATAACTTTTTGAATGAAAACAGGCATTTTATCAACAATTAAATTCATGTTTTAGGCAGCTGTAAAATTTGTAACATTTCAAGTATACCGTATGTTTACACTTCAAACACCAGGAGTTGTTGCTAATAACTCAGATGATGAAACCTTAGACGTAAAGAAAACAGAGTGTACATTACAGATCGAGTTATACAGTTATTGTAATGAATCAGATAAAGGAATATATTACAAACATATAATATTAAAGAATCAGATCGAGTTATACAGTTATTATATTACAGAGCGTGTTTTCTTCCCGTGTGAGCCGTCGAACAGAAAAACCACGAAAAATGCGGTATATATTACAAACATATAAAAACATAATATGTTAATATGTTAATATTTATCAACATATGCGGTGTATATATTATGTCTAACTGATATATTAAAACATTACAAACATAATATGTTAATATTTATCAACATATATTAAAACATTACAAACATCAAATATTATTTTAATCAAATATATTATGTCTAACATATATATATATATATGAAATGCACCCAAATGCATTTGCATCCCCTAAAAAAAAAATTTGCACACTTGCATCCCGCATCCGCATCCGCATCCGAATCCGTGCCCGAATCGGTAACTTAGCATATGACAATGAGCAGGACAAACAAGTAGTACCAGCTGTTAGAAAATACGGTCATTCTTGTTTCAGAGAGATGGAAGGGCATAATGTTCCAACTATCACTTGGCTTTTATGGAATTACCTGTCCAAATATGTTGTTGCCCCAGATTTTAGTGAAGACGATGTTGAGCACTGGCTACTTCCTACTGAAAATGCTTCTAAAGCTTCTACACTCTTACATCCTCAATTCTCGGCAATCTCAACTATTCTATGCTAAATGCTGCCACAAAGGAATTTTCAAAAAAGTTTCAAGAAGATTTGAGAAGAAACTACATCAGAATTGTCATTAAATCTATTTATGAGGGCTGATTTGGCAGCAAAATAGTTTGACACACATATAAAATGTATTCACACATTTAAGTACCCATAAGTTGGAAAATACTCCGAAGGTTCAGAAATAAAGGAAAATGATAATCTTTTCAAAAATCAGTTACGGAAACAAAAAGCCATGTAGAGAGGAGAGGTCTTTAAATATACAAATAGTATGAGGAAAAGAGATTGGATTTTCTGATCCCCCTTGTCCTTCGAGGCATGAGTGTGAATCGATCAAAAGAAGGCATGCGCATTTTGTTCTAAAAGAAGATATGGCAGTGGTTTATTTTGGGGCATGTTTTGTTGTATGAGAAAGGGAAGTCTTTGTACTTTCTAATTTTACCAAGGAAATAAAGGAGGGTTTTACAAATCTTTGTGTTTGTCTATATTCCCTTTAGATTGTCATTTTCCTTTGTGTTTTACAATCAATCCTTGATGTTTATCATTTTCTGTATCAAACCATGGGTATTTTTGTTACATGGTCTTTGAATCTTAACATGTTCATATTATCTAAAAAAATTACCATTTATCTCCTAATCATTCTTTATGGGCACTGGGAAGATGATCTTTGAGTCATTTACCTCTATTCCCTTTAAATTCAATTTGTGATCATGTATGCATCATGACTATGCACGGATGTTAGTATTCCTTTCCTGCTTTCTAGTTAAAAGCATACCCTCAAAAACCCAAATTACGTCATTCCAGGGGGCTGCACTTCTAAAATTCAGAGGAAAATTGCTAATTCAATAAGCAATTTCTCCCACTGCTTGTTAGCAGTTTGCCTTCACATCTGGGCAAAGAAGAATCATTTTGTGTGTCATTTTGAAAAGACAAATCTATTAACCAACATACACCAAGTCTTGTATCAGTTCATCTTCTGTCATGTATTCCTCTTCTTTGGTTTTAGTTACTTCTGAGTCCTCCACGGGTCGGCCCATTACATCACCATACTGCCTATTTGTGAATTATATTTCCCCAAGATCCATATCGGCAACGACGCCAAAAATTTACTACCTAACTCTAATAGTTACAAAAGTAAATGGAAGTGTACATTAACAGAACATAGAAATATAACAATATAATTCACTATGCATATTTGGAAGATGTATCTTTCATTACCAAGTAATAGATTTGCAATCGATAAATAACATTAGAGAGAGAGAGAGAGAGATGTCCCGCCTACAAACAACTACATATAAATAGTGTACCGGGATGGTTAAGACTACCAACTGCTAGTAACTGCCAACCCACAAGTAGTCGAGAACTAATCATCTCAATTACAAAACATAAAATATTTATTTAGCCTACTACAACTATGTACTTTTGCCGACTACAATTATAATCCATTTATTAAGAAAGTGCTCAACAAAAAACTAACGCATCATGATCAACAACAAGGATTCTGAGATTACTGGCAAAGAATTCTAGTACAACAAAGGAAGGAAGACAGCATATAAAATTGTGGTACCTCTCGGTTCCTTCTGGAGCATAAGTGTTCCACTCACTACTGCCACCAATTGTGTCATGGACCTGCATATGTCAAAATCAGTAAAATAGTACTAATCTGCCAAGGGAATCCCAACAACAAAATCAGATATTAATACCAATAAATATCAATTTCTCGAAATAAGACATTCAAAAACACACGACAGTTCATTGGCAACCCTAAATTAGTATCTTAAAGGTAGGAAAAGACCCACAATCACTTACAGGAACACATGTGATGATCTCAAATTGGGCCTTACAGAGGGGACATAGATTGGTGATAACTGCCCAGTTGTCTATGCATTTAAAACAAAACCTGAAATATTCAAATTATAACAGATTTGTTAGATCTCTTCTAGATGAGCCTAGTGAAGTATTTAATAGACAACTTTCTTCTTGAAATAAAGATGCAGAATATTTTACTCCTTTTAATAAACAAAAAGATAAAATAGCTTTCTATATAATCAATTAAATGGCTATAAAAAATTGGGGTGAATATATAACGAGTCTAGAGAAGATTTGCCTGCTACCTAAGGATACATTAGAGCTTAAAAGTAAGCTGATTATATATAGGACTATACTAGAGGAAAATATTAGAAGAATCAAATACTTCAGTAATCTGAATGCAAGAAAAAATTCTGGTAACATACGCAAAAAGACATTATTGTTCTTAGTGGGGACTTTTCATAACTATTCATAATAAATACATCAATTTCATTCTGTTATTTTCACCTAGTGTTGTTACAAGATTCAAATGAAGTGGCCACTAAGCTTATAGACATGGCAAAAGGTTTTAGAGTTTAGAAAACGACCAACCCAAAGCAGGGGAACATGCATGTATGACCAGGTTCTAACTTTCTAAAGTCCTCAGTCTTGCCTAACAAGAGAGGTTCTAGGAAGTACCCTTCTCGCTTTCAGCACATTCAAGCCTGCACCACTTAATCCAGGACATTATCTATGATAAGCCTGGTCTACATGTGATTTATTTATCTGTTGATTGCAGTAGATTTCAACATGCCCCAGCAAGGGAGCTGATATATGTGTGATTTTTTAATTTGCTGGATGCCCTAAGCTGCAATAAATTCACTTCTAACAACACTTGAACAAAAAGATAAATTTGATGGTTTATGATCCCAAATTGCACTGAATTTTTATTATAATAAGGAATTTTATGGAAATCACTTATAATCTCAGCTCCAGTACTCAGAAATGATGAAATAAACAGTCTGATTTTAATTGTTAACACAGCAGGTTGTTCCTTTGCACCAAAGCCACCTGTTTATGTGAGTTTTGTGACCACTCCAACGTGCAGAATAAAATACCAAGTATTTTATCCTCTGTTGAACAAAGAAACCTCGTATGCTAAACAATATGACAATTGTGTGATCAAATAAGGCAACACCAAGGTTTACACTGCGAACTAACGACTTTGTGTTGGATATAACTCAGTGAATGAGATGTGATTTGCCGGTAACCACGCAGGAACTTATGCTATTCATTCAATGGACATCAACTTTCTAAATGCGAATGATTTGGCAATTTGAGTTCTTCAACTACTTCTAATGAAATAAAATGCAAAAAGGAATGGGTTAAGGAATCTAAGCTAACTCTATATCTAACTTTATCAATGCAAGACACTATTGACGATGAAGTGAAACTAAACCAATCCTTTCTTTGCCAACTTAAACAACTACGCAAAGGAAGGTGCTATCTTCTAAGGATGCGTGGATATTTTCATATTGCTAACATTCATTCAAATACACAATTCTAGCGCAATCCAAATGAGCATTCCCAATTGAAGTTAAGTGCCCACAATGAGTTCAAACTAACCTTGCATTGTTATTTGCAATCAACAAGTACTAAAAGGTATGAACTTAGGTTTCACCATGAATCGCCAACAATAATATCTTCCATTCATCTTCTCAACTACTTGACTTAAATAACTTTTAATTAACATAAATAAATCCTACTATAAGTGAGGAAATAGGAAATCATGCAACACTCCAAAATTGTACAAGTAATTCACCATGCATTCAACAATGAATCTGTAATTACTTTGGCAGCATTATAGACAATTTCTCTAAATCTTCTCTTACAAATGATTTGAGCAAGCCTTATATAGAGGCTCCAAGTACAATGAGTAGTTTAGATTGATTTGAGATCAACGGCCAAGGCTATTCCAACACAACCCTAATGTAACTACCAATTACAAGCATTAAATGCCAACCAATAACATTAAGTCACTAATCAATGGCCAATGAGAAAATTACATTGCTTTTGAATACATATCCATTTAAGGATGTACCAAAGCATTATTTATTGTGGTAAAGCATTAAATGTATTTCTGCTGCCACTTGGAATAACTAGAATGGTGGTGATGAAGGTGTGCCAACTTAGCATGTTTATCTTATTTTGACTCCACTTCTCCATCCTCCTTCTCTTGGAAATCTTCTCATTGGGATGCTCTTGAAATTGCTTGTACTTGTAATAGTTCTTAACTTGATCTCTTGGTCTTGATTTTCTTCGTCTTGATTTTCTTCATGAGTTTGAACTTGAACTTGACATGCATCTTGATTTCCTCATTAATGAGGTGTGTATATTTGCGATTCGATCATCACCCTTGGTTGAGGTTTCCAACAAGTCTAGATATACAACATTGATCATCGTATCAATGATGCCTTCTTCTTTCATGCTGCTTTGTCGTTTCCATGATTTCTCCTTCAAGCCTTAAGTTTGTTGACCTTGCCATTGCACTTGCACTTCCGTAATCTTGATCTTCTTTACTTGCTCGATGAAGGACTTGTAACCACCTTGCTTGATGTTCCCATGTTGTTTGTGTTGGAATCATGAAGTGCTTGACATTGCATCCTCTTGCTTGCCATCTCCATGCTGAAAGCCATCTTTCGCTCGAACTTCCTCATCTAAGTATCCTTGATGTTGCCATGGTTCTTCCTTGTCCTCAAACTCTTCTTCATTTCCTTGCAAAACAAGGAAATACTTGTGTTAAGTTGGTAAAATGGCAAATGTGAACAAAATTAAGATATTCATATGATTAAAGATCACATGATTTCACCCTGACATGAAGTTGCATTTGTATGAATCCATGCATTGGCATTAAACAATTTCTAACTTCTGATTTTGAATCCTGATTTCCACTTTTCTGAATTTAAAATTTAATTTCCCTTACAAATCACCCAGCAATGCACTTGATTTCATGATTATCATTGCAAACTTGATTATTAGCCATACCTGATCGAAATGTTAAATGAATTTTGAGTTTCTCAAGGTTCTAAGTCTGCCATAATTCGCACCTTTCAGCCTATGATGGGGCATCTAGGACATCTTCTTCCCTTTCAACTTTTGATTTCTCAATCACCAGCAAATTTGATTTGATTAGGTGCTAGTGAATGTTCTGCCTTTTCATTTCCTTCCTGATTTTCGTTTGATCAGGTATGCCCTACTCCTTGGCGATCTGCTTTGGTTTGAATTTGTGTTTGAAATGGAGCACTCAACTTCTCCTATATAAGTGTTTAATTTAAACAACGTGACCATTAGGTGGGCCAACCTGATCATGCCATTCAATTTCCCATTAACTTAAGTGGCCAACTAGCTTTGGTTTTCAATGAGTTTGCAATTTGTAACTTGTTTTCCTCTTAGCCGACCTGATTGGCTTTCCATTTCATTGTAATGTTGGGCGACCAGATTCTAATTCTAATTTCATTTGCACTTTAAAAGATCTTCGCAAGGCCGACTTAGACTTAGGTTCTTCATCTTTGTTTCAATTGAAAGACCCTGAAGTTGAGCCCAAGAAGCTGGGCGGAAATCAGGCACCACTTGGGAAAGCTGATTGGAATCAGGGCTTCCTTGGGTAAGCTGGTCAGAAATCAACCCTTGCTCGGGCTAAAGCATGCCTTTGGGTGCCCACAAGGTCAACCTTCATGGAATTTGCTTAGTGTTGGGCTATCATTTGATGGAAACTTTAGAAATTGCTTAAGATGCTTTAAAATTAGATCAGAGTTTTTCCTAAATGCTCGAAATTCTGAATTTACACTTGCTCCAAAATGAATTTACATCTTGATTTCCCATTATCACAAAGTCAAATAACACCAAACGCTATTCTGATTTCAACCAAAGGCTGGGCGGAAATAGGTAGGTTGCTGGGTGAGTTTCCCCAACAAGGTTGGAAATCCAACCTTGCTTGGGCAAGGAGGTCGGAAATTTGACCTTGCTTGGGCAAGGAGGTCGGAAATTTGACCTTGCTTGGGCTCTTCCCAAGTTAGGTCCTCCAAATTGCCTAAGTGCTTTGACAAAAGTTTGTGATTTTTGACTCGTACTTGACTTTCCCAATTGAAATCGCAGATTAGTTTTTTTCAAATTTACCTTAATTCTTGCACATCCTTGTTGAGATTCATATGTTTTCCAAAGTGGGGCCAATCTGATCATGTCATCTAAGCACTTTACATACCTCCAATAGCCACTTTGATCACCCGCCCAAGTCTTCTCTTCAAGTGATTTCCTTGCCTTACTGATTCAACCTTCACCACGTTCATTTTCGAAGAGTTTGCAGCCACAAAATGTTGGGTGGAAATCAGGCCCTACTTGTCCAAGGAGCCCCAAAAATGAGCGGAAACAAGGGCATGCTTGGGCTAGCTCGTTGAATTGACCCCAAATTGTGCTAAATGTTGGGCAACCTTCATCCCTTGCCATTTTCAATGCCTTGTATTATAGAATTTCATTCTTGCCCCAACTCCTAAGAGCTTCAAGTCTAGGGTGGAAATCACGGTCCTCTTGGGCAAGTTGGGCGGAAATGAGGGTCTTCTTGGGCTAGTCCACTAAGGCTGATGCTCCAAATTTATCTATGTGTTGGAATCTAGACTTGTTAAAATATAAGTTCATCATTGTTTTGCTTATGGTTTTCATCGATACCCAATCCAACTTCCATGCTCGCCTAAGCTTTCCTACTTCATTTGACATCAAGTTTCAACTAAGTGTGGAGGATGACCTACAACTAAGACCTTGACTTGCAACAAGGAACTTGACTTGCAACAAGGAACATGACTTGTATCTCAAGCTTGCTCGAACTTCTTACCTTATCCATCCTTCAAGACTTAAAAATATTCCCGAAGTAAGACCAAAACTAACCAACCACTACACTACCAAGCAAAAAAAGTGGGAATCCACATTTGCAATGGGGCGTGTGTGTTTTACAACACAAAATGACCCTAATTTGGGGTTAAGTATCAAATACCATGTAATGTCCCCTTTCTAGCCCATTAATTCATGATGTGTCGTTAGCCCATTTTGCCTTGGTCTCGTGGGCTAACCAGGACTTTACAAGGATCAAAGAGAGATTTGGCCTAGGTAATTCCAATTTCAAGCCAATCAGAGTTTATTTAGCAGAGTTTCCAGATACTTGCTATTTTTAGTAAGTCAACAGCGAGCTCAGTGATGTTGGTATTTCAAAGTTGGACTGGGAGCATCTAGTCAAGACCTTTCCAATGAGCTATCACACTTGATTATCCGAGTCCAATTGATCCATAATTTTAATGCCTGAAGATTAAATAATTTATTAATAAAGTGACTATTAAATTAAAGTACATATTATTATGTCGCTTCATTATTATTAGAACACTTTATTCACTTAAGTGGGAAATGATATTTTTAAAGGAAATTAAAGAGACAGAAAAAGGAATATGAAGAATCAGGCAGAAGGGAAATGAGGAGTCACAAGGTTGTGCTTTAAAAGAACAATGAGAGGCTCGTTCTCATCACGCTTGGTTTATGCTTCGAATATTGTTCTCTTGGAATATTTGGAAGCTTTAGCTTTCAATAGGTTTGAGGACGGAAACCCTCAAGCTTGGAGGCAATGGATGGAAACCCATTGTTGGTTGGAGATATCACGCATGTGTCTCACTTAGTGTTTCAAATTTATATTTATGGTATCCAATCTTGCTGTAAGTTCGGTAACTACGATCGGATCTTTGTTATTTCTTACTGAAGATTTAAATGCAATATTCATTTCTGAAACTCTATTTCAGCTGGGTATTTTGTATTTTTGCTAGGTAAATTGAAATCAACTACATGCAAAATATTTGTTTGAATTTTTGTGTTAATATATGGGGATAATATTCTACGGGGATATTACAATACCCGAGCTGGTTTTCTTGGCAGACTATGAGGTTTCATGAGTTTCCCAAATTAATACCTACTTTTATTTCTCATTTTGAGAAAATAGTGAGATATATTTAGAATATTTTATATCTACGAAGTACAATGTTGTGCGGATGGAATATATCTTCATTGGCGGGAGGCTACATCGGAATATAAAGATTACATGTGAAAAAGATTGGCATTAAGGTGTTCGAAGAATATTGTATGCCGTGAAGAAGTACTTTCTGTATTGGTTCATTAAAGGTTGTATTTGCGGGTAGTAATTTATAAAAAATTGGAGTCTTAAGATTACTCAAGTAGGCCCGATTAATTGAAATTGAAATAATATAGTGATACAAATTGCTTGATATTAAAGGGGTTTGTAATTCATGCCGCTGAGTAAATAATTGAATATTGGCAACAATAAAGTTTTAGGTGCTATTTATCTCATTTTTTCATCATATTGGCCTTTGATTTAAAGTGTGACCCAACTTGGGTTGCGACTACTCACCTAAGGTTGCCGTGAAAATTGATAAAGCTTTGTGTATTAATTATTTGGGCGTAATTGTGAAGAGGCATTGCGGGTTGCAGGTGCTAATATCAAAGCCTATACACTTAAGGGTCATTTGATTTTAAATAACAATGGTGGGCCTCTGTACTTTATTCGACTCTTCATTTGAGGAGAATTAAAATTTCCATCGGACTTGATGGGAGAAACAAAATCATTGCCGTAATATTAGTGTGGGGTCAGCAACTATCTACATTTCTTTAAATATTTCATTGGGCTATTTATCCATGAAGTTGGGGATATGAATAAATGCATTCCTTTAAATATTTCATCAAGCTATCTCTGTTTTTAAAGTTTGGAGCTTATGATTAAATATTTGGCCGATAAACTTCAAAGCTTCTAAAGAAGGGACAGTTTCCGAAAATTGTCGGACTTTCTTCCAAGGTTTCAACAAATACTCGCAGAGACCATTGCCATGTGAAGGGATAAGCTATATCCGTCCAGCGGTTAAATTATGATTTTCATGATGCCAAAATATTTAAGCAGTTATTAATAAACTACAGAGGTTCTATTGCTATTCTGAGCATGCCTTGAGCGGCCCCTTTGGGTATTTGGGAAATCAACAGTCGGAATTCTTTATATTGCCGTGGTTATTTTTCCATCTCCACGGCAACTATGTGGCTTCGTTTTGGAAGAGTTGAATTATTCCTGTGTGAAGCTTCTTTCTGAGTAGAGTGCGTCAAGCGTATTTTATATTACAAGGGATTTGCAGGGAATATTGGAATTCCTGAGGTCACTGTTAAACACTTTATTGGACGCTTAAGTGCATCTGTTCATTTCTGTAGCTGCGTGTCGGTGTTTCTGGAGTTGAATTGCTGAAGAATCATTGAATGCATGCCAGAACAATCCGTTGTTCAAAAGTTAGTACTGATTTCCTCAATTGATTATCATGTGTTCCGTACATACAGGGGATTGAAGCTAGTGTTTGCCAGGATTATTGCGGTAGTCAGAGAATGGTAACCATTGGTTCCACCTTCACATTTGCCAATATATTCTAAACAATCGTGCATCTGGAGTTTGCCAGCAAGTTTTAATATGGACTGTTTCATTCTATATGTTGGTGGAAGCGAATAGGGAATGTGCCGAGCAATTTTCCTAGCTGTTATTACCATTGGATTTGGTACCTGCAGAATTGTGGGCCTTCATTCCTTGACTAGCAGCATAATTTCAGTATTGAGTAGTGGAATATATTGTCTCATCAAAGGTTTAATATTTATTTGTGTTGTGCATTCACATAAAGGAATTAGGGATAATTATACAGTGGATGGTTGACTTTCTGACTTTCTGAATATAGCTGATCATAATATATTGAAGACTCTTCAATAGCACTAGTTCTTGCTCATTTCCAGAGTGTGGTTCAGTACACAGAGACATACATCTTTGCTGCTAGTAGCGTTGGGAATACATGCAAAGGAACTGTGCATTGATAAGTTTGCATTCAAGTATATTAAGCAAACTCTTTGCTGCAAACAAACGGACCTTTGGTTAAGTAGACAGTCCAGTGGTTTTGGTGAATCTTATTGTGCACATTATAATCCATATCCAGCTTGATAATTTGACAAAGCTGAGCTGCAATTTTAAAGGTCAGAGGTTGATTGATTTTTATTCCATTCTGTCTATTTTGGTCTCCTATAAAGAATTTTAGATTGCTTCAATGCAGCAATAAAGGCAGAGATTTCTTGCATATGAGATTCACAATGCTTTGATTGCTTTCTGTATGTTGTCAATGCTGTATTGTTATAAAATAAATCAGTCCAACACAAACATGAATCCAAAACATAACCTCCTAGCATGCCAAGTGTTTATCAAAATGTCTCAAAGGCAATGCACAATTTGCTTAACTTAATTGTAGTAGAAATTGGGCTGAATCAAGACAGGGATCTTACAGTACATCAGATTTAGTGGAAATTCAGTTTGGGAAATTTTGGTACAAATAGGCAGCATAAAACAGATTTGACCAGGGTTATCACAATCGGAATTGGTTCCTAGTTTGAACAACAGGATTGGTCATGATGGAGGGATTGTTTAGCAACACACAAGTATGGAAAGAGCTTGAACAAACGCAACAAAAACTCCAATGTGAATTGCAGCATTTAAGTGACACGCTTTCCAAGAAATTTGGACCCCCTAAGGTTTCATCACCATCTACAGGTGCAAGTAAGAGGTGCCATGCCATAGCAACAAATGATGCAATTATGATCAGCCACCAGAAGTATTGCATTATTCCTATGAAGATACGTGACCATATTTCCTTTGCACAATTTATGGGTGTTCCAGAAGAGGATGATGATAGTTTGAAATCTACAAATTCAAATCAGCAACTTAAGAGAAAGGGAAATACAAAGGAGGTATGCAGAAAACTTCATGGAGAGTTTGATAAACGTGCAGATTCGGTTAACAAGAACAAAATGATAGCATTGGAGAGTGACTCACATGAGGCTCCATCATCTTTGAGAGGAGATTTGCAAAAGGATATAGAAGGAGAGATAAATATGACTTCCCTTGATGAGGAGCATGAGATTGGTATGGATCATGAAGGTATGAATTTCTTGGGTGATAGCAAAGCATCTTCTAGTATGATAGTTGATTCCCATTATGACAAAGCAACAACCTTAGCTTTCCATTAAGATCACTCCAACAAAGAGTTTGAGGCATATGAAGATATTGACAACTCTTGAAAAGGAAGAACGCATTGCTTCAGAACTCCAGGATACTTCTGATGGAAATCATGCATCATGGAAGGAAGAGGAGTTTGAGGATGTTGAATACACAACACAAAGATATGAGACAACTCTTACACATGAAGAAAAATCAGAACAAGACATTAAGGACACTCAAGAGTATGAAGTGCAAATTGAAAATTCGGGTTGCTCCCAATCTGATTTTGTAGCAGCAATTAAGAAAAGGCATTTGGAAAATGACTCCGTTCACTGTTATGATGATAATCCTTTGATTATGCATGAGGTTGACACTCAAGAATTGAGAATCAAACATGAGGCCAATTATTCTAGAAAGAAGACTGATCAGATGAAGCATAGGGATAATGTAGATATCAAGCTGATTGATAACTCACTCTTTGAGATGAATGCTAATTGGACATTTGAAAATCCACTCTTTGAATTGGATAATGGAACACCTCTTGAAGTTGATCAGGAGTCCCAACTCTTGATCTTAGAGGAGAGTACATCTCAGATTGGTGTTGATTGCAACTAGGAGGTGGCTGCCTTGTCACATTTGACAGATGGACATGATGCTGATTACAAATCAACTTTGGATAGAGACTTGGCTATTAGTATGGCCATGGAGTACATAAGGAGAGAAGACAGTGCTGATGAGTATTCCTTGATCCGTTCTCCTCTTCACGCAGTTGGGACTCAATCACATTGTCATGACGATTTATCCAGTGCCTTTAGTAGCTCTACCGCCACATAAGTTGAGCATGATGATGACACTTGGGTAGAGAATATTCAGTATGGGGCTGATGAGCCTGGTATGCTGATTGTGGTTGTTGGTATGAATTTTTCACACAATTATTTGCATTGTATGACTCCTGGTATAGAGAGACAGTTATGGAATCATAGTGCTCATTCAGGATTCCCGGAAGAGTCGGTTAGTGCATCACATTATGGTTACATTGTGTGGGATGCATTTTGTTTTCCATTCAGCCCCGAGGACTTGCTATTACAATTGATGCAAGGAATGGGATGGGCAATTGGTTTGGTACGCTTCCCTTCATGAAGGAGGAAGCCATTTCCTACAAGGTTGCCAATTTGTTTCTCTAGTACAGTCACCAATTTGGGATACATGTTAGAGAGGCAGTGTTGTGGCAATTGGACATTTTGGACATTCCACCTATTATTAGTATGGAGCGGCAGGATATTACAGAAAAATGGAAAGGTGGATGGCCCTTTTGTTTGTGGAACCCAGGATGAACAATCTCATGGATAGTTATGTTTCAGAGAGTTGGTTGGCATAATGTTGAACTCCCACCATCATTTGACATTAGAGGTGTATGTGATTTCAAATGGAGTGAGGTTCTCAGTTGGATTGAGTATGTTCTCATACATGACAGCAACACATGGCAGGTTGACTCAACTTATTATGCACGTGGGGTGATTTGGGATCCTAGCATTCAGTTGATTGGTGCATTGGTTCATGATGAGTTGCTTCACAACTTCGGGCTTGGTAATGTTTATACCAGTGTAGCGCAATAGATTGGCAGAGCATCATTTTTTAGGCGAATATGGGATCCAAGCATTGATTTCGGCCAGCCGGTGTAGATTGTTTGAGGACAAGCAATCTCTAGGAAAAAAGGACTGTAATGTCCCCTTTCTAGCCCATTAATTCATGATGTGTCATTAGCCCATTTTGCCTTAGTCTCTTGGGCTAACCAGGACTTTACAGGGATCAGAGAGAGATTTGCAATAGGCAATTCCAATTTCATGCCAATCAAAGTTTGTTTAGCAAGGTTTCCAAATACTTGCTATTTTTAGTAAGTTAGCAGCAAGCTCAGTGATGACAATATTTCAAAGTTGGACTGGGAGCGTCTCGTTGAGACCTTTCCAATGAGCTATCACACTTGATTATCCAAGTCTGATTGATCAGTAATTTTAATGCTTGAAAATTAAATAATTTATTAATAAAGTGACTATTAAATTAAAGTACATATTATTATGTCACTTTATTCTTATTATTAGAACATTTTATTCACTTAAGTGGGAAATGAAAAAGGAATATGAAGAGTCAGGCAGAAGGGAAATGAGGAGTCACAGGGTTGTGCTTTAAAAGATTAATGAGAGGCTCATTCTCATCATGCTTGGTTTATGCTTCGAATATTGTTCTCTTGGAAAATTTGGAAGCTTCAGCTTTCAACAGGTTTGAGGACGGAAACCCTCAAGCTTGGAGGCAATGGACGGAAACCCATTGTCGGTTGGAGATATCACGCAAGTGTCTCACTTAGTGTTTCAAATTCGTATTCTGGTATCCAATGTTGCTGTAAGTTTGTAACTACGATTGGATCTTTGTTATTTCTTACTGAAGATTTAATTGCAATATTCATTTTTGAAACTCTACTTCAGTTGGGTATTTTGTATTTTTGTTGGGTAAATTGAAATTAAACTGCATACAAAATATTTGTTTGAATTTATGTATTAAAATCCGGGGATATTATCCTATGGGGATATTACATAACACAAAAATTAGTGTGACTCACTGATCTAGCATATTCTAGCCAATATTCAAGGTAGGAGGATCACTTTCTTTGCAGTTGCAGTTCCAAATTTCACCTCCTTAGCAATTAGGTGAGAAACTCCAATCCAGAGGCCTAAAAAGTGATGTTATTTTTCAATAACCATCCACAGGTGCACTAAGCCAGATCTATGATCTCCCTCCTGCACTGTGAAATCATGTGCACCTACTCCTTGCTAAAGATTGTGGCCACTAGTTCGAATAGAATTATGTTGAGCAATTTTTTTCCAAGCTTAGGTGTCTCACTATAATCTTATCATGCTAACCTGGACTAAGTTTGATGATGGATACTTAGCCCAAACCACTTAATATAAGCTAAAATTTAACCCAAAAAAACACCTTTGCAAAATCATCGAGGATTCTAAAATTTGTCACTTGCACTTATCATATGTTGAGTGGGATGCTCCCCTTGAAGCCAGATAACCGATTGAAATGTGAATATGCACTATTCATTATATTTCTCTATTCATAGCGCATAAATCTTCTCTATGGGCTATTGGAAAGAGATTAACCTTACAACTCTATCACTGTGAGCAATGTCTTTGGCATCCAAAATTATCTTTGCCTGTGTGATAAAGTTGTCTAGGTTTGATTCCAATGCAAAGAACTCATCCAATGATCTATTCAAAAGATTGGCACATGGATGTATGTAGCTTGAAGAGGGTAGACTATGTAGACTAACTCTAGTGCCCAAAAACCTTGAAAATTGGATGCAAAAAGCCAATCACTCCACTTGCAATTATTGCCCAGAATTGTCAATGAAGAGGTAAGGGATTGCATCTTGTCCTCTTGATTAAGCAATTTGAGAGGGGTTTCATCCTTCTAAATCGCAGGTTACAACCAGGGGATTCCGTCCTTGATGCAATTTTGGCTATAAGCTCCAGCTTCAAAGGAGAAAATAGAAATTTTATGGATAATCTCAAATGAATCATTTGCCAGAGTTGTACCTACAATTTGAGGCATATGGGACCCAAAATCGAGTGCCTAAATTCGAAATTTAAAATTTTTTTGTATCTTCTTTTTTTTAAATGTTGGGCAGAGTTTTTAACATGACCGGTGATGCTGGCACGACATGCCCTCCAACACCACGTGAAATGCTTTTGATCTTGAACTATAAACTGGTGAGGTCACAAACAAGAGACCTGATCCCCAATAATCACTCAATCCTACAACTGATAGTGCCCATATAGCAACAAATAATGCCATGAAACAGCTGGAAATGATAATAATAGCAATCCGAAAACTAAAAATCATGTGGACTTCAGCTTTACCATATCTCCTTTCTAACTTGGCTGTAGACTCTAGTAGGTGCACATCACTTCCTCCCCTTATGGTTTGTAGTTTTGTGCAATCAGATAGGAATTTGAGCTTCTTTCATTAATCTTACAGATGTCCTTTATTTACTTTCAATTGAGCCAATAGCTTCCCCCATATGAAAGATGTCTCCCTCATTTATCTTCTCCATTTATTGGTGAGACCCCTTAATTGATGGCCCCCCCAAAGATGAAATCATTAGTGCCACCTGACAGTCCCAACCGGTGCTGAGAGGAGAGGGGTGAATCAGCACCTATAAAACTTCTTTAAATAAATCTGATGAAGTATACTTATAACTATAAGCTAAACAGATTCAAGCATAAAATAACATCAAGCAATCAATCACATAGTGACACCAGATTTATCACGAGGAAACTCAATTTGGGTGAAAACCACGGTGTGAGGAGACCTCACAAATTCTGCACTCTCTTGAAGTGCGCCCTGTTAGGAGCCTTCCCTGTTAAAGGATTACAACGCACTATTAGATGCAACCCAGTTAAGGGACTTATTACAATAAGGTCAGTTAGTGCCTGTCTTGTTAGAGGACTTAGAACACCTTACAAGATGTCACCCGGTTAAGGAATTTGATACAAGGGACCTGTTAGAGTCCACCCAAATACTGAGATTTAACTATTGTAATTGTTAGAAAACAATAGAAGGATTGACCTTTTACAAATGGCTTTGCATAGCCTGATAAGATCTCTGTTATGCTCAACTGAGAGACATCACCGGTCGTCGCAGGTGTGTTCTCCTTTACTGTTGTGCTTCTCTACACACTCTTCTCTCTTCTTCTCTTTTCTATTCACCTTAGCTTCTTCAGCATACAGGTTCACTCTTTTCTTCGGCAGAATGAAGGCAACCTATATTCTTAACAGGCAGAAGAATATATAGAGTTCTTGCCCTGATTGCGCCTCTCATGCATGACCTAATTACAGATCCCTTTCGGATACATCACTCGGTGGAGTATTAGTTTACTGAGGAAACATCTGATGCATGCTCTTGCTTTATCTGTTTTATGAAGAAGACAATAGATGTGTATCAAGCACCTTTCCTTCGCATGAGATAACTCCTTGTTTTAAAGCCACAAACTTCGGCTTTAAAACTTTTAAACGCGCCTCAAACCGATCACCATGTTAACTCAAAGTCTTTCGGATTTAATGCAATAAATCCCGGTTGCAGTAAATCCCGGTCAAAGAGTTGGTTTAAACAAATAATTGACTATGACTTCCCTAGTTTATCTTCTCGGTTAAGATCCTAGTGTCGTGAACAAATAAGAGCTTTAACCTGTCACCTTTCCTTCCTCTGCTTACCAGTTGCACCCTTTCCTCGGTTGCATCGTTGACACCGGTTGTATCCCGGCCCCCGGTTGACTCCTTAACTTGGTTGTATCCTCTACTTGGTTGCTGATGCACTTTGCTTAGTGACCGGTTGCTCTTGGTGAGCAGATATAGTCTTTTCTTTCTTGCATAGTGTCACCGATTGCCAAACTAGTCTCTTTACATACCGATCCACCACTAGTGTTCTCCTTAGATCTTTAGACCTTAGATTGAGATGTCAAACACCTCTTTCCTCTTTCCTCTTTTGCCAATCAATGACAATACTTAATTGTCATATGCCGGTAGCAAGCTTACCGGTTACCATCTCTTAATGCCAACAATCTCCCCCTTTGGCATTGATGGCAAAACCTTAATGGGCAATTATCCTATGTGCTTGTATCTCTATGTTACTGCCACTGCCACTGCTGGTCATCTACCAGTTTATTGCCAAACTCTCCCCCTTTTGAAAAATAATGCCAAAGGCTAGTCAGAAAGACTACCTTAATGAAATCTACTCCCCCTTCGAGCAGCAATCCTTTTCATCAATTCATAAAAGATGAGGTGAAACCCTTTGTTGAAGCATAATGAACTGATGATCACCTTTGCTACTTTACTGATGATCAAGAAGGGGGTATCACCCCTAGTTTACCTCTGAGATAGTCAAAAGTACTCTTTGGTAGTGGCTTTGTGAAAATATCAGCAATCTGTTCTTTTGTGGGAACATACTTCAACCTTACCTCTTTGTTTTGTACTAGCTCTCTCAAGTAATGATACTTGATGGCAATGTGCTTTGTCTTGGAGTGCATGACAAGGTTTTTGGATATGTTTATTGCACTGGTGCTATCACAGTAGATTGCAATCGGTTCAAGTATCTGTTCTTTGATTCCTTCCACTAGTTGTTTGATCCAGATTACCTGTGTGCAATTGATTGTTGCAGCAACGTATTCAGCTTCTGTTGTAGACTGTGAAATGCAGATCTATTTCTTACTTGTCCATGACACAATCCTCCCACCGAGAAAGAATGCACCACCACTTGTGCTCTTTTTGTCATCAATGTTGCCAGCCCAGTCTGCATCTGTGTAAACCTTTCTTGGAAGCCTCCCTTGTGAGAAAACCACAAGCCATACTCCTCAGTACTCTTTAGGTATCTGAAAATTCTCTTCACTGCTATCAGATGTGCCTCTTTGGGGTTTGCAGAGAATCTTGCAACTATGCCAACCGCATGTGCAATGTCCGATCTACTATGTACTGCATACTGTAATTTCCCTATCATGGACTGATACAGTGTTTCATTCACTTCTTTTGCATCATCTTCCTTTGATAACTTGAGGTTAATTATCATTGGAGTACCAACCGGTTTGGATTCTTCAAGTCCAAAAGTCTTAAGATTTTTTTTTACATACTTGGATTGAGAGATAAAAATACCTTCTTTTAGCTAATGGACCTATAGTCCAATGAAAAATTTTATGGCTCCTATCATAGACATTTCAAATTCTTTCTTCATTTCTTCAACAAAGGCTTTGCTCATCCTGTCATCTCCTCCAAAGATGATGTCATCCACAGATTTCATCAATCAGGTTCCCATCTTTTCCGGTTTTGAGATACATGTTGTTGTCCCTGGTTCTTGTGAATCCTATGGTCAAAAGGTATGAATGCAACCTCTCATACCAAGCTCTTGGAGCTTGCTTTAGCCCATAAAGAGCCTTTTTCAATTTACAGACCATACCACCTTTTTGTGTAGATGTGAAACCTTCCGGTTGTTCAATGTAAACTTCCTCCTCCAGTATTCTATTCAGGAATGCAGATTTGACATCCATTTGGTATACTTTGAATTTCTTGTGAGCAGCATAGGCAAGAAGAATTCTTACTCCTTCCAATCTGGCCACAGGTGCAAAAGTTTCTCCATGGTCTAGTCCAACTTCCTGGGCATACCCTTTGCAAACCAGTCTTGCTTTATTTCTTATGACTTTCTCTTCTTCATTCAGCTTGTTCCTATAGACCCACTTTGTCCCTATGACATTCTTGTCCTGTGGTCTAGGCACAAGCACCCTTGTATCATTCTTTTCTATTTGCTCAATTTCTTCCTCCATGACATTGACCCAATTTTCATCTTGTAGGGCTTCCCTTGTGGTTTTGGGCTCTATATAGGAGAACAAACAGATATTCTCTCTGGCCTTTTTCCTGATCAGGACATTTGCATGTTTGTCACCAATTATATTATCAGTTGAGTGATATGTGACATACCTTGAGAGAACCGTTCGCTGTTCCCGATCAGGTTCTTCCGGTTGAGCAATTTCTTCATCATGGTCATGAACAACTTCTTGTTCATCATCTTGTGTTGGTCTTTCATCTTTCGGTACAGCCTCCCACTCCAGATGTCTATTTACATGTTCTTCTCTTTCATCTTCGGTTGTTGCTTCATTGAACTCAAGAAGATTTCCTTCATTTTGACCTTGCAGGTTGTCATATTCATTGTGACCGGTCTTCTTAGTTGGTTCTGAATGTTCAGCTTTTACATTGATGCTTTCAATTATTTTTCCTGTTCTCTTGTTTAGACACCGGTAGGCTTTACTTTTGGCAGAGTATCCCAGAAATATTCTTTCATCACTTTTGGGCTCAAACTTCCTAGAGTACATATCTCTTTTAATGTAACAATCACTACCAAAAATTCTGAAGTATCCTACACTAAGAGTATGATTGAACCACAATTCATAGGGGGTCTTACCAGTTCCCTTTTTTACTTGAACTCGGTTCAGTGTGTAATAAGCAGTGCTGATAGCTTCTCTCCAAAAGTGATGAGGAAGATCCTTCTAAATCAACAAGGTTCTTGCACAGTCAATCAGCGTCCTGTTTCTTCTTTCTGCTACTCCATTTTGCTGAAGAGTCCTAGGTGTAGATAGCTGCCTCTTTATGCCATGTTCCTCACAGTAGTGAGTGAACTCTTGAGAAGTGTATTCGCCTCATCAGTCTGATCTCAGACACTTCAAGCTTTTACCGGTCTTCTTCTCCACTCTAGCCTTGTAGATTTTAAACATGTGAAATGCCTCTAATTTCTCTCTAAGAAAGAGTGTCCACATCATTCTTGAGAAGTCATCTACAAAGAGCATGAAGTACCGGTCTCCGTAGTAGCTCTTTGTTCTCATCAGTCCACACAAATCTGTGTGCACAAGATCTAGAACATTTTCAGCAAAGAAAGATTTACTGTTGAAACTTGTTCCTGTCAGTTTTCCTAACTGAAAATCTTTACAAACACCTCTAAAGGGTTTTGTAATCTCAGGGAGTCCTCTAACTGATTTCTTTTTGCTCACTTTGACAATATTGTCAAAGTTTATGTGGCAGAGCCTCTTGTGCCACAATCAACTATTGTCTTCTTTGGATATAAGACAGATTTTGCTTGATTCTCCTTTGACTGATGCTATGAGACAGGCTCTTTCCATTGAGTCTAGGTAGAACAGATTCCCTTTTCTCTGTCTACCGGTAGCAACATGAGCTCCGGATTGATTCTTGACTACACAGGAACCTTGTCCGAATTCCAACAGGAATCCTTTGTTGTTCAGTTGTGCAACACTCATTAACTTGTACTTGAGTCCTTCTACCCAGTACACATCTTCACAAACAGCATTATTACTGAGTGCAATAGAACCTTTACCTTTGATAGCACAGGGAGCATTATTTCCAAGGGTTACTGATCCGTTGTCATTGAGCTTCAAGCTGATAAACTTGTTCTTATCACCGGTCATGTGGTGAGTCCATCCGCTGTCAATGATCCAATCATCATGCTGATGGGATCTTGAGATAAGTGCCATTTCACTTGCCACTGGGCTCTCTCTTCTATTATTGCAACAAATGCAATTTCTGGATCTTCAAAGTCTTCAGATTCATTGTCTGTGACTCCTTCTGCAAGGTAGCACTCCTTTGCTTTACTCTTGAACCGGTTGCTCTTGTCTTTGTTATCATTATCCAGACATCTTGTAGCAATATGTCTTATCTTATTGCAAGAGAAACATTTCAAAGGAAGCTTCCCTTTATACTTCCCTTTTCCTCTGGGAAATCTCCTAGCGATGAGTGCTTGAAACTCATCTTGCTCCATCTCTTCTGAGAGCAGATTCTCAACAAGATTACCAATCTTACCGGTAGAGCAATTACCGGTTTCTCTTCCCTTTTTGGTGGAAGAGGTATTGATAGAAGACTTAAAAGTTGCTTCCTAAATGGGTAAGCTATTATCAAAATTACTCAATTCAAATGTAGTCAACTTACCGATAGGGAGTCTAGAGTGACTTGATTTGTGGTTACTGATCTGAGTTCTTGAATAGCAAAGATCTTGATGGCATACTGAGGTCTAGGCGTTCTCAGTATTTTGCTAACCACCTCCTCTTCACTGAGTTTTCCTCCAACGCTCTTGATGGAGTTGATCACCTCTTTGATCCGATTGTTGTATTGCTCAATGTCTTCTCCTTCATTCATCCTCATGTCATCATACTTTCCTCTAAGGCTTTCAACCTTGGCTCTTTGAACATTTGGGTCCCCTCCATATACCAATTGCAGCTTAGCCCACATCTTGTGAGCAGACTCTAGATTTTCAATCTCAGCATAGACATGATCAGGTAATGTGTTGGCTATCATATCCATAGCAGTCGTGTGCTCAGTCTTGATCTTCAATTCATCAATTGTCAAGGTGCCAGCGGGTTCACTGTAATAAGTGGTTACATGAGTCCAATAATGGTCTCCGGTGGTCTTCATGTACAACTTCATTCTGCTACACCACAGAGTAAAGTTTTCCTTTGAAAACTTTGGTCCTTCCTTTCTCATCATCTTGACTTTTTCTTTATGCAATTAAGCAGTAAAGAAAATAAACCTGTGCTATGATACCAATTGACAGTCCCAACTGCTGCTGAGAGGGGAGGGGTGAATCAGCACCTATAAAACTTCTTTAAATAAATCTAATGAAGTATACTTATAACTATAAGCTAAACAGATGCAAGCATAAAATAACATCAAGCAATCAATCACATAGTCACACCAGATTTATCACGTGGAAACCCAATTTGGGTGAAAACCACGGTGTGAGGAGACCTCACAAATTGTGCACTCTTCTGAAGTGCGCCCTATTAGGAGCCTTCCCTGTTAAAGGATTACAACACACTATTAAATGCGACCCGGTTAAAGGATTTATTACAATAAAGCTAGTTAGAACCTGCCTTGTTAGAGGACTTAGAACACCTTACAAGATGTCACCTGGTTAAGGAATTTGATACAAGGGACATGTTAGAGTCCACCCAAATACTGGGATTTAACTATTGTAATTGTTAGAAAACAATATAATGATTGACCTTTTACAAATGGCTTTGCATAACCTAATAATATCGTTGTTATGCTCAACTGAGAGACATCACCGGTCGCCGCAGGTGTGTTCTCCTTTACTGTTGTGCTTCTCTGCACACTCTTCTCTCTCTTCTTCTCTTTTCTATTCACCCTAGCTTCTTCAGCATACAGGTTCACTCTTTTCTTCGGCAGAATGAAGGTAACCTATATTCTTAATAGGCAGAAGAATATATAGAGTTCTTGCCCTAATTGCGCCTCTCATGCATGACCTAATTACAGATCCCTTTCGGATGCATCACTCGGTGGAGTATTAGTTCACTGAGGAAACATCCGATGCATGCTCTTGCTTTATCTGTTTTATGAAGAAGACAATAGATGCGTGTCAAGCACCTTTCCTTCGCATGAGATAACTCCTTGTTTTAAAGCCACAAACTTCGGCTTTAAAACCTTTAAACGCGCATCAAACCGATCACCATGTTAACTCAAAGTCTTCCAGATTTAGTGCAATAAATCCCGGTTGCAGTAAATCCTAGTCAAAGAGTTGGTTTAAACAGATAGTTGACTATGACTTCCCCGGTTTATCTTCCCGGTTAAGATCCTAGTGTCGTGAACAAGTAAGAGATTTAACCTGTCACCTTTCCTTCCTCTGCTTACCGGTTGCACCCTTTCCTCGGTTGCGTCGTTGACACCGGTTGTATCCCGGTCCTTGGTTGACTCCTTTCCTTGGTTGTATCGTCTACTCGGTTGTTGATGCACTTTGCTTAGTGACCGGTTGCTCTTGGTGAGCAGATATAGTCTTTTCTTTCTTGCATAGTGTCACCGGTTGCCAAACTAGTCTCTTTACATACCGATCCACCACTAGTGTTCTCCTTAGATCTTTAGACCTTAGATTGAGATGTCGAACACTTCTTTCCTCTTTCCACTTTTGCCAATCAATGACAATACTTAATTGCCATATGCCAGTAGCAGGCTTACCGGTTACCATCTCTTAATGCCAACAACACCCCTTGAATACATGCCACTTGGTCTAGACAATTTTAGGAATGCCATCCATGATGCCATTGCCTTAGTCCAAGTTTACTATTTTTAGTAAGTGTTCGCATGGGCACTGACTTGGTCAGTTGGGAATAGTTTCACTTTATGATGGTTGGTGATTGCATTTAATGTTGATCATTTGGTGATATATGGTGATCTAGGGAATTATTAAATAACGTTAATGTTATAAGTTATATTAAATATTTAGGTTCAAGTTATTTTAAATATATTTAAGTGGCATCTAGGGGGCATAAGGAGACATTTTTAAAGGTAATTTAAGTAGTTTTTAAAAGAGGGGCACCTACAAAGCAGGCATAAGGGCGATTTTATTAAATAAATTAAATATGTATTCCCAAAGTTGGGCGTGGGAATTGAGGAAAGAAATAAAAGACTTTTTGGAGCTCATTTTGGCATTCAAGTTTTGGGGATTGATGAAAAGATATTGCTGGTTGAACAGAGTTCTTCCAAGGGCTTTGTGAGGATGAAAACCTAGAGGACATCCATTGGACAAGTGAAAGATCTTTCCTAGTCAATTTGTGGGTGGTTCTATACATAAACTACACAGGAGCTTAATTGTTTGAGATTTCTCAGTTATAGTGCCAAATCTTGATAGGGACATTGAATGTAGAATCATTGAAGACTTATAAGCAGATTTGAGAAGCATTGTTGCAAATTGTAATGACATTTTTTCTGGTCATACACTTACCCCAAAAGGCCATACAACTCACAGTGGGACATGAGGGTTTGTGGGTCAAGGATTTGAGTGGGTCTATTGCTGGTTTGGAGTCATCTAGGGGTGCTAAACACAAAGGAAATAATCGCTGGTGGAAGAAGTGCAAACTTGGAAGGATTTGGAGGCATCCTCAAAACCCTAGCTTGCTGGTTCTAAGTTTATTTTCAAACCTGTTATGTATTGTAGCTTCTGTGTATGTTTGCAATATCAATTTGAAGCTATTTAATCTTCTTGGCATAGTTTGCAAACGCTGCAAGTACTCTCCAGTTGCCGAGTACTCTTTGTATTTCTTTCTCTGGAGATTTTACAGGTTTAACTCACCAGTTTTAATAGAAATGGGAAAAACATGGATAAAAATGCCAACACCGGTAAAACACTGGTTAAAACACATTTTTACATGTTTTTTTGGCTATAAACAATGCATTTTCTCTTTTGAGATGTCAGTTTTTAATTTAATACATTTTGTAATTCAATGTTGCAAAAAAAATATGTTTTTTAGAAATTTTAATTTTTAGTACTCTCGTTTCATGTTTTTGTCGAGTATTAGTGAGCTGAAAATTTTGGGCTCACCAAGTACTCTCTAAGTCCGAAAATGCAAACTATGCTTCTGGGTATTGTTGGTTTCATTGTTATTTTTCTATTTATAATTTTATACTATGTCAAAAATCTGAAAGTAATTTCCATCTTGTTATTTCAAATATTGAATATATTGGTGCTTATTTTCTCTAAGCATTATTGCAAAAGATATCTATTGTTGCATCATTGCATTACCTTTGAAAAACCTCATGTTCAGCATTCAAAAAACTAACAAAACAAAAAGAAAGTAGGGTGCACATTATAGTGGTATTAGAGCAGTGTATCCTGCCATCTTGAAGGGGTTTAATGAAATATACAGTTGATATGACTTGTTATGAGTAATGCAGCTAGTTACACACCCATCTTATACACATCATTACAACCTCAAAAGGAATAATCAAACCCAAACATTGAAGAGACACCAAGAATTGATCTATTTGCAGAAGGGGAAAGGGTTGAAATAATTGTGGGTTATAGAGACTGAGAGCACAAAAATTGTGAGGAAAGAGAGGAACCTAGTACAAAAGACATTCTTAATGATTTGACGAGGGGATAGCTTGATTTTCAGCAGAGCATGCTCATATGTGTAACCTGATGGCACAACATATCTTGGACAACAATAACAATGGCAATAATAATGCTAGAAACAATGGTGGTAAAAACAGGAAAGACAGGAACAATGGAAATGAGGATTGTCCATTTTATGACAGGGATGAAAATCAATGAACTAGAGCTGGATCAGCTAACTCAAGTCCCTTAATGCCTAATTTCCCACCAAGAAATAACCCTTAAATAAATAATGAACCGACAAAACAAGAGTAACAAGATCAAATTTTACAGGATTGAAGGGATTCTAGTCTTCAGTTCCAAGCAGAAATGTCCTTTCATGATTACATAGATATCAAATTGAAGCATAGACTATATAGAGGTAGAGGGGGTAGGCATCATAACCAAGATCATCACAGGAAAGTTGGTAAATTATCAATTCCTTACTATGATGGATCTAGTAAAACAACTATGGCTTGGGTTCTTGAATGCCTATTTTCACCTCAATCCTAAGCCAGAAGATGAGGCTATCAAATATACAATTGATTCATTTGGATGGTGGAACTCATTAGTGGTGGCATCATAAGATGGTCACGCTAGGGCACGACCAGATTGATCCATACACAGTTCACGAAGAGACTAATCAAGAGATTTGATTAAAAAAATCCCCAAGTTACATTTTAAAGAGTTGGCAAAATAGCAGCAGTGAGGGTCTGTGGATACTTACATCAATGATTTCCAAAAGTTGTCAGTATTGGTGACAAATATTTCAGAGAGGAGATTCATTGTATTATTCATACACGGGCTATGAGATCCTTTGAGAGGCTGGATCAAGGCACTCAACCTACCTATGTTACAAGATACCATCAAGAAAGTTGGGGAGAGGGATTCTTCCACTTCTGAAAGTAAATTTCAGACAAAGAGATTCCCACGTAAGAAAGACAAAGATAAAAACATTTCTGGAAGGATTCAAGTCAGACAAGACCTGAGTCAACTAGGTTGGATAGCGACTAGCTCAATGATCTAAGAAGGAAAAAATTATGTTCCCAATGCAAGGAGCCATGGAACCAATCTCATAAGTGTGTTATTAAAGCAAAGGCTGACCAGATTTAGTATTTTTCAGCAAATGAAAAAACTTTAGAAAAATCAAATCAGCATACTGACTCAAAGGATAGTGATGAAGAGAATTCATCTGAGGAGGCAAAAAAGGAACAAGAATGTGATGGGACCATTTCCCAACTTTCTAGTTTTTAGAAAGTGTGATCATTCACAGTTAGAAGCATTCCTTGTAGGCAATGAATAATTACTCTCATTGATACAGGTGCCACCCACAACTTCATTGATGAGAGTCTTGTGGCCAAATGGGCACTCAAAACAGAAATTTTTGAAGAATTTAAAGTAATGGTTGCAAATGGATTTAAACTCACTTGCAAAAGATCTTTGACCTAAGTATACAAATGGGTGATTGAGTTGAAAGATGATTAAATGTGGTGAGCATTGGGGATACCGATGTGGTTCTTGGCATGCACTGGATGCGAACCTTTGGGGAGTTCAATATGAATTAGCATACTATGGAGATGAGGTTTGAATCAAATGGGAAGAAAAATACTGTTCAGAGGTATGTCAAATGGTGGTCCAAGAGTAGTATCGTTTAAGAGAACAAAGAGGATAATCAGGCATAATCACATGTAATGTGCAGCAGTGCATCATAATGCCTAAAGTTATAAAGCACAGAAGAGCTGTTATCGCCCCAATATTCAGATTTCATTATCTAAGCACAATATGGCATTTGATAGTATACACCACGGAATACCATTATAGAGAGGAATCAAACATGTTATAGAGCTGGAGGAAGGATCTAAACTAGTGATCACTACCCAGTATAGACATCTGAAGAGGCACAAGCATGAAATCATAAAGGCCATCAAGGAATCACTTGAGCTGAGGCACATAGACCCAGCAAGCATCCTTTCACTTCTTCATTAATGTTGGTTAAGAAAAAGATGGCACAATGTGGTTGTGTATTGATTACAGGGTACTGAATAAAAAAACTATTAAGAACAGGTATCTTATTGACGAACTGCATAGTGTGTGTTACTTTTCTAAGATTGATTTGAGGTACCATCAGATTAGAATGCACGAGAAGGATGTAGAGAAGACAACATTCAGATGTCATTTTGGACACTTTGAGTTCTTGGTAATGTATTTCAGTCTAGCTAATGCCCCAGCCACTTTTCAGTTGTGTATGAGCCAGGTCTTTTCTAAGCAACTCAGAAAGTTTGTCCTCATATTGTTTTGACTAAGCTACCGGGTTTGCAGGTCAGAACGCTCGGTACCGGCCCAGTTTGAACCTGGTACCAATCCTACTACGGTCCGGCCAAGGTGATTATGCATGCTTGGAGACTATTATCAAGGGTTCCTCTCTCTGTTTGGGACTGTAACTGTCCATTATCAGACTTGGCATCACTCAAAAATTCATATAAGACCTGTAGCAACATGTTAACTAGGATATCAGAGCTACATTGCTCATTACTGACTCCAAATCTGAGTGGTGGGTATGACTATGGGGGTGTTTCAGACCTGTTCCTACCAGATAATCATGCCCAAATTGAATTCTTATGCTTCCTTGGAGTTAGGTGTGCAATGTTGTTGTTTTCCGTAGTGTTCGGTTTACTTATGGTCCCTCTAAAGAGTGTTGAATTGGAGACTGAAGCTTCTTATTTATGGTGGTTTTGTTGTTTATATGATACTATGTGACATTCTAATCTTAATTCATGTTTCTAGGCTGCACATATATATAATTTTTACATTGTTTTTGTACTAACGGACCCATATGAGCCCAAACCCCATTTCAAAATTTTGCCATACCAATAAACCAGGTTCTTGAACCCAAATCTGAACCTGAACCTGAAGCCGAACCAGCAACTTAGTCTTTTGATGAATCTTAATTGTCAAAAAACCATGGAAAGAGCATATGAGACAGCTTGACGAGGTATTGAGCATTTTAGCCGGGGGATCATTATACACCAAGGAATCTAAACATGATTTTGGCATGCTAGAGCATCTCTACATTGGCCACATCATTAGTTCTTAGAATGTGAGAGTAGATCTTGGGAAGATTAAACCCATTGTTGACTGGCCTACACCCACGAATTTCTCACAGCTCAAGGGATTATTTGCGTTATGTGGATTCTATAGAAGGTTTGTTAAGGATTTTTCACAAATAAAAGCATCACTCACAAATTTGACCAGGAAAGGGGCTTTTGTGTGTTCAAATGCAACACAAAGATGCTTTGATCATTTCAAACAAGTGATGAGTATTTGCCCAATGTTAGCTATTTCTGACTTCTCCATACCTTTTGAGTTGGAGTGTAATGCCTCAAGAGATTGGATAGGTGCTATCAGGATAAACATCTAATTGCCTTTGAAAGCAAGAAGTTGAGTGGTGCGGAAAGGAGTTATTCTATGACAAAGAGATGTTGGCCATAATGCGTGCTTTGGTCAAGTTTAGATCCAACCTTGTGGGAGGCAAATTCATTGTTTTTTATTAAGGTAAAAGCAGGTTTTGAATGGAACCCGAAACCATTTACAATAAGCTTAAAGATATATCATTTCAGCCCTTACAAAAAACGAACGCCAAATGATGAGACTTTTGCATTACTGCTTAGGTGGTGAGATTTGGCAGATAGATGACAATATCTTTATCTCTCAATCAAAGTATGCCGGGAGTTTGCTAGACAAATTTCAAATGCAAGATTGCAAACCTACATCCACACCTATGGAGAAAGGGTTGAAGTTGTTAGCCAAATCAGATTCACCTATGGCAGATGAATCCACATTCAAGCAACTAGTGGGCAGTCTCATGTATCTTACTACCACTAGACCTGACCTCAGTTTTTCTATGAGTTGCATTTCTCGCTTCATGATTGTCCCTAGAGCTAAACATTAGGTTGCACCAAAGCATGTACTGAGATATTTTAAAGGCACTTCTAACTTTGGCATTTTGTACAGCAAAATCAAAGATCCTGGACTCATTGGTTTCACAGATTTAGATTGGGCAATTTTTGTTGATGATAGGAAGTCTACATCTGGGTATGTCTTTGGTCTGGGACAAGTGTAGTCACATGTGCTAGCAAGAAACAGCAGGCGTTAGCTCTTTCTTGACTAGAGCAGAATATCGAAGAACTATTAAAGCAACTTGTGAGGAAGTTTGGCTTTGAAAGATGCTTTCTGACACACACATGTCTCAAGCTGGTCCTTCACCTCTATTTTGTGACAATCAAGGGATTCTCAAACTTGCCAAGAATCTAGTCTTCCATGAGTGGACCAAGCATGTTGAGCTTCACTATCATTGCATCTGCAAGCTTGTAGAAGATGGGTCAGTATACTTGCAATATGTTCCAACTAAGAATTAGAATACAAGCATTCTCGCCAAGTCTCTAGGCTTGGACAAGTTTGTAAAGTTTAAGGGACAATTTGGTGTAGTTGACAGATTGACCATTAAGGGAGGGTATTAGAATAATATTTGCATATATCTTATTATTAATGGTCAATAATTTATTTTTAGGTACATTAGATTCTTTCCAATTTTGCTTTCAGTTATCGATAGTTTCTTTAGGAAACATCGAGACTTTGTAATTGCCTATAAGTACATTTCATTCTTTCAATAATGAACAAGTAATTATTGTAACATAACTTGCAGCAATCAATGATTATCTTGATCTAGATCCTTTTGATATTGATGAAGATAAAAGACAATTATTATTTTTTATTGTCAATTTCGTAATTGTAATGAATTTCATTTGAATCGTGACCTTGAACATATATGATATATATTATATTAATATGACATAAAATTGAAATTCTGAACTATCAATTGGCATTTGGCATTGATCAATGATGAACTATCATACTATCAAATATTTTTAGTTTTACAATTTAGTATATTGCTTTAAATTCTTTGTATATAATATGTATATTATGTATCTATGTATATGTATATATATGTATGTATATGTGTGTGTGTATATATATATATACGTATACATATATATATGTATATGTGTGTGTATACACATGCACGGACATACCCAAGGGCAAAAAAAATTTGCCTATACCTATTGTGACCTAATCACACATTGCCCATTGAAGATGGGACCCCTATACTTTTTGGCTTATTTGGCCTCTTTTGTTTTCTCGTCTTGGTAGCTCTAGCTCTAGCTCCAGTGGTAGTTCCATTTGAGAAGTGATGAGTTTTAACCAAGTCTTCAACCAAGAGTAATTACCTACCTTTTGATTCTGACTTTAGAGTGCTCCCTGATTTTAAGTTCTGAATCTTTTGATGTAAGGCAATAAAATTTTGAGTCTTTATGAAGCCCCCATTTTTGCATGTCAAGTTATTGATAAGCACAAAGAAGACAGTCCTGAAGAGTAATGCGAAAAGGCACTAAAGGTGTCTAAGAGAGTGATAAGAAAGGGAAAGGCACCTAGAAACAAAACATGAAGATCACTAAGGCTTGAAACATTCAAGGATGAAAATGTGGAGAAAGGTGCAAAAACGGTTAAATGAATGGAAGACTTCACTTGCAAATGTTAGGAATGCTCAAAAATGCCAATTTCACCAAGCCTTGAAACATGTTCGAAATCCCCAAAATTGAAAGGAATGTTGATTGAAGCAATGAGGGAGCACTTATAAGTAGAGGGTCCACTGTGGAACTCCAAGCATGTAGAGCACGAAATACATGAGGTTAAAAGAAATTTTAAAATAAGAATCAATGTGTGGCCCACATATGCAATCTAGTGCATATTCCAACGAATGGAGGAAAGTTTGCATAAAATAATCCAATACCATAATTAAAACACACTAGAGCGCAAATTCCCCATTATCATGGAAATTGTTTCAAAAGGGATACAGTCCACAGTGGAAGTCAATATGTGCTAGACCGCATATTTATAATATCAAATAAATAATTTGAATGACTGAAACTCCATAACATTCCCCATTGAGTTCAAAGCGTAAGTAAAGAAATGAATCACAGAATTTGATAGTCCACAGGGCGACTAATGTGCTCTAGCGCATTCTGCAAAGGGAAGAACGTTAGCATAGTAACTATCTACGGGACCCCCTTACTTGACCCAGCACAAACTACATTAAGTAGAGGAGTCACACCAAAGTTTGAAGACCGCAATGGTGCTCAAGGAAACACATCTCATGGAGACATAATCAAGGAATGGTGTCGTAAGCATTGCCTTTCCATGTTCAATGGAAAATGCTACAAATTTGGTGATCTGCATTCGAACATGAATCCCAAATGGTCAAAGCATACCAATCAAGTTTGAGAAAGCCTTCACATACCTGAGGATGCACAAATATAGATGGAAATTCTTCCACTCGAATGCATTCCAGCACCATCAGCACCAAAATCAAGGAAAGTATGCGAAAAAAAAAGTTTGCAAAATGCCTTCTACCAGTGCCCAGGGTGAAATATCCATGATTGAGGAACGGGATAGAAGAGGGGAGTCCGTCCAACAATTCTTGACATGCAATTAGAGAACAAAACGCAAGAAGGCACTGAAGTCGAAAACCCCCTCCAAATTGCAAAGAGCATTATCATTCGAACATAATACATGCAACTGAATTAAGTCGAGGAAAGGAAAAGAAAGCCTACTCGATGATGCTCACGGGAGGCTCCTTATGCATGAACATAGTTCTGGTTCAAATTCAAAATCCCCATCGTAGGCAAAATGTGCTTTTAGAAGTTTATAATTCTGTCAAAAGCATGAATCAAAGGCACAGTTACAGAACTTGGTAATGTCTTTGGAGTTACATCCGCTGAAGCGCATTAAAAAAGGCAAATAACTTAAGGAACTAGATAATATGGTCGCGAGGGGCCTCTTGTGTACGCTCCAACGCAATTTCATGGTAGTCGTGTAGTGTGGGAGAAGGGAGGAATCCACCAAAGAGCCCAAATTGCACCCTGAGCGCATATTCTTATGAATAGAGGAATGTTTTCCCAAATGAAGGACCATTTACAGTAACAAGTCCACATTGAAGAGCCTGCGCAATGCATTGGTGTCCACCATCAAACTCTGGCTCGCTCCCCCCGACTCACGCCCAGCATACATGCTGTAGAAAGATGAATGAAGGGATGATCCATTGCGAAGATGATAGTCTGCCAAGAAAGGAGAAATACACCCAACGCGGGTTGGGCATAGTTAGAGACACAAAAGGAAATGAAAAGAAAGCATCCGTGATGAAAGCTCAAGCATGCTGAGACGCAGATGGTGGAGAAAGTTTTGAGAAAAATAGCCCACGACAAAAAAAAATCCGCATCTACACCATATTCACGCCCGAGCGCAATTCCAACCCAGTCACAGAACTCTGGGAAAAAAAGAAAAAAATCTTGCACCCGGCCCAAATCACGCCCGAGCGCAAGTCAAAGCAGTCAACGAAATTTTTCCAAAACAATGAAAAATCCACTTGAGGTCCGAATACGCACTCCAGCGCGATTTCCACAAAATGAAGGAAATTCCCCAAAATAAGAAAAGTTCGGCAATGGCCCAAATCGCGCTCGAGCGCAATTTTTCTCAAGTCAAGGAAAATCAATAAAATGGAATAATCCACGAGAGGTTCCAATATGCGCTCAAGCGCATTTTCCACATAGTTAGGGAATATTTGAAATAGAACATATCCACGGTTGCTTCAAAATCGCACTACAATGTACTTTCACAATGGTAGAGGAATAATCTGTCATTAAACCCCAAATGAGCTTGAACACAAATCACACGTGAAAGAAATTTCTAAACAGGTCCAAGTCTGGCACTATGGTCCAAATGCGCCCAAGTGTATTTCGTTATGAATGAAGTAGATTTTAAAAAAATTAAGTCCGTGTTGTGGTTTAATATGCGAATAAAATTAAAGTCCTGAGATCCTTTACCAAGGTAAGTTTACGCTCGGAAGATATACACGACAAGGAAGGCATTATGAAAAACGGGATTTAGTCCAAGTCTCCAATTGAAATTGGTCAAAATTGAAACTCGAACCAAGATTCAAGTCAAAGTGGAAAATAAATCAAATTTTTTATATAATTAAATATAAATTTTATATATAATATTTAATTAATAAATCTTTTGAAAATTGAAAAAAGCGACATAATTTTTTTGGATTTGGAGCAAATTTAATTAAATATTAAATTTTATTTGATATTTAATTAATCAATATTTGAAATTGAAAAGCGGCAAAAGTGGATCAAAAATGAAAAACAATTAGATCTTGGAAATTATTTTGAAAATTAATTAATATTGAATTTTATATTCAATATTAAATTAAAAAAGCTCTGAAGAGAGAAGCAAAGCGTTTGAATTTTGAAGTGAAAATGTTGAAGAGAGAGAGAAACAGAAGGCGCAAGAATTTTGAAGAGGGAGGAAGTTCCTTTCTGGAGAAAAAAAAGTTTCAAGATTTCATGAGTTTAAATTCTGAGTTTGAAATGAGATGTAGAACGCCTTTTATTTTAATTCCTCGCATGATGCTTATGTCAATTATTTTGTTTTGTAGGATGAAGAATTCCACTTCCAGATGTTCACAGAAGGAACTCAAGTGCCAAAGTTCAAGTCTCAGTATTGAAGACATCCAAAGATCCCAGAAATGTGATTCAAGGTGTTCAAAGCTCAAATATCAAGTTCAAGTGAAGATATATAAAAGGAAGGATGCAACCTCTTGAATTCCCTTCAACAGTCCAAGGCCATAATCAAGCAACTCTATGTGAAGAAACTCCAAAATGACATAATCATCAACGAAGGATTCTGATCCATAAATTTCCAAGAAGGTACATGGATGAATGTAAATGTTCAAGCGAAGATAAGTTCAAAAAGAAGTTGTCAAAGTTGAATCTAGGTTACAAAATGATGCGGTTAGAAAAGCCCTGAGCTTACATGGCATCCATTATGTTGATGTAATGCCCAGTCATCTCCACCGGCTAGTCAAAGGTCTCCGAGTCAAACTTCAATGCATTCAAGGAAGGGAATCAAGAATAACCTATTCAAGGAAGACATAGCATTTAATGCATAGTGGGCCTTCATGTCGCCCCACTCTCCTGCTAAAATGGCATGCGTAGTGGGCAATTATTACCCACTAAGATGGTGGATTCCTCTTCATTTGCCCATTGGACACACAAATTAATGTAGATTCTCTCTTTTTGGCCTAACCCTAATTAGGGCTGAGTTGGCAAAATCTAGGCCATCGTTTATTGTTTTAATCCGAGCCACTCGTTGTAACTGGAGACCTATATAAGGGCCTCATTACTCATTTGTAAGGAGCGGATTTTAAGATTGTTGCTAAGAGCTACCAAGATAATAGAGTTTTCATTGTTGATTTCATGTTGATTGCTTGATAAATCTTGGTGCTTACCTGGTTTTATTATTCCCTCATTTAGATTAGATTGTTTAGATAAGTGTTATGATTTCAATGGAAAATGTGATGGTGTTTTGATGAGTTCCCTAGTTCATACTTTTGACGGTTTGTTGATTGTAAGTCATTGTGCAAAGTTAGCCTGAACCTATTTCTATGTATGCTTAACTTCTATCATTCAACGTACATTGTTCATTTTGATGGTGCCTATTATGGTATTAAAATCATTTGCATAACCCCTTGAAGATTGCACCGGTTTTTGCGTAGTTGTAGTTTATCTTGGCGAAGCGGAACTTGGTTATTTAGAAATTTGTCCACCAAAACAGTATTCATTGTCATCATTGCCTTTAGGAGTAGAGTAGAATTCCTAAACCCTCTCCTGTTTGCTTTCTGCATATTTTGTGAAAATCCAAAAAAAGTACATTGCAATATCTTTCAATAGCTCCCCATCTGGTATGATTTGAAATCAATTTCAAGTTTGCAAATCTAAGGCCCCTCATGATTAACAACAAATCACATCAACCATTGAGCTTATCCACTGTCAAGACCTGACACGAAAGAAACCCTAGAGTATGTTGTGTGATCTTCCACAATCTTAGCACGCAAACGAATTTGATCAAGAGAGGATAAGATACTTTGGTATTTTGTTCTACTGTTTGGTGATTCATAAAACACACATCAACAATACCCACATACCAAGTTCTCATATCCGTACCCGTACTGGCAACTTAGTTCCTTAGCCATGAGCATGTGATGTACCATTGGAAAGTTCTTGTTAAATCAAAAGCAATGGTGTTTAATTTATATTACATTTAGTAGAACCATGCATTGAATTAAAAAGGCGAGACAAAAATGAAAAAAGGCAAGAAAGAAAAAATTATGTCCACATGCGGACATATGTTGGTCAATATGACTTGAAAAGTGCAATCGTAGAGATATACTAGGATTTAAAAGCCCTACATAACTCTAGTTGGTTACGATACCTAATTATGCTATTGTGTACAAATCTTACTAAGAGTGATGCAAGGGCAATCTAGGGTACTTGGTGAATCTGCATGGTGGTGTGTTATTTTGGTTCTGTGTTACTCGGTTGCAGCTTTAACCGATGGTCTCGATTATTGAAGGAAGCTCGGTCACTGAAGGAACTCGATGAAACCTCTTGTGCTCGGTGGAACTTGTGCTCGGTGATGCCTGTGTTGCTCGGTGTTGCTTGGCTTAGTTGGTTGTTTCACTGGTGCTCAGTTGTTTCTCTGGCGCTCGGTAGTTCTGGTTTACCGACTGGAGTTCTTAGAGATTTGGTTGGCCGACTTGGTGCATTTATTGTTGGTAGCTTTTGTTGTATTCTCCTATGTAGATCTAGAGACCGACATGGAGAATTAAATGTTTGTAAGGCTATTTATGAGCCGACTTTTGTTGCATTTAATATTTGTTTGTAATAGGAGCCGACTTAGCTTATGAGTTAATTGTTTCTTCCAGCCAACTTGTGGCTGAAGATTAGTATTTAAGGAGTGCTTAGGCAGTTGTTTAGGGGAGTGAAAGTCAGTAAGTCAGTGATTAAATCTGGATCCTACGAGATCTTGAAGATCAGATTGTTATCTGATATATTGTAATAGCAGAGCTAGTAGTTTGCATGCTTGGAAACAAGGAGATTGTTTGGTGGTTTGCAAGCTCAATTTCAGATCTACCTTAGGGTTTCCATCAGTTGCTGATTGTTTCAGAACTGGACTAGCTAGAGAGATTGCAAAAATACTTTTGTTTGTATTTGGCCCTAACCCGGAAGGCCTTACAGCCGGGCATGTTAATGAAAATTCAGTTGAAAAACATTGTCTTGTTGTGTAACTCCGCATTGTGGTGTTTGGCTTCTTGTTTGGACTGTCCTTAATTGGATCCTCCTTACCTATCCTGCGTCAAAGAGTATGATGTTAAAAACTTCATTCATGACCATGGACTTCAGCATTATAATTTAAATATTATATTCCAAATGGATATTATACTCTCACAATATTGTCAAGATTTTCATAACTTTTACGTGTACTTCATCTCGGGCACCATCCTTTCATAGTCTCCAGAAAGTTTGAAAGGCCTAGGTGCCTCCACTTTACAATTTATTTCTTTGAATCATAACAAACACTTCAAACAAAGAGTTGGCAAAACCAGCAAAAGTTTTTTTTCAAGTATTTCTGCAATTTCCAATTGCAAGGTTTACAAATGGAATCAACAATTTTTTTGAGCAATAAATGGCCCTTAGATTTTATATTGGCTAATTCCAATTGTCCTTTGGATCTCATTATTTTTTCAGTTTACTTGCTACTTCAATATCCTTTTTGTAGAATCTACCCACATTCTAATATACTCTTCCAAAATATTTTTCAGGAGGAAGGCTATAATCATGTCCTCGCCCATATGGTTGTTATTAAGTGATTTACTGAAGACTACTTGATAGTGTTTTCTGTGGGAAAAGTATCTGGATATAAAATTCAAGACAATTTTAATGCTGTTCTTGCACTTAGCTTCGTCCATTTGTATATTGATTAAATTTTAAGCTTTTGATAGTGGGAGATGATTTAGGTATAGCATTCATTTACTGTCATTGTTGGCTCTGCATTCAAGCTCCACTGACCTATTATGGTCATTTCCAATATTCAGGTCACTTCTTTATTTCTTTACACCACATTTGCCATCCTTAAATCTGTCACTTGAATGATTTGCAAGTGTAGCTAGCATATCTGTGAATGCTAACCCTCCCCTTATGCAGGTATGATGTTTAGAATTGTTTTTGGAAAAGGAAACTGATACTTATACAAGCACTCATAATTGCATGTACTAGCTTGTACTGCCATGCATAGAATTTCTATATAATTCACTATAAAAAAAAATTATATTTGGCAATCACATAAAAGCTAAGATAACAAAAATTATTCCTGTGATATACAATATTCAGATTCATACCATTTTTATCATATATAAATTAAGAAATCCTTGATGTCAACTCCATGTCAGTGCTATTACAAAATACATTATATATTATAATTCAATCTAATAAAATCAATCCAATGTTTTGAACATATTACCAATGATTGCAGCAGTCCAGGAGCCCACGGTCAATAACCTCTTCCATACAAATACCACATCTTCCACTTTCAGTGCCAACCACCTCCAATGAAACAAACCATAAGAAGGGTTAAACAACTGGACAATGTTAATTTTTATTTCCAATGAATTTTTGTTAAATATTTTCACTAAGCACTTAACAAGCAGACTTCAAATACTTAAAAAGTATTTTGGAGTCTTGACAAGCAATAAATATTTTTGGTATCAAATAAAATGAAATATTCATCATTTTCTCATGTATGGATTACTTCATTTCAATAATACATCCATTTGAGAGACAAAGCACCTCTACGAATGATAAAGATTTTAGCAACATCAGGATGAAAATACGAGCCAAAAAATAACAATTTGCCCATACTACCAAACTCTTCACTTTAAACTGTCCAGGATCCTTTTATCAAATGATCTCAAATTAAGTGCCCTAATCCTACACTCATTGAACTGCAAGAGCATGACATTAACAATGGCTGTTTCATTATACAAAACCTCACAATCTAAAACGTTCTTCATCATAACTTGGACGAGCATAAGGCCATAATGAACTGCAAATAGTACTACATATGAAGGAAATATGTCTTTGCACATGACATCCAAACGTATAAACAATGAATCAACACAATCAAATAAAAACTTGATAGTTATGGACACAACACAAAAGTTAATTTTATTAAGCTTGATTAGCTGTGAAAATTTAGGTTTGGAATTACAGAATCCTCGAAACTATCACAGTCAGTCTGCACAGGTGAGCCTGCAACAAATATTTCATCCATAATGCTTCTACCAGCATCATGCAAACTATAATGCTTGTCCCTGTAATCCAAAGAAAAGAAAACCAATCTTAGAAAAAATCACCAAAAAAACTACTTGAGATAAAATTAGTTTACCAAGGCCCACCCTCTAAATCCCCTATTTTCTAGAGCCCTTGAACATGACAAATATAATGTAATTGTAGAGCCATGGTAAGGCAGAAAAGTAATTATACACAGAAAAGCATATACTGTGATCTCTACAGATCTATATGATTCCAACAACTGAACACTCAACAATAGTGAAAAATAACATTCAAGTACAAGTCAAGTTTTTCTTGTAAATGCATAGTTACTAGACTCGGCCAAACCTGGACCCAACTGTCATACTGGTTCAATTCAACTTAGGCCTATTCCTCTAGAAACATCTTTTAAAGAAATAGAGCAAAACCAACAATAAACTAAGTTAAACTTTAAAAAAAGTAAGAAAGAATACATAAAAACAAAAACAAAAACTTAGTTGAGACTCATCCATATTTTTAAATGTGCTTGTGAATCTGTTTATGCATTTGATAGAATACATTCTGCATGTTTTTAGAATGCAAAAAATTTTAAATGACTTTTAGTTCCATATGTTTTTTCTCTCTCCATAGACGAACTGAACATTTCAAACTTGATTACTATGATCTAAAGAGAGTGGAGGAGCCCAATTTCAATGAATTTAGAAACTAATCTTTTAATGTTGAATGTAGAGCAAAATGTTAAGAGAAACAAATCACCATCTTTTAATGTACACTTCAGCATAGCATTTAACAAGCAACCATTGACTTTTATAATTTATAGCAAGCAATTACTAGAAAGATTTGACAGGTGTCACAAGACTTCTTGATCTTCAGAAATGCAAATTACAATTTTATGTTCTCTATGGATTGTAATAGTACTTCTTTGCACAATATTTTCATTAACAAATGGCTCTTTCTGAAAATTTTGAGTTATTGAATGCCCGATATCGTCTTAATTTTTCAAAATGTCCTCCCTCTAGTGTTTCAGTTTTTGTGACCAGATGTGAAATGGTGTTAATTCACTTGAAAGTGTTTCAGCCTCAGTTATTCATTTCATAAGTTCTTTACTGATGGAGTTCTTCGAGCTGTAATGTACTGTCCCTACCCAAATATTTCAAAAAAAACTGGCAAATTTAATGATTTCCCACTCTCAGACAATTTGTCAAATAGTTGGCAAACATTAAACCACTCAGTTTCCTGACTTTTATAATTTGGAACAGCTGCAACTATCTTCCATAATCATAGAAAAACTTACAAACAATTGGCATGCAATAAAAAATACATAGGCAAGTTATAGTTTGCAAGCATACACCATTGCTATATATATATATATATTCCATGGACAATTTACAAGCCCAATACAAACAATTACTATTATTTTCAACCTCCGGCCAACAATTTTTTGTTTTTCTTCTGGCCAACAATTGATAAAGAAATATTCCATCAAACAGTTGTCATGAAAACTGAATACTAGATAAAATGATATGAGGAATGCTTGCTGCAGCAAAAGGATGATGTTGTCACTGCCCTATGTTGTAGAATGGCTGATTTATTGATCTGAAATTGATGCACTACTACTCTAGATGAAGTTTGAAGTCATTCTCATTCTGATGTAGCAAAGTTGAGAATAGAATAACCTTGTTAATGGCTGTCTTTCTCACTTGAAGATTACTAGAAAATGGTGGCCTACTATTAGAGTTGTGCCTAGAAATGGTAACGAATGGAGTCCAAAACCAGATTCTTAAGTGTTCTGCCTCCCTTCACAAACCTCATGTACCGTCTCTTTTCTATAAGACCCTCTTATGAGCAACAAAAGTCTGATTTCAAACTATGAAGTGGTAAGGCCTGCAAAAACTAATAAATTAACCTCTATACCACTGGTGTCAGTACTCAATCTTCTCTTTGTATCCCAATACGATTTGCAAACAAATGACACCCAAACTGAATTATCCAACACAATAAAATCTCCTACAATCATTCAACACATTGGTGAACCCTGAATGACTTCACTCAAATGGCTAGGAAGATTTTCATCCTAAAAAACATTCTCTGCCAAAGGGTTTTCATCCTAGGGTAGAATGGATGAACAAAGCACAACCTTCACAAGCCAGGGCCCCATAAAAATGTACAAAATAAGTTCTCTCCTCAAATCCCCCTTTTATACACTTCTCAGAAATAATAAAATAATATTATCCCCTCTAAAAGTGACATTTAAAATCTCTTAATTAAATAACACTTTTTGGCATTCTTTTTTTAAAAGTGCTTTAAATGTTGGCCAACCTTTTAAAATAAATAAACATAAGTTGCCTTATAAAATGAACTTCGATAGCTTAATTATTCAATTATTTTGCATGCATCAATAAAAATCTATGGAAAATACTAAAATGGACCAATTATGCACCCCCAATAACTCCACCAACACATTAAGTGCATAACTCTTCCCTTCGTAAAAATTTGGCATTCTCCAAAGATGGATTTCTCCAAGAAGTTTGAAATGCTCCCAAAAAGTTGGAATCACATGGAAATTGGATAATTATGCTCACCTTGATTCCAAGAATTCTCTGCTGCTATCAAAAAACATTTTTGAGAAAAATGGCACTCTCCAAAAATGCTGGAATGGACCAAAGAAGGGGACATTATGTGAAGCCATATGGCAGTGCATTCGTTTCCCAACTATCCCCTTCTTCCTTGCAATAGTGTAAAACTTCCAACCATTGTATTAGTGGGCATTATCTTCATGCTTCTTGTTGAAGTGAAGATTTTTTGAGGTCAACATGATACATCTACTTTTTTCAATCATTTTTAAAAGAAACTTTTATCTACATCCTCTTGTCCTTGTTTCCTTTAACTTCGCAATAAATACTATTCAATCTTATTTCACATATTGTAATAAAAATTTCAATGTCAGATCCAGACCTCTACCACCTATCAGCCAAGGTGCCATATCACTTCATTAATAAAAGTTCCAAACTTAACTTTATCTTCACATATCTGATTCACACTTTGCAAAATTCACCTTTCCTTGTTTTCTATTTTCAAATTCTCTCCTCTTTCATTCTGATTTCTCAAGCAACTTATGTGCGCGGCCATTTTAAGCAATTAGCGTATACCCCACCATCACTGATTCACTTCCAAAAGTCTTCAGCTTTAATATATTCTTACATACATGGCTAATAGCACATTAATAACCATCTCCCTTGTAAGCTTGCCCACATTATCTTTGAATTTACTATTATACACAAGAGCTTGGTCACCTACAAAACTGATTTCTCAAATGATATCTCTAAGAAATGAACATATACTCCAACTAATTTCTTCCTTCTTCAAATTTAACTGGGTTATTGAGATTATCAATCATCCTGAAACTACTAGAGAAATTGACAAAAACCATAGTAGCTCCAAGAGCTCCAAGACCACAGGCTGACACCAATAGAAAACATAGGGCAACAACTGACTCAAGCCCATCACAAACAAAATAAGACTAAATTCTTCCTTCTTCCAGCACAATTTTCACCTCAAATGGTGATAGAATCTCTTCTTCATTGCCTCTAATGATCACTCCATCAACCCCAAGCATCTCAACCTCTCCCAAATCACCAATCTCAAATCTATTGTTGGAAATAACATAGTTGTTGACAATTCTCCTTCTATCACGGATCAATCCTTAGATCTCCCAAATTGTGAAGTAGCTCACCTTATTTATTTGTCCTATCTGTCGAGCTGATTGTATGCATATATATAGTGCTAGTGCTTTGTATCTTGTTGGTTACACTTGCTTAGGTTCTGGCACAACTCTGTAAACCATTCTTTTAGCTTCCTTAAACAATGGATGCTTTATGCCTTCCCTCCATTGGTGCTATTTACATTGAATGTACTTTCGATCAACTAACTTATTTTAGTGGTTCATGGCCATTTATATAATTTCATTTTACTTCATTTCAAAAAAAATTGGTTATGCATACATTCCATCTATCCCTATTCATTTGTTATGTCCATAATTGTCTTAAAATTGTCTAAGCCTGATAGTAAAATGATTCCCTCCTAATCTTTCTTATCATCCTAGTAACAAAAATATACTAAATGAAAGCCCAATAAATATTGGAGTAATTAGGTAATTACCTTAATAATTAATTAATCAATCATTAATTACTTAGGTCCCCTATTACTTTATTACACTTAGCTAAACTTAGGAGTGTTTTTCTATGTTTATAGATCATGTCGTCTCAAGTTATAAGATGAGGATGCTTGTCATGATCTAATTTAATCCTCACCTAGGATTTTATCTTTATGCTTTTATAAGCATTCATTCGTAATTTTGTAATTTAAATCCCGAGCGTTCCCGGAACGAGGATGCACCCGGGACTTGGGGATGGCACTCTGGCATCCCCAACGACGCCACCATTTTTTGCTCCTGCCATCAGGAATGCGGGGACGTCCTAGCGTTCCCAAAACACTAAGGGGGACGCTTGTGCATCCCTAGGACACCCAGGCATCCCACGTTGCGGCAACATAAAAAGTATGTTTTAAAAAAAAACACATTTTTTAATTGTTTCTTTGGTTCTATTTGAACCCTAAGGGTATGTGAGGCTCATCGATGGTCTTTCATTCCTTCAAAAGGCCTCCAAGCTTCATTTGTTTTCACATTTTCATTTCTAATTGATTGGTACAGCAAGAAGAAGAGTGGAGATGAGAAAACTTCAATGTTCAATGTTCAATGTTCAAGTATTTTCTATTTTAGTATTTAGTATTTGACATTTTACTTCTTAATAGTCTTATACATCTTTTCATAACTAGCATTTAAGTACCATATGTATAGTATATAGTATATACACACACCCCCACCGCCCCCCGTCGTCCCCAAATTGAGGCCCCTCTGTCCCCCCGTCCCAGAAACTTGTCCCCGCGTTCCAACATCCCCCCATCCCCGATGGCGGTGTAACTATGGTAATCATCAAATGTAATCTAGGTTTATTCAATCAGTCAAATACAAGCATATCAATCACACTTCCTTGGATCAATCTCTCTCTCAAGGTTGCAAAAGCGCAGTCCTAGCTTTTTCTTTACACATGTGATAGGCATTTTGGCTGTAGGTGATTTTCAAGAGCTGTGGTGTTCAATGTAATCTAGCTTTATTCAGTCAATCAATACAAGCATATCAATCATGCTTTCTTCAATCAATTTCTCTCTCAAGGTTACATAGCTCAATCATGGCTTTTTCCCTACATATCTGATAAGCGTTTTGGTTGCAGGTGATTTCCAAGAGCTATAAGTTCACTATCGACTCCACATGGTATCAAAGCACCAAATTTGTGACCTCTTGTCTATGTTTTGAGAAAATCGACCTCAAGAGAGAAAAGATGCATCCTAGAGCAGTATGGGGTCATCACCATTGGATCTAGAACAGCCAGAAAACATTTGTCAATTAGTCAAAGTTGGAGAAGTTGAAAAGATAAATTAACAGCAAGGACCCTTGCACAAATATCTATATGACCCTACCGCCATTAATTCCTCCTATGTTGACAGTACACATCTGCCACTAATTCTAGTTTTTAATATTTTCCTTAAGTTCATAAACAGTATCTCTAGTTTTTAAAAAAGAAAAAAGAAAAGCAAAAAGCTTTTAGAAAAAAAGTAGAAGTTAAAATAATCAAACAATTGTTTTGTTTTGTTTTTTGCCTTTTTTCAGAAGAAATCAAAAAAAGGCAATTTTGGGTCCCAAGGTAACCACTATCCAATCATTGAATTGCAAGGATAGTACATGGTCCAGGGTTTAATTTTCTCAATGGTATGGACAGCCTATCAACGAAGGCTTCCATTACTAACCAGATCACTAATGGCAAAATCTTCAAGATTTCAATAGCACGTGTCGATCCTACGCAGGAAAGAACATTTTGATTGGTATCTCAAATCTTTCGTTGAATAGTTGCAAGCATATTTCGACGAATCTAGAATATTCTAATAACCAGTGGTGGCAAAAATATTCTCCATTGCCACAGCATATGTCGACCACTTCATGGTATATACCAATGAATCTCAGTTTTCAAGTGGCCAGATTATTTTGCCAACAAAGGGAATATTCTTGACATAATTGTTGACATCATGCTAATGTTAACGGTACGGATGCCACTTCCCCCTCCTAGACCCCTTTTGCCCTCAAAAGCTTTTTTCTTTTTGGCATAACTTGGGCATACAAAGTCAAATTCAACCAAATGTTATATTGTCAAAAAGTTGGTTTTGAGCACTTTCCAGTGGTGCAAATCCCATTATCAGGTTTTGCTACAGATACATTTTATGCTCGGACAAGTCAAATCTTCATTTCCTGCTTTCGGGTTCACAATTTTTTTTCTTGTATCTCTAATTTTTGCAATTCTTGCAATGTTGGAATGGTATTTCTGAGCTTTTCAAATCCATACATGCATTTTTTCTAGAATCTGCTCCGAATACATTTTATTCAATATTTTGTAATCTCACATCCTAGTTGATAAATTGGGCGCTTTGGCACTTGGAAAGGATCTATTTGTATGGGATGACATCATTTGATCTACTTTATATGTGTTGAAGTTATTGCTTTTTTATTTTATCATTTGCGGTGTCATGATTTTTTCTATTCATTCTTCTATTGTCATCCTAGCAAAGGCTAATTATAAGTTTCGTCGAAATGGCATCCTAACATATTTCAAGTGGCTTGATCTTCTACCTTATTTGAATATACTCATCCCTAAACCAACCACACTAGGGGGTAGATCAGCTTGGGATAACATCATTGACCATATTGTAGGAGTGATTCATTCTAGTGTTGATCTTGACACGATGTGTGTTGTATTAAACATTGATTGTCCCCACAAACTTTGGACTCGCCTTTAGGAGATGCGTAGAGAACCTCATATCTCTCCATTTCCAAAGGGTCCTACTATCGATTGTTGCATTCCCCTTACAAATGCAGATTGCATACTCTTTGATGATGACACTTTAAAGGAGCTTGAGTATATTTCAAGTCTTCCATGTTCCAATGGATCATAGGCTTGTCTCCTAGTTCCTAATCCTCACGTTGAGACCCAATCTTCATTTTCTATAGTTCTTGATCAGCTTGGTATTGCCACATCTTTGGCCACCATTGATTTAGTGCAGCAAGTCATCCATCATCTTCCATACATAACTACTTGGGATTCCTATCTTGTCGACATATCGTCCTTGTTTGTGGAGTCTCAAATTCTAGATTTGGGAGATTATCTTGAGGACATTCATCTCCTCTTTGTTGACAATTACATCGTCATTGTTAGCCCGTCATTTTCATTGTCTTTGCAGCTTGTTCTACATCAGTCTTCATAGGTTTCTAGATTGACATCATCTCATCTGCCATAAGGACATTTGAGTAGTTTTCAAAGGCACACATCATGTGGACTTGGATTCCTAATTCATCCAGTTTATAGGAATGGCTTCTTCAATCACCAATAGATTTATTTCTTTCTAAGAAGAGAAATGTTGTTTGCAAACAGTGGATGGTGTTCTATCTTCAAGCTTTCATCATTGGCACAAGAACTACTTTATGGGGGGCTCATATCTTCAATTTTTCTCTCCTATGGGGGGACATCTATTGTACTTGTGTTGATGAAAAGTCCAACTAGGGAGGGTCTAAGAAGAAGGCCCATGTTGCAGAGAATACTGAGCAAGAATCTACCTTTTATGCATTCATGGCCAAAAGACCAGTTGATCATGTCAAATCTTCTGCCTGGTACACTGATTTTGGAGCTTACTGTCATTTCACGCACAAGAGAGATTGGTTCATAGAGTACACGGCTTGCTCTGATTCAGTGATCTTCGGCGGTGGTTAAGAGTATACAGTTGTTGGCAAGGGGAGTGTTCATATTACATCTGGTGGGAGAAATCTGATTTTTCTCAATGTATGCTATGTTTAGAGCATAGAGCTCTATTTGCTCTCTACGAGTCAGATTATGCGAAACTGTCTGAAGTTGGATGTCATCATCAATGCACATAGAATCAAACAAGAAAATTGCAATTGGGCTCAAAGATCATGGATTGTATAGAGTAATACTGGAGAGTCTCAAAAGCATGCAATGGCTGCAAAGAGTTCATCAATCACTACTCTTTAGCATCAGCAGTATAGGCATCTCAACCTGTCAATACCTCTCTTAATTCACTTGGGAGAATCTAGTAGATAGCTTACCAAGATTTAGTCGCAAACATGAGGTATGTGGAGCTTGCTAGGCAGGGAAGCGACATCGAACTCCATTCTCAGACGAAGACACTTGGAGAGCATCCAAGGTCTTGCAGTTGGTTCATGCAGATGTTACCAATGAATACTACATCGTTCACTGGTGCCAAGTATTTTATTCTGTTTGTAGATGATTTCAGTAGGAAAATGTGGGTGTTATTCCCAAAGGCAAAATCAAATGTGTTTAATGAATTCCAAAAGTTCAAAGCATTAGTTGAAAAAGACTCAGAATATCAGATCATAACTCTTAGGTCAACTAATGGGGGGGGTTGTTCCAATGAGTTCACCAACTTCTATGCTAAACACAATATAAAGTGTCATCTTACCACACCCTATACCCCTCAGTAGAACAGTATTGTTAAGCGAAGGAACCATACAATTACGAAGATGGCTAAGTCTATGTTGGAGCATAGAAATGTTTTTGAGAAGTTTTGGGCTAAGGCAATATTACTGTAGTGTACCTTTTGAACAGGTCTCCCACACAAGTTGTCAAGAAGATTACCCCAAAGGAAGCACGCTCTAGGAGAAAACCAAAAATCAGCCAACTGAAGATTTTTTGTTTGACAACATATGTTTGGATTCCAAATGCCAAAAAAACCAAACTAGATTCCAAGAGGCAAATGTTGATGCTTACAAGCTATAGTGACAATCTCAAAGCCTACCGGTTGATTGATATGGACAATGAATGTCTCACATTCAATAGAGATGTTGCTTTTGATGAAGGAGGGCCCTTTTAGCTCTCTTCTCCCATCACAAGTCTTGAAGATCAGACTGTGCAGGCTAAAGATTTGGGTGTTAAGCTTCCATTAGCTCCACCTAAAGGGAGGGATTTTGACGATTCCAAACTTGTGGAATCTCCTAAGCACGCACCTATACCAGCAGATTTCCCTTAAGACAACTTGAAACAGCATCCAGATGATTTCATTCCAAGCAGCCCACGTCATGAGGATCATCCTAATTTGGAAGATGCTTCTATTCTACAGCCTAAGTGGTGGGAAAATCTCATCAACGATGTTCGTGACAATGAGCTTGTTGAAGGTAGATCATCTAGAGGCAAAAGCAAGTTGAAAACTGTCAATTTTGCTCTTATGGCTCATTCAGAATGTTTATGAGCCCCAAGATTATTTAGAGGCAAAATGTAAACCTAAATAGGAGAAGGCTAGGGAAGTTGAATATCATAGTCTTGTGAAGAACAACACTTGTATTTTGTTAGATCTTCCATCAGGATAGAAACCCATTGACTGCAAATGGGTCTATAAAGTAAAATACAAAGCTGATGGAACTCTTCATAAACAAAAAGCTCAGTTGGTGGCTGGGGGCATCTTGCACAGAGAAGCCATTGACTGAGGAGACCTTTGCTCCTACAACAAAGATAAGCACTATTTGGCTGGTTCTAGCTATTACAGCATAGTTAGGTTGGAAAGTCCATCAAATGGACATGAAAAGTGTCTTCCTCAATGATGATTTGGAGTTAGAGGTCTACATGAAGCAGCCTCAAGGTTTCAAGGTTTCAAGCAAAAAGCACCAAGTATGCAAAATGGTGAGGACTCTTTACGGCCTAAAGCAAGCCCCTAGGGCGTGGTACGTCAAGATTGACAATTATTTGGATGTAGAGGGCTTTCAGAGAAGTGTATGATCCCAGTTTGTATGTCAAAAGCACTGGTAGTGATATCATTCTTCTTGTCATCTATGTGATTGTGGATGATATCATCAATACTAGTAGTGGGGCACATTTGCTTGAGCAAATCAAACTGAATTTGTGTCAGCCATTTGATACGACTGATTTGGGTCTTCAGCACTATTGTCTCAATGTAGAGGTTTGGCAGACAAGTGGCAATATTTCCACCTCTTAGTTGAAGTATGTCAAGAGTTTGTTGGACAAGTTAAAAATGCAAGATTACAAGTCTCATCTACGCCTATGGAGAAAGGGCTGAAAATATGAGCCAAATCAGACTAGCCAGTGGTGAATGAGTTAGCATTCTGGCAACTAGTTGACAGCCTCATATATCTTACAGCCACTAGACCTGATTTAAGTTATGTTGTGAGCTACATATCTCATTTCAGGACTGCCCCTAAAGTAGAACATTGGGTTGCAACGAAGCGTGTACTAAGATATGTGAAAGGGACACCTAACACTGGCATTCTATACTCAATAAGCAAAGATCCTTGGCTGATTGGTTTTATAAATTCAAATTGGGTAGTATGTCTTCAATCTTGGCGTGGGTGTAGTCACATGGACTAGTAAAAAGCAGTAGGCAATAACTCTTTCCTCAACAAAAGCTAAGTATCAAGGAACCATTAAAGCAGCATGTGAGGCAGTATGGCTTGGGAGGATGCTTTCTGACATGAAAATGTCTCAAGCAGGGTCTTTACCCTTGTTCAGTGACAACCAAGGGGTGCTAAAACTTGCCAAATATCCAGTCTTCCATGAGCTAACAAAGCATGCAAAGCTCCATTGTCACTTCATTCAATAGCTTGTTGAAGATGGATCTATGATGTTGCAGTATGTTCCAACTAAGGATCAGATTGCAAACATTCTAACCAAATCTCTAAGCCCAAACAAGTTTGTTAACTTGGTGTAGTTAGTAGAATGAAAGGGAGGGTATTAAAGTAATATTGTTATATTTAGTTATAATGGTCATTTAAGTCGTTTAGTTTCGTTTTAGTAAGTTTCTTTTATTTGTTTCAGTTCTTGATCGTTTCCATTATAAATCTTGTAATAATCTATATAAGAAATATTCCTCCTTAATTAATTCAATCAACTACCATTTCAGATGGGATAATTAGCCATACATTTTATAGAATTGCAGGTGAGTTTAGAGAATATGCAAATTTATAGATTGCACGTTGGGATATGTTGATTGCACAACTAATGCAAGAGGCATAGAGGGAAAGAGCAAGAGTTAAGTATAAGCTAGAATCCATGCAAAATTGTAGTGAATTATGAAACAACCTGACACAACTACAAAGTAGGCTTTTACAAGAGATGAAGATGCCATGCAACATTGGAATGCAAGTAGAATTTCCTAGCATCCCAAGAATGTCTTAGATTATGACCATAAGATTTGATTATTCACAACCACACTCAATGATCACAAGCAACATTGATGCAACCGTTATGATCTTGATGGCACCAAAGATGATTTCAAAGATGTGAAGAGCAAATTTATTGCTGAATTTGACTATCTAGAACTATCTCCCAATAACATAGTTACTTAGAAGAAATTTAGGCAAGCACAAGATGTAATTATTCACATGCCAAAAATTTCTTAGATGATGACTAGAAGATTTAATTATTCACAGGCACACTTAGTGATCACACACAGTATTGGTAGAATTGTTATGATCTTAATGGCACCAAAGTTGATCTCAAAGATGTGAAGAGCAAATTTATTGCTGAATTTGACTACCTAGAACTATCATACATGAATATAGTTACTTTGAGGAAAATTAGTCTACTAGGTAAAACAATGTGGAAGTGAGCTAAGCATTCCAAGGTGTTGGTGTCAAAGATCAGATTAATGGTGATATACCATTAATCCTATCATATAGAAAGAAAGGTTCATTGGAAGCTGGATACCACACATCCAACACAAGCTAGTTCAATGCACAATGGCTAGTCAAAAGGACGCACTAGAATGTGCCTTGCATTTCGAGGTCTTTGGAGGACCACTATCATTTGGGTTGACTATATATCTAAAGGAGAAAATGAGTTAGATGTTTGCATGAATGGAACAACTTGCAAGTGTTGTAAAAACAAAATGTGGGTTACAGTGCACGAATTGCCACAACAAAGGACATATGGTGAATATCTTTCCAATGGTGAAAAGCCAAAATGTTAATGCAGCCCAGCTACCTTTGTTGTCATGTGTGCTAAACTACATTATTTTCCATGAGAAGCGTTACAATATGGTTAGCATAAACCTTGAATAATTTATGGGAAGAATGTTGAATTACCAAACACATAGGTGGATGCTTTTATAGCAAATAATTACCTTTATTGTGAAACCAAGGATTCAAATGCTAAATAATGCAACAGTCTTAAGACACACAATATACTTCCCGAGTGGAAATTCAATCACCATATGTGAACAGGTTAAATGGTCTAATGCATAATTTGCAAATTCTGCGAGTACTCTCCGAGTTGCCAAGTAATCACTATGTTTTCTGCTGGGCAAGTTTTCACAAGTTCAACTCTTGCATTTTTATAGACACCAAAAAAAGTGGGTAAAAATTTAACATAGGTAAAATGCTGGTTAAAAGCATTTTTCACATGTTGTTTTTGCTATAAAACCATGGATTTTTTCTTTCGAAATGTCCATTTTTAATTTAATACATTTTGTAATTGAATTTTACATAAAAAAATATGTTTATTTAAGAGATTTTAATTTGTAGTACTTTCTCAGTTCCCAAGTTTTTGCCAAGTTGAAAATCTTGAGCTTGTCGAATACTCTCTGAGTACAAGTTTGCAAACTATGGTCTAATGAGTGTCTACTTTTCATCCAGAATGATTTCATGTAGCCCCATTTAATTATGAAAATTGGTATGCACAGTTAAAAGAAAAAAGAGAACTGCAAATCAACTCTTCAAGGCTATGCAGCTTCTATAGAATTTCAAATTTAGCTGATCGCCAGAAAGTTACAACGAAATTGAAAAGTAACAGTTTCCTCTAAAACCCCATCAGCAAATATCAGGTAATTTCACAACAACGAGAAACTGGAAAGCAACAGAAGAAGAGATTACAATCTTATTATAACCTCCAAAGGAAACGCCACAAGCCTCTGCATAAATTTTAATTTGGCATTAGAAAATTTAAATCATCAAAACTAAAGGTGTGGGTGGGGGAAAAACAAGAACAATGGCATTGTTACCGACAGGATACTAAGAATGAAATGTCTTAGAATTTAAAAATTCCAAATACTTTGCTAATGAAGGGCCTGACACATGTCCCATAAAGATGAGGCTGGTCAGTGAATTAAGCCTCAGCAGAATTAAAGAATATACAAGACGAGTGAAATTAAACATTGAGAATTATTTGTCGACTAGGATCACCTCAAACGGTAAAAGAATTGAGGTTTTCATATGTGGAACTCCGGGTTCTATTTCCTGGAGATATGATAAAGCGTTCAAATTCAGAGAAATACCACAGATGCAGCGTATCCCAAGGGGGCAATAAGAGATGATGATGAACTAGCATACCTGATATTTTTAACAAGAGAAGAAGAGAAGTAAGCAGTATGTTACTGATTTATTAAGCAGCCGATGAAATGCCTGTTTTGCATCTACCGAATGTATACCATGGGATATGGCTAATTGACAATTGTCTTTTGTTTAAAACTAAAATATAATTGAGTATGATATTGATTAATTGTCTAGTGAGTGTGACAAAGGAGCACACATAATTGAATCTGATAGGCGGGCGCAACTGAGTTGTAAGTCAGAGCAAATATAATCAAACGGAGTACTATTTAATTATCTAAAGGGTGTAAGAGAATAGCAAGGCAAGGCAATTACCACAATGAAGACTGAAGTTTAAATTCGAACCAGGAACAGCCAGACTAATCTAATGTTGAAAAGAGGACCAAAAATGTGCATATGCTACATGCCCCTTGGTCCCCATCTACCTAGATCCCATAAAAGATGATTTATCATTTTGTGTCGATCTTTACAGCGAATGACAGAAAGCAAGTCCAAGATGGAAGAAAGAAATGCCCTTCAATGGTGGCATCTAAGGCAGAAGTAGACGCTTGAAGGGCAACTCGACAATTTTTTTTTAAATAAATCATGAGAATTAACCCATTCGGAGGAAAATTCAAGTGCGTAGACGTATTGGGCCAACTGTCCTGCCCTAAATGGATTGCTCGATCCATTCAACATGCCAATACTTATAGTTTAGCATTTGGTGTCCCAATCAAATTGCAAAGATGCCATTCTTTATGTTGGAATTTAGTATTACAAGAGTCAAAATTTCAAACCTTTGGATTACTCAACATCCGTAGTAATCTCCTCTGTCTGTTAATTTTGTTCTTCGCTGTGCGGCAATGGAGTTGAGGATGCTTCTCTTCATGTATATACAGAGTGTATGAGTGAATCTCCAGCGAGAATGGTACAAATAATTACACAGACCCCTAAAAAATTCATCGCGTGCCCTTTTTCGCTTTTTCAGTTCTAAGTAACATATATAACCGAATCTGTAAGGCGCAGAATCATTCCCGAGTGCTTGGAGTGAATTCACGCCGTTCCAAACAATGACTAAGTAAATTTGGGCCAACTTTTGCAATTTTGTTTTCTAATTTGCCTAATTTAAGCCCTTATTGGTTAATAAATGAATTGAAATTCTAAATAATATTTTTAAATTAAATAAGTGTAATATAATTGTTAGTATTTGTTTTCAATTTGTAGAGAATTCTTAAATCCTATTAAGATATATTCTACAATAATATATTATAATTAGAATCACATTAATTTTTAAAATAAATAATACTAGCACTTGCATCAAAAAGGTGCAATGGTTACGCCAATAGTATGTTATGCTTTGCGTAATGTAATAAATGGTGGCAAATTTTGGAGAAGGAACTCGAAGAAATGAACATTGTCAATGTTTCAAATGCAGTCATTGAAATCTAAACTGAAACAATCAAATTTGTACTATAGCATAAATCATCAAGTGTCAATGCAGCCACCATCCAAAAGCCATTTATTACAACTTAGTAACAGAACCTATGAGTGCTTGCCTAGTTTTGAGCCCATCACTACCGATAATCAAAACTACAGGGTGCTCACTAAGATCAAGGATCCCCTCAATGTAACATTTGTGTTATTGGACTATCAATTTTGATGGATTGAATATTACTACTAGATAGGGGCTATAAGATTATAGGATTGGATAGACAACTGTCAAAAAGACAATAGTTGTTTGGGTTTCACACACAATCTAGACAATTGTAGCAGTGTCCATTAATAGCAAATTGTTGAATGGGTATTGGTCTACATAATCACACAAGCACATGTATTTGAAGGTCTGTGCAAAGTGCGTAAGAAGCTTCAAACCCCTTTGATGGACTCTTCTCAATAGTCAAAAATATCTAGAATGTTCAAACATTGAAGCTCATATGCATACAAAACTGAAACAATCTCTGCAACACTAACATCTATGAAACCAAAACTAATGTCCACTTCCCCCGTTGGCGTTAAAAATAAAGACAAATTCACTCCCCACTCCCATGTTCGTATTAAAAGAGGAAGAGTGGTAGTTTGTTAAGCCTGACAGAAACTTGAATTTTCAAGAAGAGAATAGATGTCTCAAGATCGAAAAGATGGAAATAGAAATGATTTTAACACATCACATGAATCATACCATGGCAGAAGAAGAAAGAAGCCAAAATATTGAGAAAATTTAAGGTAAGATTCCAACTTTGAGAAAAATTAAAAATACCATCATAGAGATATGCCAATGTAATAAATGGCTTATTGATGTAGTGCAAGGCAGGAGGATCCCCAATGGAGATGTCCTAGCCCCCAGAAAATAACCACATAATAGAATATAATAACAATACAAAGATTTAGAACCACACAATGCCAAAACTCATAATAGAATTATCATATTTTCATCCAACATGCTCGGCTATAAGGCCTTCCGAGTTACGGCCAAATACAATGCAATTACAATAGAAACTCCACAAGATCTCACAAGATCCAAACCAAACCCTAGATAGCCCAGATCCACACACTGGTAGGAACCCCCAAGGAAGATCTAAACTTGTGCTCGCAAGCCCACCAAGCAATCTCCTTGTTTCCCAAGCCGCAGCTACTAGCTCTCCTCAAAACTCGCTCCACATCCCCCTCCTCTTCTCCCAAGTGGATGAATGAATGCCTAAAGACTTCCCCCACAACCTCTACTTATACCAATCTAAGCCACAGGTCGGCCCTGAACATAAATTAAATACAAATACCGAAATTAAATGCCACAAGTCGGCCAACAACAACAATTAAATTCCCACAATTGATGTCTTAGTAAAATCACGATATCTCCTAGCTCTAGATGAATTAGAACTCATGCTTCGAACCGTAGGTAGAAATATAGGCCCTCTTCAATCCCTGAAATTTTTAGCCTCTAACTCTTTGTGGAAAATTACTTATACGACCTGAAATAGGCACCAAATTCCTAAGCAAGGCCAAGCTCCCCTAGGCCATGCTGAGCAACCAAGACCATGCCAAGTTCCATTAAATACATCAAAACCAATTACCCAAGACCCAAGTGGGTTTATCCAACTCTACCAAACCCCTCACATATGAAAATAAGTCCACACGACTCCATCAAATCTCCCAAACATGCAGGATAGCCAACTACCCTGGGATGCTCTTGCATCAGACTCCCCAGGTGCGAAAAGAAGTATGCCTCATACTTTGATGCCAGATGAAATATCTACAACCATCTTCATCTTCACCAAAGGCTTCCACTCCAACTGGGACAATAGAACCAACATGAAAATCATCCAAATCCGCATCCATCTGTCAACCACTAGAATCTCAACCATCCAATCAACATGCTCACTCCCAGGAACAAACTGAACATAGTGCCTCACCAATATTCTCTGTAGTGGATCACTACCAACAACAACAATATCCTCAAACATGAAATCCATGTCACCAACATGTAAGCTCAAATCCACAATAGGAGCAACATGTAAATCCTCAACCATGTCAACCACCAACAGGTCCACATCAGGAACATACAGATCTGTAGTATCATGTAGATCCTCAACCACATCAACAACTAGTGAATCCACACCAGCAACATCCATATCAACAACATCCATTCACCAACATATGGATCATCACCCTTAGCAACCTAATTATCCACGACCAAGTGCTCCATAATTCCATGTCAGACTCAACCAACTGATCATGAAAACCAACCTCAATCACAACATCAAAAAGGTTAGGAAGCTCCATAGAAACATCCACAGGTTTCTCCGCAAGTTCCGCATCAGCCTCCATACACTGATCAACAAAACCAACTTCCATCTTGACCTTGCTATGCCCTCTTCTCTCTCGAACAAGTCTTCTAACTGGCCAGACAACTCGCTTCCTGATCGGTAGACTCCAGCTCCATGGTTTCAAGATCTCTCGAACTCTCTTATGAAATTTATCCAGAGATGGATCACTCTCAACCATCCCTTCCTTAACTTGATTAGTCAATCTAGCTTCCAACCGAGCACAAGTCTTTGAAATATTCTTCTCCACCACATCATGGAGTTTTGAAATCATCTCAGGGTCCAATCTTCTTAGAGCCATCTTCTAAGATCTTCGCAAACCCTCTGTAGCAAATCACCAACTAGATCCAACCTTCAACCAGGTCCTAGTGCAAACTGCCTCACATTCAGCATTCTATCCACACACTCAGGAACAACCTTCACTCTGAAAAACTCCACCCAAGGTCCTGGTGCAAACTGCCTCCCATTCGGCGCTCTATCCACACACTCAAGAACAACTGTGCTCTGATACCACTTGATGTAGTGCAAGGCAGGAGGATCCCTGATGGAGATGTCCTAGCCCCCATAAAATAACCACATAATAGAATATAATAACAATACAAAGATTTAGAACCACACAATGCCAAAACTCATAATAGAATTATCATATTTTCATCCAACATGCCCGATTGTAAGGCCTTCCGGGTTACGGCCAAATACAATGCAATTACAATAGAAACTCCACAAGATCTCACAAGATCCAAACCAAACCCTAGATAGCCCAAATCCACACACTGGTAGGAACCCCCAAGGAAGATCTAAACTTGTGCTCGCAAGCCCACCAAGCAATCTCCTTGTTTCCCAAGCTGCAGCTACTAGCTCTCCTCAAAACTCGCTCCACATCCCCCTCCTCTTCTCCCAAGTGGATGAATGAATGCCTAAAGACTTCCCCCACAACCTCTACTTATACCAATCTAAGCCACAGGTCGGCCCTGAACATAAATTAAATACAAATACCGAAATTAAATGCCACAAGTCGGCCAACAACAACAATTAAATTCCCAAAATTGATGTCTTAGTAAAATCACGATATCTCCTAGCTCCGGATGAATTAGAACTCATGCTTTGAACCGTAGGTAGAAATATAGGCCCTCTTCAATCCCTGAAATTTTTAGCCTCTAACTCTTTGTGGAAAATTACTTATACGACCTGAAATAGGCACCAAATTCCTAAGCAAGGCCGAGCTCCCCTAGGCCATGCTGAGCAACCAAGACCATGCCAAGTTCCATTAAATATATCAAAACCAATTACCCAAGACCCAAGTGGGTTTATCCAACTCTACCAAACCCCTCACATATGAAAATAAGTCCACATGACTCCATCAAATCTCCCAAACATGCAGGATAGCCAACTACCCTGGGATGCTCCTGCATCACTTATAAATTTTAGACATGAGATAGTTAGCATGAGCAAGCTAAAGTGTGCCTAGAAGGTCCACACTCAGCAGTAGTTAACACAAAAGATGAGAAGGTTGCTCAAACATCTGTACAAATATCTTAGGAATTATAGAGACAATCTGTAAACAAAATAGAAACACAATTCATTTTCATTAACTTGAATTTTGATACATTGGAAAACAGTGTTTTGAACTTCAGCTACCCATAATTATTTTTTGAATAACATATCACAACATAAACTTGTAGATATTGAGCACATGGTTGTCATGAACTCTGGTATGAATCTTCAATGCATGCATAATTTCTATTACAATTATTTTGGTGATATTTCATTCATATGATAGTGCCAAAACATGTAATAGATATACATATGAAATTGCAACATAGAGTACCTTAGAAATAGGGGTGAAGATGAAGGTTACATGTATGTAAGTAGAGTTTGTTGCAACATTGTTCTTATGAAGTTGTAGAACATAGTAGCTATGTCAGCATATCAAGGGCCCTATCAATTCCCCTTGTAGATCACCTCCAAAGGCAGAAAACAACCACTATAAGCACTCAGCTCCACAAATTACCTCCAAAATGCAAAGGAATTAACTGCGACAAGTCTATCACAAATTATCAGTCACACATGGGGATGAATGACACTTTCTTTTGGCATCAAAATGATCAAATATTATACCAAGCTATCACCAAACACTAGAGACTAATCCAACACTATCCCAATAGCCTCCAAACACTTCCAACACTATTATTTCCTCAAAGAATGATGGAAATGAAATATAATATTAAATTATAATTGATCAATATAATATAATTAATAATATTAATATTATTGCTAATCAATATAATAATCAATCATTAAACATCAGAGAATAATATTAATATTATTAATATTCATAATATTATTAACCTAGGTAATATTAATCTTTTTATTTTAATGTTATAATAATAAGATTATATCGTTGTAGAGTATACAATGATAGAAAGCCTGTAATCCAAACTTGGAAGAGTTATTCTACTCTCAACGTTGGACAGCAAAAGGCTCTCAATATAAGGGTGTGATAATATAGAACATAAGAATAATAAACAACGATTATGATTAAATAAATGGACTGTTATGGAGATACAAATTACTCAAGGAAGTGGTTGTTCAATTAGAGGAGGTGCAATTTGGTTTAATAAACCAATCTGTTAAGTAGGAAGAGATGTGACTTTTAACATTCAAAAGATGCCACCTTTTAGCCTTGAAGGATATATAAGAGACTTCAATATCACTTCTAGCAGGCAGGGGGATCATAGGATATAAAATATATATAGTATGGATTAAAGACAAATAGAAGGATGGTGTAAAATATTTCAATGTTGACAGCGTATTTAATTTAATGTAAATTACTTACAGATCAATACTGGTCTACAGAATATATTGGAGGAAAAGAGGATCATTATCGAATCCTATTATAGGTAAGAGGACTACAAGTTAATGCTTCCTGGCATTGGAACATTGGCAATAGGACTGTGAGTAATTAAATTATTTGTTATAAATAAATAGAATGTTATGTTTTGTAATCAATTAATAGCAGTTCCTTGACCCTATGTTCATAAGAAATTAAGATAATCAGGAGTCCCAAACATAATATAAAATTGATCTATATTACTATTTCAAACATGAGAATGGAAGGCAGAGGCTACCAAAGAGGGGCATTCTAAATCCAATAGGGTAGCTCCCAAGATAGGGTAGGGGCCAGCCCCCTCTTTAACCTTGAGAGCTTGAGCTTGAGACAGGTTAAAGGTTGAGTTTGTAAACTTTGAGGAAGTCTATCAATGGTCTCTAAGCACTTTGGTTTGCCTCCAATGTCTTCTCCCTTCTCAAGGATTGAAGTAATAATAAGGTCAGTCTTGTAACATGGATTGGAAATAGTCAAAATTCTTAATTTGTTATTTATTCTTTATTTTTACTCCAAATGGTAATGTTAAATTATTTGGGGACATTACAAGCCACCCATAATTATTTTTTGAATAACAGATCATAACATAAACTTGTAGATATTGGGCACACGGTTGTCATGAACTCTAGTATGAATCTTCAATGCATGCATAATTTCTATTACAATTATTTTGGTGATATTTCATTCATATGATAGTGCCAAAACATGTAATAGATATACATATGAAATTGCAACATAGAGTACCTTATAAACAAGGGTGAAGATGACGGTTACATGTATGTAAGGACAAGTAGAGTTCGTTGCAGCATTGTTCTTATGAAGTTGTAGAACATAGTAACTATGTCAACATATCAAGGACCCTATCAATTTCACTTGTAGATCACCTCCAAAGGTAGAAAACAACCACTATTAACACTCAGCTCCACAAATTACCTCCAAAATGCAAAGGAATTAACTGTGACAAGTCTATCACAAATTATCAGTCACACATGGGGATGAATGACACTTTCTTTTGGCATCAAAATGATCAAATATTATACCAAGCTATCACCAAACACTAGAGACTAATCCAACACTATCCCAATAGCCTCCAAACACTTCCAACATTATTATTTCCTCAAAGAATGATGGAAATGTCAAGTTTTGGGACTGCTACATCATCTCAATCATACTGAGCAAGTTTCCCAATGCCAAATCCATATGTCCATGGCTCAAGAATGGAGAGAACACTCAAAAATACACTTCAAATCACCATACAACTTATCTTTCTAAAAATGAATAAGTTTGTTATAATTTTTTGAGTATATTGCAGGTTTGAATAGTGTGAAGAACAATTTGATATAGACATGGAAATGTGTGTCTTCAACATCAATAAAAATCATTATGGTTTGTTATGAAATCAATCCCGAGCCAATCAAGCAGTAGCTTCTTCCTTGAATTTCCTTGAAGATTGATCTAGGAGGATCTAAAATGTCTGAGAAGAAATCACGGTTGATTCCAAAAACCCTTAACAAGATGCTAAATTAATAGTAATTTCAGTAACCAACCTTGATTTCTAAGGCCACTGGCTTAAAGCCTTAAAGGCAATCTTAAACTTTCGATTTCATCATTTCATGTATCAGATCGACAAGAAAAAATTCTAAGAATATTTAAGAACAACTGATTAACTTGGGATAGCACAAATGATGAAGCCTCCAAAATTACTCCTTTACAATAGTTGACCAATATGAAAGACCAATTTCATTAAATGATAAACAAAGAAAGTCCAAAATGCCCAATCTTGCAAAAAACTCTTAAGTCTCAAGTTATAGATAACTTGTAAATAGAAGCCAACAAATAGCATTGTTGACTCACTAACTACATAGAGGCATGTAAAAGCTAAAATGCATTCATAAATACTACAAAATATCAACTTAGAGAGTTCTTTTTGCAGAGGAAAATAGACATCACAAACATATGAAGAGAACGGTTGTCAAACCATCCATCCTTTAGAGAAATTTCAAGTTTAATGAATACCTAGATATGGTTATTATTCCTTGATTATGAATGTTAATCTTTTGAGTCTCTAACTCTTTTTAGCATGGCATTAATCAAGTTTTTCCCAGTTGACAAAGTAACACTTTTGGACTGGACGTTTTCTTAATCCTTCAACAATCCTACTTCTAACATCTCCTATAGAAAAAAATTAAATATCACAAGAATACAAAGATTATCACAATTTAAATATTTGAAAAATAAATGAAACCATCAATTCCCAATTTTAAAGTGAGGATAAATTAAACAATAATAAAATTTATTAAAGTATGGGAAAACAATAAATTATTAAAAAATTAAAACAATAAATTATACTAAGTCATATGATATGACTAAGTATTCATCCCAGGGCTTTGCCTCTACGTTCTTGGGGAATCGGGCTCCCCTTCCTCAACCAAGGCTTGAAGACGGTTGGAATCTTGTGAAGTCCAAAAAAGAAATGAGAGTGAATAGGAGAGGATTCTAAGGAGTAGGGAAGAGATTGCATAGGAAATCAAGTGTGTGGCTTCCAACTTCCCATGTTCTTGTTCACCGCAATCAATTTCATAATCTATTGTTCAAGGAGGAAGGTTTCAAAAAACCGATTCCCAAATCTAGTTTGAATCCCTCAGTTATAATCCAAGAAGAGAAAAATTGAATGGATTCTGGGAAAACATGTATTCCAGCACCCAATCCCATTCAGGAGAACCCTAGCACCAGTCATTTGCCAATCAATCTAGGGAGCACTATGTGGAACCCCAAGGATAACAATACAACTATAGTAATTCAGGATAGTTTGATTGAATAGACCCAAAGACTCTGCAAACAACACAAGGTGATTTCTTGATGGCAAGGATTGGGGCATCCGGTCGAGCAAGTGGCAGAGTGGTTCTGAATTTTTTTAGGGATCCGGTAGGTATTTCTATCCTATTTGAGGATTTCTTTTATGTAGATTATAATAGGGTAGAACTTATAAATAAATTATTAGTTGGGGATTGTCCAAAGTTTAGAGGTGTAGGTTTCAATTTTTGGGAATGGTAGTCAATTTTCAATCCTAAGAAAATGTCTAATTTTATAGTTGAGAAAGCGATCTTACTCCCAAATATGCATGTTGTGCTAATTAACAAAGATATTGTAAGGAAGATAGGGAATCAATTGGGAAGGTATGTTGGTATGGAGGAAGATATATTTGTGTATTCTTACTACATTATCATTGTTAAAATGGACATCAATGTTATAGAATTAAAGTCATTAGTATAATCACCTGAAAATGGACGAGATTAATCATGTGAGCAACCAAGGCAAAATCAAAGAAATAAAATAAAATCAAGCTAAAATCAAAGCAAAATTGCAATCAAGCCATAATCCAAATTTAATTGAAAATCAAAAGCCATAAAATCAATTTAAATCAATAAATTATGCAATTAATCTAATTAATTGTATAGTTCAATTTAAATTGAATCAACCCATTTAAGGGGTACACATGGATAAATAAATTGAATAATTTCAATTATTAAATCCCTATTTTCCCTCAACACCACATGGGAGGAAAATGCCTCAACCAATAGGATTTAAGGATCAAGCTCACATCAAATCTCAATCACACATAAGGTGAGAGCATCCTAGCCACCCATTTTGTCTCTTTGTCACAAGCTTTGAGGACAAACCATTTAAATTGTCTCCAAAGGTGGAACCATGGACTTAACCCCAACTCAACTCCACCCCCTACCCTTGTCAAAATCTATAAAAGCAAGGCATAAATCAATCATTTATCATCCACAAATCTGAGAATAACATCAAACCTCTTGCAATTTATAGCTAGAAAGGTAAATCTAGGACTAATTAAGTCTAATTTCATTTGGAATTGAACTTTTTAGTTGCTTTATCATTCATTCTCATTTTAGGACTATCACTAATGGAAGCTTGTTGAGAGCTTTACATTAGCAAACCTAAATAGAGGTCCATAGAGTGCTTAATTGTTAATTATTTGCTTAAATTAGATTGTTATTTGTGGTAATTTAGTTCTTATATTCATTTATTTGCAATACTAACCCTATGAAGGTGCTTTCCACAACACACAAAATGGTTCCCACCATGGGGCATTAGGCCTCATTAATTTTTAATTTGGATAAATTCTATTTTTCTTGCATATCCTTGTATTTTTCTCTGTTTTACAAGTTCTGCAATGCTTTTGACAATTTCTACAGTGCATGTTATGTATGTGGAGCCTAATCAGACTTTTCTACGGGGTCAAGGGGCAGCGCCCCTTGCGGGGATGCCAAGAATGACTTAATAATATTATAAAGGGTCATCCATCTATTTTCTATTAGTCCGAGTATTTTTGCCCTAATTTCGTTATGTCAAAAATACTTGTAAAAGGGCTTAGGTTTTTTAGATTCATTGTATGAGGGATTATTGTAGCTTCCTGTGGCGGAATTGAGTTGCAGGTTTCAGATTGTAATCACTGGATAGTAATAAAGATATTGGACTCGTTGTTGGTGGACGTAGCCCAGGAACTGGGTGAACCATGTTAAATATTATGTTATTGTGTTCTCTTCTGTGTGTTCATATTTGCATTTTTCTGCTTATTATTCTAATAGTGTGTATAAGGTCTGAATCGGTGCTTCCATGATAAAGTTGTGCACCTTTACATAGTCAAACAACATGTTTAATCCTTCTATTATCTTGTATTACCTTCTTTCAGCGCGTGTGCCCTGACTACCAAGCGCTTTCAAATCTTTCTACAATGCGTTTAAAGTTTTAATTAAGCACATTTGCCTGTTTAAATAGCGTGTTTAATCTTTGTCTCTGTGCTTTTGATTTATTCTGCAACACATTTAATCTTCTTAGTAGCTCTTTCAATTAGTTTTGTTGTGCTTTCAATTAAATTACAAATTTGCATAATCTAACTTTTGGGAAATGAATTTTTTGTGTCTGCAGGATGACAGGTCATAAAAGAATCAAGAATCTAAAGACTAGATTTAACAATGAGGGTAAAGCATTGGCCAAATGAATCAAAAAGGAGAACATAGCCAACATCAAGCTGGTTTTGGAGAATTCACAGCAAGAAAGTGAGGTATATGAGAAATATTTGAAAGTTGTAGAAGCTTACAAATTGAAATTTGTCTCATTAAATTGGATTTACTTGCCTTATCAATTTGTGTCAAAGTTGATAAATAAGACTTAAATTTAAATTTCTACTTGTTTTCTTCATTTTGTTTGTTTGTGTTGACTAACTTGTTGGAGAGGAGGCAAAGAAGAAGGAACAATCACCACTAGGTGAGTTAAAATCATGACAAAATCCATTAAAAATGCCCCTAGCCTTTGCTAGCTACAAATCAGGTAAGCCTAAAACTTGGTCAATTTTTACTTAAATTGTGGCCTTGTGATTTTTGCTAAAATCTAGTAATAAACTAGCATAAAGGATAAATCAAGTATTTAATCAATAACCCCTTGTTTGTGGAGGAGAGTAGAAATACTCAATTCCCATTAGTTCTAGTGGGTTTGGATAATTGAACATTGTTAATTGTGCTTGGGAGGCAAGAATAGATAGGGATATGCTCTTCATCTTTTGGTGAATCAAACTCCTAAAACCTATCTCTTAAATCCATTTTATTGCTTTACAAATGAACATGCTAGATCTTTAGTGGGATCGCCTCCCGAGATTTGCCTTAACGAGGCCAGTGAGAGGGACAGCCCAAAGTGGGATACAATTACCTTTGCCACAATAGTCTGACCCACTATAAAAAGAAACACATTCATCCTTAATGGGGTGTATGACAAAAGGATATTAAGTCTCAAACTTCCTCTAGTAGTCCTTCAGGATTGCGCAAAACTCCCACATACCGGTGGTGGGAAGCCCCTTATTTTTGGGGGAGGAAACTTGATATCTCTTTTGAACGGAATCCATACTACATCCTTGATAAATTAGAAAGCCTACCTCATTAGAGCCATTTAAAAGCCAAATTTGACCTTAGGTAGATTGCTTGGAATAATTTCTTGTGATAATTGATAAATAATTGTGTTATGCTTGAAGGTCTATGATTACAAAAAGAAAACATCCATTAAGATCCAAAAATCAATTAACAACAAAAATTCAAAAGAATATTCTATTCACAAGAATTCAAGATATGGAAAAAGAAAGAGATACATCATCCAAAAAATCCTCATTAAGAACATTGTTTCCTTACCTCTATGATCCTAATATTACATACACATCTACATATTCTTCAAACAAAAGGGCTATTCCAAAATCTCACATTAATTATATCATTAATCAAGAAGAATATTATGAACAACATATCTTTGATAATTCAACCTTTGATAAAAAAGAAAATCATGAATACCCTATATTTGATCAAGAAAATCCTAATGATAATCCAATCTTTAATGATGAACCTATTTCATAATATCAAGAGAATCTCATATTTGATGAAGGAAATCAAGAGGAATTAGTCCCATCTCAACAATATTCATCACATGACAACTCTTTGATTAGCACTTATACATATAAATATCCATGGGATAGATCATTTACTCCTTTGGGAATTTCATATGAATCAGCTTTGGAAAAAATCCTTGAAAATAATCTCATCACATTGCCTCAAATCACTTCATGTGGTTTTATCTTTTTGAGAAACTATTGTTCCTATCACAGACATAATGAACATGAAACTTCAAATTGCATGGAGTTGAAGCATAAAATTCAAAATCTTATTGATGATGACTTAATCGAAATTGAAAATCCTAATAACTTATCTAATGAAGATACTACTCTCAAGCGAGATCAAACTTATGAAAACATGTCTAGTAGTGGTTACCCTATAGCCTCCACCTATTCCAACATTCCTCCATCTCATAAAGAAGCAAAGATATCCAAGAATCCTCAAACAAATCAAGAACTTAATTGTTTTCATGATAACTATGTATACCCTCAAGGGCTACCTCTAAAAGAGATCCAAGCTAACCTACATCTTGCTACAAACTTATTCCATGCTTCAAAGGTTATAGATCCTGATCTTTCATGTGCTACAATTCCTATCGTACCTATTTCAAATGAGCATCCATCATTCCTTGAAGAATCCATCATATAGATCCAAAATCTGACCTTGTCCTTAGAAGTGGCTCCATGTCAAGAGACTAATACAAAGTGCAAAGAAACAAGTATTATTAAGGATCAAGATCATGATAATATCCCTTCTTGTCCTATAGTTGACCAAAGTTCCATACCCCAAGATTCACATGATGATCCCTTCATACCCTTCCATTTCTTTCAAGAAGATATCCTTCCATCTCAAACACCCCATATTCCTTCACCTCCTATAGCATACCCATCTCCTAAGAAAGATCAAGGTATTCCTTCCATCTCTAATGAACTTATTGAAAATCAAAAGCAAAATATTCTTCCTAAGCTATCCAAAGATCCTTGTCAAGATTGAAGTACCCCAACATCCACTTTACATAAGCCTCCATATCTACCTCAAGCTTTGAATTCTCCTATCAAAGTAACTCCTATGAAAGCTACTCATAAGCCTATTGGTATAAAGAGAAATCTGAAAGATGAAAGCCTTGGCCATGTAGCTCAAAATAAAGATGTTGATATCCCTCCCACATCTCATTTACCTCTATTTTCACATAAGAATTAGCCTTCTACACCCTCCAAATCCATCCTTGGTCTCTATATTCCAAAATTGAAACCTTCACATCTTCCATCCATATTGGGTCCCTATATCCCTCCATCCACCTTTCCTACCATCCCTAGCCCACAATCCACTTACCCTATATCCTATCAAGATCAACAAAGACATACATACTTGAGAAACCAAACACCCATCCATATGGACCCTCCATATCAACCATTCATATCAATCTTATTCATCCACCAATACCCAGTCTTTTGGAAGCAATTTGAATGTGCAACATAAGAATCAGAAAATCAAGAATCCACTTATGTATGAAGATCACTATGTCCAATCTAATCGACATGTGAATGCAAGAAAAAAGAAATATTTAAGAGACCACAAAGGTCCATCAAGCAGAAAGAAAAATCAAAGAAAATGTGGGTTCCTAAATCCCTCATTGAAGAAGTGCATTCTAATGCCTCCAAAAATAAGGAAAGATCAAAGAAAATGTGGGTTCCTAAATCCCTCATTGAAGAAATACATTCTAAAGCATCCAAAAGAATAGAAAAATAAAAAAAAGTGTGGATTCTCAAGTCACTTTTGAAGGACTTACACACAAAAGAGAAATCAAAGTTGACATTCAAGCTTCCAAAGGCTTCCACTCCACATTCTCCTAAACACATTCCATCTTATCCATCCATTTTGAGTCCTTGTGTCCCAAGATCCATATTCTCTTTTACATCAAATTCTCAAGCTATTTCACCCATTTTCCTCCATTATCCCACTACCCTTCAAGGTGTATTTCAATGTTGATCTTGATAATACTTCCTATCCTCATATTCATTATTCTTCCATTCTATTTTTCATGCCCACACATAGAAAGACTTATTATCCTCTCATTCACTATCCTTCCATTTCCATTATCTAATCCATCTCATAAAGATTTATCCACCTTATCCACCATATCACCTTTCTGTCACCCTATCAACATCTTTGAGCATACCTTTCAGCAACCTTGCCCATCATATCATACATTTTCAAGGAGTATCCAAAGAGCATGAGGCTTGAGTCCCTCCAAAAGTCAACAAAAAAAAATGAAGAAAAAAAAAGAAAAATAAAATAAAATAAATTTGTCATATGGTGAAAACCACTTCTTGTGGCATATTGTACAAGTACCATGATGAAAACCTGGCAAACAGGCATCATGCGTAATTCATCTCTCTTGCACTCTACACTTGGGGGAAAGTTTTATCCATCATATCCTCCATCTTTCTACCATTTATCTCACTTCCATCCATATTCCATCTTTCACCTTTGATCTTGACAAGGTTGAACATATCCATGAGCATTAAGTATCTTGCCATGCATTATCCTATCCATTAGCCTATTCACTTGTTGCATTCATGCTACCCTATCATGATCTTGATTATCCTAAATCTACCTTCATTATCCCTAAGAAGCCTTTCCATAATCCCAAACCCTTCACTCATAGCCTCCATCACCCCTTTATCATGATTGTGTGATCCTATCCACATTGATCCCTTGATCTTGATCCAAATGAAGAATAAAAGAAATGGAAAATATGTTATAGAAAGTCTATTGATATGTCCACTCCTTTGGGCCATTGTCATGACACCAGGTCATTATTTCACATGCTACCCAATACCACATCATTGACCTACATTGAGATATTATTTTTCCGTAGCTTGGATAATCTTGAGGAGATGGTCCTATGGGTAACACACTTGCTTCATCCATCATTGCCTATTCATTGGTGAATCATCAGTTTGCAAATCCATCTTTCATGTCCTATACCTTGCTAGACATTGGGGGAAATTTAATGTGATCTTGCTTGAGAAATTGTAAAATCCAAAAACATAAAAAATCTTTAAAATAAAAAATAAAAAATCTCTAAAACTCCAAAAAAGTTAAAAATCTCTAAAAATGCAAAAAAATAAATCATAAAATCTTAAATAAACTCTCAAAAGTTGCATTGCCCAACAAAGCATTATCATGGTTGAATCAAACTAGGGGAACCAATTCAAATACAATGAGCTTAGCAAAGAATACATCAATTGACTCAAATCATTACATCAAAATAAAAAAATTGCTACACTTGAACTTATTGATCAATATCACATTTCAAACATCCAAACACTTGATCTAAACAACAACATTTGACACACCAAATCTTCAAGCAACAAATCAGATCAAAATCTAAAAAGGCTTAAACATAACTAAGGATCAAAGTGGATGATGTTTTTGAAATATGGATCTACAAACAAAATAAAAATTGTTCAAAGTGTTACTCAATTTTTGGAATCATGTTTTAGTAAATCGATGTTGTTTGACTAGATGAGCGATGATGAAGACGTGATATTTTCTTGATTTATGCTTGAGTTCTTGCCATGTTGATTCATAATAGTATGCAAATCCATCTAATGACATGATCATCAAAGAATCATTGAGGACATTTGTATATGAAAGGGATCAATTCTTTATCTATTTACTTGCAATTGTTAAAACCGAGGAAAGAGGTATTCATATCATCATGGTTGAACTAGTGATGATTGTATCAATTTCATGTTCCAAAAGCTCGATGATAAAAATAAACTTCCTAATTATGAATAGTGACAACTAGCTGCATCCATGTTAGATTAAATGCATATTAGCTTGCATGTGGATCCTTTTTCTCAAAATATGTAAGGAAAGCTAAAGGGGGTGGAGTTATTATCATCAAAGGACCATATCAAGATACGTCAATATCTATATCAGAATAAATCAAGGGAAGGTACATCATCAAATGTCCATCAATGTGTAATCAAAGTCCTGATCAACACCATCAATCCTTGAAGTATCCATCATCAAAAATCATGCTCAATATGATCATCAAAGGTACATCAATAATCCTTAGATCAATATACCTCATCAAAATTCAAAGTCTATCAAAGTCCATAATCAAGATACCTCATCAAATGTATAATCCATAAAATGAATCATGCTACATCAAGGACATCATCAATAATCAATCATGCTGATCAACAAGGGGCAACCTGACTCTATCCATCGCTTATACCTGCACCTATACCAACAAATGACCCTTCTCTTCTACCAGTCCCTAATTTTGCATCATGAGAACATCCAATCAAATCCATATCATCAAAACATCTAAGTATATCAAATAAAATATCAATCAGTCAAATCATCCAATTGATCATGTAATGCCAATCAAGTTATCCTATCATCCATTTGCTCATCTTGAGCGCATCAAATCTCCTAACTCTAGATCTTGAGGAAGGAAAATCATTGTTTTGTCTCTCTAGGTCTTGAGAGCGAAATATCAACCCATCAACTTATCCTATCAGATTGACAAAAACATCAACCAAGTGATTCTGACTGACATCAAACAATATCAAAACATCATCAACTTATCTAGACCATCAACAACATTTTATCAATCAAAATCTATTCTCATCAAATTCTCTCATAATCGGGGCATTTTCACATTGATTTTATTGGGAAACAAATCAAAATTTCCCAATCTAAACCAAATCATCCAAAATGATTTTGATTCATTTCCCGAGGGGGCATACACTCAGATTATCAGGATCAACATTAGCTAAATCAAATCAACGACATCATAAAATCAAAGGTATAATCTTTCATCGTGAAATTTTTTTACATTAATCAATTAGGGAATCAAAACATCGAATCACATCAAATTAGGCATCATATAGGCAATCCATCATCAAATCAACCATCAAGGACGTCAAATAAATCAGAAATACATCAATCCTATCATTAAGATCTATATCTTCTATCAAACATTGAATCAAACATCAACTATTAGTGACTCTGCATCAAAACGATCAGGACATTCTTTGAACCGATACGCTTCATGGATCGATTCAAAGAGGGGCATTTTTAATCACCTGAAAATGGATGAGATTAATCATGTGAGAAACCAAGGCAAAATCAAAGCAATAAAATTAAATCAAGCTAAAATCAAAGCTAAATTGCAATCAAGTCATAATCCAAATTTAATTGAAAATCAAAAGCCATAAAATCAATTTAAATCAAATAAATCAAGATAAATCAATTAATTATGCAATTAATATAATTAATTATATAGTTCAATTTAAATCAAATCAACCCATTTAAGGGGTACACATGGCTAAACAAATTAAATAAATTTAATTATTAAATCCCTATTTTCCCTCGACACCACATGGGAGGAAAATGCCTCAACCAATAGGATTTAAGGATCTCAATCACACATAAGGTGAGAGCATCTTGGCCACCCATTTTATCTCTTTGTCCCAAGCTTTGAGGAAAAACTATTTAAATTGTCTCCAAAGGTGGAACCATGGACTTAACCCTAACTCAACCTTGATCAACTCAACTCCACCCCTACCCTTTCCAAAATCTATAAAAGCAAGGCATAAATCAATCATTTATCATCCACAAATCTAAGAATAGCATCAAACCTCTTGCAATTTATAGCTAGAAAGGCAAATCTAGGACTAATTAAGGCTAATTTCATTTGGAATTGAAATTTTTAGTTGCTTTATCATTCATTCTCATTTTAGGATTGTCACTAATGGAAGCTTGTTAAGAGCTTTGCATTAGCAAACCTAAATAAAGGTCCATAGAGTGCTTAATTGTCAATTATTTGCTTAAATTAGATTGTTATTTATGGTAATTTAGTTCTTATATTCATTTATTTTCAATACTAACCCTATGAAGGTGCTTTCCACATCACACAAGTAGTAATAGAAAAAATAAATGCCTCAGTTAAGATTTTCCTAGAATTTTATGATGGGAGAGTATGGACAGTGGAGGAAATCGATGATACGGAGATAGGAAAAGTTGATTTCCAAGTGCATTCTCAGAAGGTGAAGATTTGTTTCAATAACTGTCGGGGAGGTTTTGAGATGAGAGATCTAAATTCCAATTTGGTAGAGGAATGGGAGGAAGGAGAATTGTGGGAAGAACAAGATTTGGCAGAGATTAAAGGTTCTCCTCCATGTGGCACATCCAGAGAGGAATAGATTAATTTGGGAGATTGGACAACTGATATTCATTGCAAGGGTAAGGGAGTGAATGGTGATATCAGCTCTCGTATGGAAAGAGACATTGGAGTGAAGGGATATAAAGCATCTCTGAAAACATTTTGAGACAAATAGAGGATATGAGTAGAGTAGTAAACCAAGAGTTGGGAAATATTAAAAAAGGAATTGTAAATTCGGTTTGGTTGTTAAATACTACCACTGAGGTAGGTAGAGAGAAGAAGGGTAAAGATGGGGATGATTTTCAATTGGAGGATGAAGTGGAGACATTGAGGTTGAAGGAAAACATCTTGGAAGTTGAAGGATTGAAATAGATTTTGGACCATGATCCACATTGGATGGAGAGACAAAAAGACAATCTAGAAAGGGGATTAGTCAATACTACTGAAGATATTTCTGAGATTGAGGCCATTAACAATTTCTTTGGATTAAATGTTCAAGACTTAACTGCTACTCATATAGATCATACTGAGAATACGAAGCTAATCATTAAAATACTTGATTCTATGGATAAAGAGGATGTGGGGGATGATAATATCAAGGTGGGTCAAGATATGAATGTGAATACAATAAAGTTGGGGTTAGGTAAAAATTATAAAGGTATCTCCTCACCAAACTGAGCTAAAGTGGAAATAGAAGGGGAAGAAAGTCTTTAATTGAGCTGAGGAATATTGATGGTGAGGCCTCAGGACAGACTAAAATTACTTCATTACTTGATGTAGTGAAGGGGAATTACCTTCCCACTAAGCCATGAAGGTTGTTTCATGGAATGTTAGGGGACTAAATGCCCCTAATAAGAAACACATATTAAAGATGTGCTTATCCACTTTCAAAGCTGAAATTATTATTATTTAGGAGACCAAACTGGGAACATGAGATTATGAATCCCTCAGTAGAAAGCCAGGGATATGGGAAGTTGAAGGTATGGCCTTGATTAGGGCCTCTGGTGGGGATGCAATTATTTGGAACCCAAGGTCTGTTTCATGTAATATCTTAGCCAGTAAGTTGAACTAGATTTGTGGGAGAGTCAAGAGTATTAACAACTTAAAATTTATCCTAATTAATGTGTATGGTCGTAAATTTCTTCATGAAAAAAAAGAGGTCTGGGCTGAGATAGGACATTTTCCTAATAACCACACATATGAAAACATAATCATGGGAGGAGACTTCAATGCAATTTTAGAGGTAGGTGAAACAAAGGGAGGCTCTAGTAGGACAACTCAGACAATGGTGGAATTCAAAGGTTGGATACAATAGTATAATTGCATGGAAATTTCTTCATTGAATGTAATTTATACCTGGTCAAATAGAAGAATTGAACCTTCTTACATAGTACATAAATTAGATAGATTCTTTTTTGTAGAAAAGTTATCCAATTCAATTTTAATTTGAAAGCAAGCATAATGACTTCATCAGGATCAGATCATTTCCTGGTCAAATCAACCTTAGAAGAGATGTCATCTTCAAAGAGAAACCCTTTCAAGTTTGAAAAAATGTGGCTTAGGGATGAGGACTGTCTAAAAAGAATTGAGGAATAGTGGAACAAAATAACCTTTGAAGGATCTAAAACATATATCCTTATGTCAAAATTGAAATTCTTAAAGAGATGCCTCATTCAATGGAACAAGGAACATTTTGGTAATATCGCGGACTCCAAAAAGGTGATAGAGTTTGAAATTCATGAATTAAATGAAGAAATTATTAGGAATGGGATGAATCGGGATACTAATACTAAGGAAAAAGAACTTCTTAATTAATATGAAGATATTCTAGAAAAAGAAGAAACTTTCTGGAAGCAGCAATCTAGAGAGACAAAGTTAGCGGAAGGGGATAAAAATATGAAGTTCTTCCATAATAGTGCAAAGGCAAAAAGAAATTTCAATAGGATAACTTCCATTAAGGGACCTAATGGACATATTATAGAAGATCATGAGGGTATTGATAAGGAAGTTGTTAATTAATTTGAAAGTATCCTTAACAATTTGAAGGACTCAAATAGAAGAGCACAAGAGAATATTCTAGCCAACACTCCTTGTATTATCTCAATTGAAGAGAATAAGAAGCTAAATGAAAGAATATCCAAAGAGGAGGTAGAAGTTTCTCTCAAGGACTTGAACCCAGATAAGACCCCAAGGCCAGGTAGCTTTCTTGCCCTCTTTTATCAAAAGTGTTGGTCATTTATAGGAAATGAAGTGGTGGATTCATTGGAAGGTATGTGGAACTCATGACACATTTTGAGAGAAATAAACAATTCCTTTATAGCACTAATCCCTAACAAGATGAATCTAGAAAGTTTTGATGATTATAGAACCATCACACTATGTAATACCCTTTATAAACTATTGACAAAGACCTTGGATAAAAGGTTAAAGAAACTTCTACCTAGCTTAATATTGGAAGAATAAACAGGTTTTGTATTGCACAGATCAATAATGAATGGGGTTATTATAGCTCATAAGGCTATACACTATGTCTAGAATAACAAGGTTCCTAGTATGTTTGTTAAATTAGATATTATAAGGGTCTATGACAAAGTGGATTGGAGGTTCTTATGTAGATGCCTAGAGGCCTTTGAGTTCTCTAAATAATGGATCAACCTAATCTTTGAATGCATATCTAGTCCTAGGATGTCCATTCTTGTTAATGGTACTCCTGAAGGTTTTTTTTAACATATCTCAAGATCTGAGACAAGGGGACCCAATTTCCCCCTTCCTCTTTATCATTATGGAAGAGGCCCTTGGGATATCATTAACCCAAGCTAGGAGGGTTGGAGAGCTATCAGGCATAAAAATTACATAGGAAGTACTAGACCCATGTACTCACCAACAATTTGTAGATGATAATCTACTTTTGGGGGCTGCAAGTATTAGAGAGGCAAGAGCATTTAATGGATTGTTGAAAGCTTACTTTGAAGCATCAAGTCAACTTATCAATAAGGAAAAATTAGAGATTTTCTTCTTTATTACCTTAAGGCCATTAGAAAATTCTATCTGTAGGATCTTAGATTTCAAGATGGGAAGGCTCCCTTGTAAGTATCTGGGACTACCATTGGATAAAGGCTATAGATCAACTAACCTATGGGATAATTTATTAAGTAATCTGGATAGGAAGATGGAATCATGGAAAGGTAAGTGGTTAAAAAGTGTTGGGAAAACCATCATGATTAAATCTGTCCTAACAATGATCCCCAATTATCAGATGATGTTCTTTACCTTGTCAGTAGGAATAAAAAATAAGATTACTAAGAAACTAAGAACCTTCTTTTGGCAAGGATCAAATGATGAGGCTAGGTTGGTGCTAATAGATTGGAAACAAATTTGAAAAGCTGACGAGGATGGGGGTCTGAATATCAAATCTATCAAGAATTAAAAATTTGGCATTAGGAGCAAAGTTAGTCTTGAAAATGTATAAAGACCCCAAATCTAAATGGGTTAAGATCTTAAGGAATAAATACTTGGATGGAAGGGACTCTCTTAGTATCTTTAGACATTAAGTCCCCCCAAATGGATCAAAAGTATGGAACTTTATCAAAGAATGTAGAGAAATTGTTACAAACAATATTACTTGGGACATTAGAGATGGGGTTAAGGCTCTTTTTTGGGAAGACTCATGGGGTGCCTATCCTCCTCTTAGCTCTTTCATAGATGATGATCAATCTATTGAGTACCTTAAAATAAATAGGAGTATTTATGTAAGGGATTACATTGAATACCCTCTAGGTGATCCAACACTAGCATGACAATGGAAGTCATTAGACGGTATGGATGTACCTAGAGAATTTAGGACAAAGGTTGAGGAGACCTTATTGTATAGGAAGATTAATCTCAGTAAGGGAAATGGCAGAGTGGTTTGGGCTAAAGAAAAAAATGGAGAGTACAATGCAAAAGATGGGTATGAAGAATTGCACAACATCCATCAAGCTAAATCATATTTACCTCTAGACTTATACTGGAATAAGGATTGTCTCCCAAATGTTGGGATGTTTTCATGGACATCCCTACAAAAAAGAATACTAAAAGTGGAATGGTTTTAGAAAATAGGATATCAAGGACCATCTAGATGTGTACTCCATGAAAACGAGAGTGAATCTATTGATCACTTAATGTTGGGATGTAAATATTTAAATCTTTGTTGGAATTGGCTGATAGAGAAGTTGAATTGGAAAACAACCCTTCCAGATAGTTTGGTAAATCTCTTTAGAAGCTGGATAAGGAATAATGATAGGAGCCTATATGGGAAGTTATGGAATATTTCCCCATCTACACTGATATGGGAGATTTGGAAGGAAAGGAATAGAATAATCTTCAAAGAATTGAAAATGGGCATTGAATAATTTATCAATAAAGTGGAGGCCAACTTAGTAGAAATGGTGAATTGTAGGAACATGAATGGGAAAAAGGATATGATATTCACAAAAGAAGATGAGTGCATTAGGAGAAAGTGGTTTGGATTGAAGATTCCATCTTTTATAGGTAAGCAAGGGAAGGAAGGGAAGGATAAAAGGAATAATTATGTTTGGAGGGCTGCCCAAATAGGTTGGTATAAACTCAACTTTGATGGGGCCTTTAGAGGTAATCCTAGAACATGAGGGATTAGGTGTTGCATTTACAACTGGGAAGGTAATAAGATTACAGTCAAGGAAAATCCTATTGGAGAGGCCTCTAACAATTATGTTGAATGTTCAGCTCTTATAGAAGGTCTACTTTTATGTAAGAGACTAAAGATAGATAAGTTAGATATTGAAGGGGACTCTTCTTTGGTTGTCAATGCTATTATGACATAGAAAACTCCTAACTGGCTTCTAAATGTTCTCATTCATAGAAAACTTTAGCCATTTTAATATTAATCATATTTATAGGGAGGGGAATAAGTGTGCAGATTCCCTTTCTAATGAAGGGGCAGATGGGATTTGCAGAGAGGAAGTTGAGGTGGGGGTTGGGTTGGGTAGGGATGGATCCTATGTTGAGGAGAACCTTATAGAAGGAAATATCATAGGGGCACTTAGAGTAAAGGATTCTGCTAGGTGTAGGATAGAGCTTTTAGCCATGTTCCTTGCAAGGCTATGACCTTTGTTTCTATGACCGAGCTTTTATTTCCTCCCCTAGATTTTTCAATGAGTATTCCTAAGCTTTTAGATCATTTAATATAACCCATTATGGGTTTAGAGGTGGGGTTGAGTATGGATTGTAGTTTTTAGCATCTTACTTTCTTATTTTTCTAGCTTTTTCTCATAGGTTTCCTAGGTCATGGTAGGTTAAAGTGTTTACCTTCTTCCTTTTTGTTTTGTTTTAGTTTAGATTGCCTTCCTATTTTGGGTTGATAACATTTTTTCTATAGCAAGGTAGGCATGATTTATCCCTTTAAGTAATATGAAGCTTTATAGATTTAAGGGCTAGTTTTATTTCATTTTTATTTTTTAACTTCTTTACCTAGTGTCTTCGTTCTCCACCCCCAATCTCTATACGCTCCATTTAATAATTATAAGTAATCATTTATGTAGTTGGGCTTCTCCAGTACATGATTGTTTTCTCCTCCTTCCTTTCTTGAGACGTCTAGCTACTATAGGGTCCTTCTAGAATTACCAGGCTTCTTCCCTTTTCTAGCCATAGTTCCTTCTTAGGACAAAACTGTAACGTGCTCTCTGATTACTTGTCATTCATTTTTGTAGACTCCTTAGTGTGTGATAGGCCCTGTCCTCTTAGAGAGAGTGTGGTTTTATGGAGCCCAAAATTATGGTATTCAATGTCTTTAGGAATAGAGAGATGGAATTTCAAGGGGGTATTCAACCAGAGAGATGGAACCAAATTTTGAAACACCTCGATGACCTATCAAGGAGAGTGGTGGAGATGATTTTTTGTGAGGATCTCTAATATTATGAATTTACCTTGTGAATGAATGGGGCAATTATGGGGTCCTTTATAGGATGCCTATTTTTGGCAAAAGTGCCAAAAGTGGACATTGTGGCTCTATGTAGGGATATATTTTTGGAGAAAATTTGTTATGGTCTAGAGAAAGTTGTGTATAGCATTAATAGGAACTTGGAGATTCCTCGTATGAAGTATTACATGAGGGTGAAGGTGGGAAGTCTAATGGACAAAGAAGATATAGCATGAAGACCAATTATGGAGTTCAAAAACAAGGAAATCTTCGACTCCAACTGGATGGTAGTTGAAAGAAATTTGAATTTTATTCTAAAGTGGTATCGAGTAATGCTGACAAATGATACAATATACTTCTATGATTACCTTATAGCGGAGGGTTATGAAATTCCTGCCTCAATGAAGGGGGTAGATTTGGCTAAAATCTAGATATTTGCACCGAGGATCGTAAAGAATAGCTGGCAAAAGAGTATTAGGTGGGAGGTTAAAGGGAAATTACCAATGGGGTTTGAGGTAGTGGAAGATGAAGAATCAAATGAAGAGTTGGTCATTGTGAAAATCAAGTAAGGTTCGGCCTGGGACTAACCCAAGGGGCTAATTTTGGTACTCCTAGTTCTCTCCTTCGTATTTAGCAACTCTATAATGATACAGTGATAGGTTCTCCATTTTGGTTTTAAGGATTTTGTACAATTTTTGTATGACTTAGAATAGTCACATTAGCTAAGGAAGCCTAGTGGTTAAGGATGTATTAAAGGAAGTATATATAAGGAAGAATGGAAGCTTAGTTATTAGGGTATAAGAAATAGTAGTTAGCTTGGTGAGATAATATATCTGTGATATTGTACACACTTATCTTATAATGAAAATATTATATTAGATGGTGTTTTTACTATTTTGAGTAATGTATATTTAATCTCCTTATGGATATTTTATTTTGTCCTATATATGCTGGAATGTATGGATGATAAAACCAAAAGTTTTTCTGATTTCTAGCAATATCTTATAAAATACACAAACATAGACCTGCATGCACATATATCATTTTTTTTTATAATAACAATAAAAATACTTACCTAATTGAAGGTAAAACACAATAATTAAGCAAGTAATCCATAATACTACAACACAAAACCAATGAGAAGGAATTGTTGTATCTATATAAATCTGATGAAAAATATTTGCTACCATGTGCTTAATACAATCCTTGAATTTGCAAAGTGCAAAAAACCAGGGCTAAAAGAAAGAACCCCTTCGATAGAGAAAAGAGGAGAATATAGAGAGAGGAAAAGAGATATGAAATCAATGAAAAGATATTTAGAATCAATCTGGTTCTACCACATGTTCATCTTCTTCATGCGAGCTATATGAATCTTCTAAAAGATTATCTCCCTCATCTCTTTGTTAATTGCCTTTGTTACATTTTATTTTCACCATCAACTTGAAAATAAAACCCTTTGACGATTGAAGAATTGGCCCCATTACACACATGCAATAATATCATGAAAATATTTATGGCTAAAAATTAAAGAAAAAACCAACAAAATAATCTATAGCTACACCTGTACATGAAAAATTACTTGACCACTAGTTAACAAACAACCCTTTACTTTATTTCACTCGGATATATGCAACAACACAAATTACTCTTCAATTTCCTAATAATTGGCCCAATCAATCTAGTCAACAAGCTCTGATTGCCATGTGGTAACTCCTAATTGGCCCTCGAATCCACCTCTGCTCCACCATGACAAACACATCACCCTTTTTTGTCAGTCATCACCACCATGTGCCGCAATCCCAAGATCATTTCATCTCTTTGTCAATCAGGATTGCGAGGTCGCTAAATTTTGTCAACTGTCACCATCAAGCCCACATTCCACTTCATCCTACAACCGTCACACGTCACAATCCTAGGAATATTTTCATCTTTTTATCAATTGGGATTGAGAGAACATGGGACCTCGACACCTATCACTCGGGGCCCACAATCCACTTACCTCCTACGTTCTTTGATGGATTGTGAAGCTTCCTTTCAAAATTTTAGGATTTTCCTTTCTCTACTTCCAATTCTGATCACTTGCACCCTGAGCATCAATTTTTTGCATTAAAGCATTGGTCCCAACCTTCTTTGTAGAGTTTCAGGATTTCCCTTTCTCTTCTTCTAATTCCGATCACTTGCACCCTGAGCATCAATTCTCTACATTAAAGCATCGGTCCTAGCCTTCTTTGCAGAGTTTCAAGATTTATCTTTCTTTGCTTCCAATCCCAATCATTTGCATTGGGTCGTACCTTTTAGAAATTTAGGATTTTTGCTACTTTTCTTCCAATCTCATGTCATGCCCAAAAATTAGGGCAAAACACACACAACAATTTTTTTTTAAAGCACATAAAATCAATAAGGTTACACACTAAGGAACACTCAACATGAAATGAAACGCAACATCCAAACACATATTAACTCACAAGAGGTATCATGGCATGCATTGGCTTGTCAACATCCCTTGTTCGTCAAACTACATTAGTCTAAATGAAACCCTAACTAGGTCTCTAAGAAACCCTAACCGGGTTTAAAACAAAAGTTAATAAAAGAGATAAACCAAGGTGAAAATTCAAACCTAGATAATATTAAAAGTCAAAGGTTGGGTCAGCACACCCAAAAAGGTTCAATCCAATAAAAGATTAATTTGATCATAATTGTATCCCTAATGGTTCCTAGCGCGAACCGGGTTACCAACTAGGATCGAAGATGCCAAAATATCAATAATTAAATAAAAGGATGAAATACGTCAAGGTATTATCCCTAAGTGAAAACTAGGGTTTAGAAATTATTACTTATTAAGATATAATAATATTCAAATACTTTAAATTAAAATATTATAATTTTACTTAAGATATAAAGATCCAAAGTTCATTAATCAATTTATTTTAATCAATAACAAGGATTGAAAAACCATATAACATTATTAATATTAAATTAGACATTAATGCTAAGGAGAAATAATTTACCTAAGTCCCACCTTGGACACTTAAATTAATCTCCCCTAAATATCCATTTAATTAGGAAAATAATAAAATCACTTTAAATAATAAATATTAAAGTAATCACGAACTCTAAAATAAAATATTAATAAAAATCAATAATAATTAAATATAAAATTTATAAATCTGGGAAGGACAAATCTCAAGAAATAATATTAAAATATTAATAAGGTCCATTTAATCAATATTTTAATATTATTAAATTTGAAATAAAGTAAAACAGTCATCCAATGACCAAACATTTAAAATCCCTATAAAATAATAAAAGGGAATCTTTTTGAAATCTCAAGAAAATAAAATAATATTATTAAATCAAAATTCAATAGGTGACTGTGTAAAGTCAACAATAATTAAATAAAAAATAACCAGTAATTAAAGACGAAGCCAGAATTAAAGAAAAATCATAATTGTTAAATTTATCATTTAGGCTAAGGGAAAGTTATTTATCTAAGTCCCATCCTAAGACATTAAATAATTTCCCCTAGAATAACTCATTATTACATTAAAATATTATTAGAAAATTAAATATTAAATTTAACCACCAACATTTTAATAAAAATAAAAATAATATTCAATTGGAAATAGGCATTAATTTTTAAATTCGAAAAATAGCAAATTCCAAGCATAGTAGTAAAAAGAATAAGGGTCCATTGTTTAATATGTCAACATTATCAAATTTAAATTAATTAAAAATGACATCCAAAAGCAAAATATTAGAATCCCACTAAATAATAAAAGAATCTTTTCATAATCCCAATGAAAAGAAAAATAATAAATAAATTAGAATTCAAATTAAAGCGACTGTCAAAAGTCAACAGTCATTAAATTAAAATAAGACAGGGATTTAATTCCAAATAGAATCCCACTAAATAATTTAAAAATGAATCTTTTTAAAATCTTAAGATAAAATAAAATAATATTTTAAAATCAAATTTAAAAAGAGGATTGTGTAAAGTCAATAGTCATTAATTACTAATAACCAGTAATTAAAATGTTAATCCAAAATTAAATGAAAAATCATAATTAAAATTTCAAAATTAAAAATGGCTCCAAAAGCCAACCCTAACCCTAATTTTAAAATTAGGGTTGGACCCTAAAATAAAACTTGGTCAATGTTAGGATTAAGTAATACTAAGAGAGGGGTGAATAGTATTACAACACTTTAAATCAAACTTAAACCAATTGCAAATAAACCATATGAGTACTGAAATGAAAAGAACATAAACACATAACACATAACTCTGAACACCATTATTTGTTTTTGAGGAAACCCTGGCCAAGGGAAAACCCCAGTGGGGATGGTACCCACATCTATGCACTAAAATATAAAATCTCTGTTAGGAGCTGAGTATTACATAGTACATTTCCTTGTTAGAGGAACATAAACCTTGTTAGGGGTATACAAAAACCCTGTTAAAGGTATACTGAGCTTACAACTCTTACAATCAATAATTCAGTAACAAAAGTGTTCTCCAAGAGTGAACAATACAAGCATATGCTATGCTTTTATAGTTCCAGTTATAGCTCTGTCAATCTTTGATCTCATGTCTACTATCTGCCATTACTGATATCCCAAATTCACATCTATATCATGTACATACACTTTTTCACTTATTGCTTCCATAAAACACTCTTTATTTATATATATTATGTCATCTAGTTGGCTCTCAAATACACCACAAAACATTATAATTACTTATACAAATGATAAATACTGAGTTGACGATCTTATATTACCAAAGTGTCGGCAATATGAAATCTTCATCTGACTTAGCACGTTACCATTCCATCTAGCCTTTTGTTAATCATCGTGATTGTTCATATGCCATGTTTCATTGTTCCTCTATCTTCGCATACCTTCATATACTGTAACTTACTAATATCACTACCAAAACACGTGCAACCTTAACTTAAGGTCCTACATATCCCAAAATGTCTTCCTTTTAAGTTCGCAAGCCATAATATATCATATATCACATTCGCTGACCAAAACAGTACTGCAGTATACTGTAAATCTGATTATGTACATAGTCATTTTCATGACTGTGTCTCCAACACTTATACTCACTTCATGTGATCATTATAACATGAGTGTTTCCACTAATGACAACCCTTAAGTGATCCATAGTGTACTCAAAACATCACTTGCCAACGATCTATCCCTTTGGCATTGATGGCAACACTTAGTGAAAAATGATTAAGTGTCCAAAACAGTGTATCTTCGTTCTACTTTTCCTTTCGTATATACATACATACATATATATATATATATATATATATATATATATATATATATATATATATATATATATATATATATATATATATATATATATATATATATTCTTATTCTCTTTCTTCTCTTCTCTCTCTCTCTCCCTTTTTTTTTTACAATTTTCTTCTTCTCATTTTTCTCCTCTCTTCTTGTCCCCCTTTGACATCAATGGAAAAGGTACATACAAAAATGCAAAATTTCAAAAGTTTAGGACTTAGTGCTTGCTCACCAATTTTAGAATATTTTGGAAGGAATCTTCCAAGGTCTTTACTTCAGCAGTCCATGACTTAATCAACAGTTCATTGACATGGACCATTCAATGCATAAGATGTAGTTTCTGCTGCCTTCAACTCAGTGGGTACAGAGTTCATTGACTTCTCAATCTTTTCTATCTCAATGAGATGAGCTTCAAGAGTTGATAGCTTAGGAGTGATTAGACTCTTTAGCAAACCAAATATTTCCACTACTCTCCCTTTTTATGTATCCAAAACACTTATCTTATCCAAGATTTTGGATGTTTGCTTGTCCATTTCTAATATAGATTGTGAAGAGGTCTCACAAACTGTCCATCATGTTGTCCAATGTAGCCCTGTCCTTAGCTATAATGTCATCAATATTCTTAATATGTCTGATAGGATTGATGCAATAACTATATACCTTTCTTCCTTGTGCAACACAACTTCTGGTTTTGATAGTAGTTGCTTTCAGAATGCCCAAGTCCCATGAGATAGACTGGCATACTTCCTTCAACTTCTTTTCAAGGTATCTCTTCTCAGCTTTATCCTTTGCGATTTTCAACAATGACTCAAAATGGTTGTCAAAGTTGTCTAGTGCCAAGTTCAAGTTCTCAACATCATCCTTTCCTTGAAATGTAAGAGGTGTAGGGAGTATTTTATTTACAATTTCTACTGCCCCACCGATCACCTTAACCTTCTTATCCGGGCCTTTTGTTGTGACCTTTCCTTTGACTTAGCGAATTCCATGAAAGATAATCTCATTAGCTCATCTTCATCCATGGTTTCCACACCAGTTTTCACTGGTTTGGCCATACTTGCTAACAATAAGGTGGAGGAGGTATCCAGTTCTTACTTGATCTCAACTGTTACCTCTTCTTCTTTTTCTGCTCCTATCTCTTCTTCATGTTCTTCCCCTTGCTATTTTTCCTTCTCTTGTTCTTTTTCTTCCTATTTTTCTTCTATTTGTTCTTCATCTTTTTGTCCTTCCTCTTCTATGGTCATCACACTAACCAGATTTCCTTGAAATGGATCATTTACATCAAGTGAGATGTCAAGTGTCATAGGCATATCAGAGACAAATAAGTCTGGTTGCATGTTAACTTCGCTTGCTTTTATACTATCCTCAATAGTTTTAGAGCTTTCTCCCATACCCAAGGATGTAGGTTTGGAGGCTTTGGGAGCTAAAGGCTTCTTAGGTATGTCACTCATAAGGATTTGGTCCAATGCCTTTTGTGTGTCTTCTATTACCTCATCATACTTTCTTGCCATTATCTTCACAAGTCTGGCCTTGGTTCTTAATAGAGGTTTGAGTTCCTTGATGATCCTTTCCCTTTCCTGTATGGAGACTACAAGCAACATGTCTTCAATTTCTTTATTCCTTATTATTTCATCTTCTGAATGAGGCAGTTACTTTTTGACTTCTAACTTGCTATACAAGTCATTAGGAATACTGGCTTCAATTTCTAACATATTTTTCTTATAAACTAGCAAGTACTCAATCACTATATCATCAATCACTACTTGATTATCAGAATCATACCTTTCATAGTATCTATTCAATGTTATCAAATTTCCGTATCTTATTATCCTTTTCTACAATATTTTGATATCTGACTTCCATAGGTTTTCTACCTTCTTCTGTTCTACTTTCTCTTCTTTCTTCTCTGTTATCTTATCCTCTTTCTTCTTTTCTTCTACTTATACCTTTTTTTTCTTTGGGCTGCTTGGTTTGTTTGATCTTGTAGATCTCCTAGGTGTGCTCGTAGGTGCATCTTCTTTTGCTACCTTCTCAGGGACGATTGATAAATCTATTAAATTGGAAGTAGGACTTATTGTCTTTTCTGCTTTAGAAGGAGGGGGTGCTTCAATTGCCATGCTAGAAGACCCTTCTGTCGTCTTTGTCCTTACCTCCTTTAATTGTTCCCTTGTGATTAATTCCTTCACAACTATGTCATCTACTATCTTCTCTATCTTCCTCTTCCTTGTTCCTTTACCATGTTCCTCTCTGACCTTTGCTGACTTTTCCAGATAAGTTCCCCATCTTTCTTCAAATGTATCAATATATGATGCCAGTACATGTTCAATTTGCATTGTAAGAACCTCAGAACTAACCTTGTACCCCATAGGGTAGCACCATTTCTTTCTAGACTTGACTGCTTCAAAGCATACACAATCAGTTTCAACCATGAAATAGATTGTCTCTTTTTATTTCTCAACTAAATCCTCATGAATCCTATATCTCTCCTTCATTTGCCTTTGTAGAATCTTGGTCATTGCAAATAGTTCACCATCTACCCAGTTCTTGTTCTATCTCTGGTAGCTTTATGATATTTGTATACCAGTAGGTACACTATCCTTCCATTTTCTAGGGTGCATTTTAGGAAACTTGTGCTCAATGTGAATGTACATATGAATTAGGAGTGAAGAAAACCTAAATGCTTTTGACTTATCTTTCTTAATAATCCTCACATTCTCCAAGAATTTTTGTGCTAGAATCTTGCATAGGTTATACTTTGTGTTTTCCTTAACCATTCTATATGCCATCATGATTACCCTTGCTGACATAGAATTAGGCTTGCTACTGTAGAATAACTTATATCCTAGTAGCATTGCTACTAGTCTTACATCTTGCTAAAAAATAGCATTAAAAGTCATCGCACGCTTATCCCATTTGGAGTGTGTTAGGGTCTCAACTCATTTCTTGATGTTTTTCTCTACTACTGGTAGGGCTTCGATGTTGTCTAATCTGGTTATCTCATGAATCAACTAGCTACATATGTTTACATGCTGCTCTCCTATCTAGATGAACTGATCATGGATTCTACTTAGAATGATCTTGAACCATTTAGTCTCCCAGAACTCATTTAGGAGTGTTAGCTTAATGATTGATTGGTCTTCCAAGTGTTTAAACTCTTCCTTCATTTTCCTATCATACTCTATCATTTCATCTATCTCCCTATAGATCTCTGCATCCCCTATGGTTTCATACTTATAATGAATGTAAGCCCTAATGTCTTCAACGTGTAATATGCCGTATGGGATTTGTGAAAATGCTCCTTCCGGATCATCCTCACAAGACTTAAATGGGTGCCTCTTAAACTTGTATCTTGGTCTATCAATAAAATCATATATGATAGGTGCATCCATAGCTTCTGATAGATTATATGATCTAAATACCTTAAATATGCTGAATTCTAGAACTTCTGCTTCAATTGATCATGCAATATGGTTGCTAGGTGGCTGATGTGCTTCTCAACTCTACTTTCATTGGTTGCTACTTATCAAATGGTGAAGAAATGATATGCTTAAAGGTCTTTTATCCTTTGCAAGGTGAGTAAATGCATTTATCATAGTTAGCTCAACTTCACACACTGTCCAGTCAAACTTAAATCCCGCGTTCATAGGATATGAATCTCCAAGTGATGTGATCACAGATATAGACTCCATAATGTCTGTATAAACCATATCTAAGATCACATGAGCTTATTTCACATAATTAGGGGCTGGATATAATCTGGTGTCTTCATCCAATGCTCTCCCTAAGGCCATGCTCAACCTTTTCAATGTAGCAATGTTGACATCAAGTGAAGACACAATAGCATTTACTGTCTCTCCCCAAACCAATGCCTTGTTGAAATCTTTTACCTTCCAAACCTTACCATCATCTTCATCTACTTGTTTACTAAAATGATTCTTGAATTCATCTATGTATTCACCAAGACTTTCACCATTGTCACCAATATTCTTCTTTATAACCACAAGCGGTGGTCCTTTTTTATTATCCATTCCATTATACCTGCAAATTTTTTTTATGTGTCCTAAGTTGTTGCATTTGAAACATGTGGGTGGTCTTCTGTACTAATTAAACTGTAGCTTACAATACCTTGTAGTATGCCCAAGGTTGTTGCATTTGTAACATGTGATCTTCGCTATTGATTCTTCTTTGATGTAATCTTGTCTATTTCTTGACTGATCAAGTTTCCTACATTTTTCTTTTTTGTATCCATATGCATACCAATTATGACAATAACTCATAAAGGGTTTGAAAGGATTGTTACCTCTACAATCTCTTTTCATGTGTCTAAGTTTATTGCATCCAAAGAATCTACCTCTGAAAGGTCTGATCTGATCTCTAGGTCTCTCAAGAGTAGGACTTTCTTCAGTCTTTACTTCACGAGTTTTAGAATATTCTCCTTCATTGTATCCAACTCCAGTCATGTCACCTTTAGGTTTCTGTCTTTCTCTCTATTCATAAATCTTATCACTACTCATGTGTAACTTCTCAATGTGTAACTTGGATTGAGTGAGTTCACATTTAATGATCTGATTTTATTTCTCCAATTCCAAGGATTTGTCCTTGTAGTGATTAAGTTCTATATGCACCTCTCCTATCTGCATGTTTGCTTCTTTTAGAGCCTCTTCAACTTTGTATCTTGCATCCTTTTCATGTTGAATCTCTTTAATTATCAGAAGATTAATTTGTTCTTTTTCTTTCTCTAGATTCTTTACTTGGTCTGATGTATCATTGTATGAATCCTCCTTGATCTTTTCCATAAGGTCTAGTCTTTGACTTCTTGAAAGTTCAAGCTGTTCCTTTAGTTTCCTGATAAAACCTTCTGCTCTTCTTAAGTTGAATTTCAATTCACTAAATTCTCAGCCTTTTCTTTATCCAGGTCATCAAGTGCTACTTCAAAGTTCTCTTGCAAACTTTCTGAATCCATTCTGATCTCCCTTAAGCTGTTAGGCTTTCTCTCTAAGGGACAATAGCTCTGATACCAATTGTTAGGATTAAGTAATACTGAGAGGGGGGGTGAACTAGTATTACAACACTTTAAATCAAACTTAAACCAATTGCAAATAAACCATATGAGTACTGAAATGAAAAGAACATAAACACATTACACATAACTCATAACAACATTATTTGTTTTCGAGGAAACCCTGGCCAAGGAAAAACCCCGGTGGGGATGATACCCACAACTATGCACTAAAATATAGAATCTCTATTAGGAGGTGAGTATTACATAGTACATTTCCTTGTTATAGGAATAGAAACCCTGTTAGGGGTATACAAAAACCCTGTTAAAGGTATACCGAGCTTACATCTCTTACAATCAATAATTCAGTAACAAAAGTGTTCTCCAGGAGTGAATAATACAAGCATCTTCTATGCTTTGATAGTTCCAGTTATAGCTCTATCAATATCTGATCTCGTATCTACTATCTTCCATTGCTAATATCCCAAATTCACATTTATATCATGTACATATACTTTTTCACTTATCACTTTCATAAAACACTCTTTATTTATATCTATTCTGTCATCCAGTCGGCTCTCAAATACACCAAAAAATTTTATAATTACTTACACAAATGATAAATACCGAGTCAAAAATCTTATATTACCAAAGTTTTGGTAATATTTAATCTTCATCCGACTTAGTATGTTACCATTGCAACTAGCCTTCCCTTAAGCATCGCGAATGTTCATATGCCCTGTTTCACTATTCCTTTGTCTTCACATACCTTCATATTACTGTAACTTATTGATATCAATACCAAAACACATGCAACCTTAACTAAAGTTCCTACATATCCCAAATTGTCTTCCTTTAAGTTTGCAAGCCATAATATATCATATATCACCTTTGCTGACCAAAATAGTACTGCAGTATACTGTAAATCCGATTCTATACTTAGTCATTTTCATGACTATGTCTCTAGCACTTATATTCACTTCATGTGATTACTATAACATGAGTGTTGCCATAAATGACATCCCTTAAGTGATCCATAGTGTACTCAAAACATCACTTGCCAAAAAAACCCTAATCTCTCATTTGGTTATTGCAGGTTTGGCAAAGAGCAAGAAGAAGATAAATATTTTCAAGTTTTGTATACATATAAGTATACATGTGTGTATATACACACCAAGGGTGTGTGTATACATGCATATATATTTATGTATATATACTCTTCCAAAATAAATAAGAGGAAAGATAGAGATTAACTAAGTCTTTTTTTTAACATCAACATAACAATGTATTCGAATAGGGTATATACATCTATGTATATATAAGTATATATACAAGATTTTTAAAAAAAAATTAAGATGATATCAAAATGAAATCTATTTTTACATAGGTAATTAGGAAAGCAAATCTACATTAACTTTTCTTTTTCAACTAAATATTTGAAGTAAATTTTGACTACATAGGGAAGAGATTAACAATTATAAGAAAATCTAACTTTTTCTTGCATATGGGAAAACAAACCAACAAGCCTTTTTTTTTGCATTCAAAGCATTAAGAATCTTCATTTTTACATTTTATTTCTAAACTAATGAGCAAGTAGACTACATTTTTCTTTTCTTTTCCCTTCATTCATACTTGAAATAAATTTGAACACAAAAGAGGAAGATTTGCATACATAGGAAAATGAACTTTTTTCATACATGTAGGAAAATAAACCAGCAACTATTCATTTTTTTTTTCAAGCATAAATAATGCAATAACTTTATATTTTCTTACTTCAACATGCAAAGAAATAATAGAAGAAACTTAATGCAATAAAATACAAGATTTTTATAAGCATATCACATGCTATAGGCATTTACATGGCCTTTTTGTACAACTTTTTACACAAGGAATTATAGCCATTTTAAACTCAAAACAACAAGTAGGGAAAATGTCAAAATCTTTATTTTATCCATTAAAACCAGCAAGTTAATCCTTTGTAAAATCTACAAAAAGAACCCACAAGACCATGGAGGCTCACCTCCCAACCAAGGCCATTACATGGCCACCCCCGAGCTTGGGGAAACAAAGATGGATAAGGGTTACATACATGCTTCAACATACTTACACATAAAAACTAGCAAGCACAAAAATACATAAAATTTCCATCCCAAGGATATCCACACAATGGGTCACCTTGGACCCATAAAAGGGGTGAAGGTGGAAAGTACCCAAGTAGGAGCAGCCATTCAAAAGTAAAACCATGCCTTCAACAAGGCTCAAAATTCATAACCATTACCTTCAGAAGGCCATAACAAAAAATACCAACCCTTCCATTTCCTTTCACAAAATACAATCCTTATGACCCCCAAATAAGTATACAACAAGAATGGCAACATGGAGCCCATACATCCATGTCTCATCCCCTTCCTCCTTGAGGAAGGACTCTATACTAAATGGGCATTCCCAACTTAATCCCTTCACCCATCGAGGTTCTCTTCCCTCCCAAGGGTGAGTTTGGCCTTGTACACCCCAATAAAATAAAAACACTAAAATAAAACTAGAAAATAAACACTTAATAAGAAGCCATGAAAGAAAGCATGAAGCTTCACAAAACCATTAAAATAACATAACAAAGAAATTTGCATTTTACATACAAGAAAAAGAAAAAATCTTCCATGACAAGGCCACCAACCTTACTCCAAGCTATGACAAAATAGGGTTGAGAAGAGCTTCCTTTCCTACAATCCTTCCTTTGCTAAGTCCACCAAAGACTTGCTAAGTCCACTAGAAGTCTCCAAAATTAGAGAGTGGGCAATCAACCTACCAAATTCCTCTCCATCCTACTAAAAAGGAAAACCATACCTAACCTCCAAGATGATTGGGTACACTAACCTAGGGTTATCTCTCAACAAGAGGGAAATTCAAAATTGAAAAGAGAGGAAGACATGACACACTTCCCAAATTCGTCACCTTTCAAAAAGGCATCTTTTGAAGAGACAAAAATGGTCTAAAAACATCCTATTGGTCAAAATTTTACCCCCAACACAAAGTACACCTATGGGGTAATCTAATTTTAACCCTAACTAACCCTTTGGGTTACTTTTTGCCTCTCAAAAGTCCACTAGGAGTTGACTCACAAAAATTTAAAATAAGATTCCCTCCCAAGGCTCAACAACCAAGATACCTAACCTTGGGATTCTACAAGGTGACTCAAAGGTGGAAGACAACTAATAAACAATGCACTTGACCATGCCAACTCACAAACACATGTGTCAATTGACACCTCATAAAGTTACAAGACATCACTACATACATGGCATGCCAAGTAGACATTATAATAAAAATAAAAATAAACACAATTTAAATAATACATTCAAACATCACTTTACAATATTATAAATAACAACGAGGTTATTTCTCCCTTTGGACATAACCTTGGCTTCACAAGATTTTTCACATGCATCCATCTTTAATTTCCCCTTATTTAATCCATGGCCATTTCCTGCACACTAGATAAAATATCAGTAACTCAAGAAAGATCAAATAACATATACATATAAAATACATCATAAATAATCATGCTCAAATACATCATATACTCCAACTGCATCCACACTTTATCACAAGAAAATCACATAATTTTCAATAATATATTTCTAAATTTCAAAGCAAGTTAGTCCAAGAACACATTAATATATCAATTAACCTAACTCATTAACCATGATCATCTCACATAAACTTTTCTTGCATAAACAAAAAAATTAAGGCATAATATTCTAAATTAAATAATTCATCAAATACTATTACATCAAGACCTAATAATCAAAGCATGAAAATAGTCCTAAATCATCTACACACAATATTTCAACTGATTCACATTTCTCGCATCAATATAACATCAAGACACAATACTCAAAATCTCCTTCTTAACATTAGGGCCTAATAATCAACTTTCTATTTAATACATGTCTCAACATAATATAAATTCAAATGGTCATTTATGTAAACTTTCACATCCAATAGTAATATTTCAATATTCATAAAAGGGTACATTCTACCTACTCAATTCTCAACTCAACACACCTTTCCTACCGCATTTCTTCTAGAAATTACATACACACGGAAAACAATATTTAACTATTTTAGAATATATATATATATTTCACCTTTTTTATTATTATTTAAATTTCCTTGTTCTAATTTAATTTCCACAAAATATTCATTCAATTGTATTATCATAAAGATCAGTTGAATTCAATTAATCCCATTTCAAACATAGAGCATCCTAGAATTATTGACATGAGCACATAAGCAACATGAAAAGAGAACATCACAAACCAAGGTCAAGCCTCTATCCATCAAAATAAAAATCCATAACGTATCAACATAGCTTTTCTAATTACAGAGTCTATAATGTAGAAAAAAAAGAAATACAATGATAGGATCAAGGTAGGGTCCCTTAATACACTCGTCACAACCCCCAATAATAACCTCCTGATTAACATAAGATAAAGCTGAACTAGGTGCATCTCACGATGTCATCATAAAACATAATGCAAAAACAATCATTGCATTCTCAGGATCGACTCATCCCTATCTATAAGGGTCATCGAGATACGATCCCAGACCACACCTAACATCCCCAAGTTCACACAGGGCATCAAAAATAAGATCCAAAAACAATCCTCCTGGTGGATTCACCCTCACTTGGGACCAACATGATCATGCTAAATGAGTGTGAAGGTTGAAACCACACCGTTAGGATGTTTTTACAAGGAGGCAAACAAGGGAGGCACTACATCTCGATCATTTACAATGGGTTGCACCTTTCATAAATTTGGGATTTCTACTACTTTTCTTCCAATCCCAATCATTTACATTGGCCACACCTTTCAAGAATTCAAGATTTTCCTTGCTTTGCTTCTATGCCTAATTACTATATCTTTCTCATTCTTTCTTCTTTGAATAACTTAAGCATCATTTCTCTTTAGGTTGGTTTACTTGACATGATATGTTATTCAATGCATTAAGTGAAGCGGCCCCACCAAATTTTTAAAAACCTCAACCATCGTTATTCAACCATATTCACTTATTCGAAACTTAATTTTACTCAATATTAGATACTAGATCCCACAAAATTTTGGTTAGCCGTCTACCACGTACAAGCTATCCTCATGCTCAAGCTCTGCCAAAAAGGTTGGGTGAATTCTTGTCACTTCTTATGTATGTGTCAATATATAAAAACAACACATTGTTTCTCAACACGAAAAATGTGGGACAACTCCCTAGAATGGTTTTCTTTGAAATAACAAATGTCCATTCTACCTAAGATTGTAAATCGGCCAAGGAAAATTTGCCACAAAAAAACCTGAGTTCATGAATGCCAAAACAAGGCACCTCAACCCACATGTAAAGGGATTCTTTAAAATTTTCCATAGTGGTAATCTCAAGAAATTAAGAGTACCAACACCTGTATCTGCACATGATAAGAACTAGTTAGCATTAAAAACATATTTCAGTTTGTTTCTTCTTTTCTCTTTGTCTGATCATTGAACATTGCATATTTTTTAATGTATCGAAAGCAATTGTATTTAGTAGGTGATAGGCTCTCCATTGCTTACTTATCAGTGAATGACCTAATTCTCTTACTATTTTGCAGGTGTACTTCTAGATTTTTCAAATTCAGCAACTTAAAAAAGTATTTAAGTAATAAATTAAATTCACATTAAACTTTGATAGGATCTAAATCAACTCACAATTGATCATGTAGTGAAAATGGTGAACATTTATGGTAATCTCTTTAGGGAATTTTCCCTCTAAATAAAAAATAGACCAGTTTCCCTTGCAATCCACTTGGGAACATAGTCTTCCTATAACTTAGAAAATTGATCCTTCTCAAACCCGAACAAAACTGAAAATTGAAAATAAAACCAACACACCAATAACTTTTAGTGGCATGATGTTGTGGATCACCAGGGTGACAAGAATGAATTGATTATAATGTATACAAGTGAGTGAAAGCTCATATTATATGTTGTAGGAACTTATTCTTGTTCATCTAATGGTGTACAATTGTATTCCTTATTCCTCCTAACACACAACTCACTGCAACTGACTGATTGTGCTAACCGCACTTAGAGAAAATTGAAAACTAAAAATAAAAATAACCTACCTAAGCTAATCAATCATTAGGACCTCAGATACATCCATTAATTGACTAATTGAAATATCTACCCTTTCTCACCAACAAAGAATAGGTTGCATACATATAGGAAACTAAAAAGATATACACTGCAAATGGAAATAATAGTTGCTCTTGTTTCAAATCACACACCTCTTGGATTTGGTCAAAACCAATGCATGTTTGAGGTTCATATATAGGTTGGACATGTTCTTCAATGTCTAAAAATTCATGCTTAACCTGCAATATGGAAACATGCCTGATTGGGCAATCACTTGTAATAACAATTTTTTTCTTTCTACTGTCGATTTCTACGATTTTAGCTATTTCCTCAACCATAACACTAAAATGATCAACAAATTCAAGCATTAAATAATCAAGAGGATGGGTAACTATACCTGAGATGGATTATTGTCATGCTCTATTGTAAAATAATTTGGATCAATCTTAGATTTCTGAAACTCTTGCATGTTATCTTCACAAATCAACATTCTGTTAACTTCATACTTAGACTCTTACCAACCACAAATTTTCAAATATGTTAATACTCACATCTTTTCATTAATAAAAAAATGTATAGGTACATCATCCACTATATCAGTTTGAACTTGAAATTCAACAACAATTTCTTTGACAACAACTTCCTTCTCTCAATTCACCTCTTTTGAGGATGTATGAGGGGTGTCTAATTTTGTTATAAACACTTCCAGATCATCCCAAAAAGCATCCTGCTCATCTATATTTTCAATTTGAACTTGAAGAGGACTATTAATTACCTTGTTACAATTGTCTTGAATGACCAAAATAGTAAGGTCTTCAACCTCTTCTTGTTGTCCTAGAGATGATGTAAGGACAATCTGAATTCTCTCCTCTTCAATGTGAACTTCATCCTCTTCCTCACTCGCAAAACCTAGGATTTAATTAAATAAATAAGATAAACCTTGAAAAATATTAGCCTCTCCTGTATTAATAACCTACTCTGCATGCTAAATAGAAATACCAAGGATTGGTCGAGCCTTTGGAATAAGCTTTTTGTATGGAATCACTTGCTGGAGCATAGGTTCCTGCTCTTGATTTGGCTTGATGAAACACGTACAACCAAATTTTTGTGTCTCCTCCCTTACATGACATGAAAATTGAAATTTTGGCAATGAATGACTGCTTCTTAGCAAGTTTTAGCTTCATCTCTTCTCTTTGTGCAACAGTCTATTGTTCTAGCATTTGCTCAAATTCCCTCCTTTGTAGCTCATATTGCTAATCAAAAATTTGTTATGAAATTAGGGATGATTCAACCTCCTTTTGAGAAGGAATGAGAACTTGGGTTGGATATTCATGAGGAACTATAATGTTCTTTTCTTCAAGATGTTGATTTGAAACACAATTAGCTGCTTGAGATTCCTTTAAATTTTTAACTGTGGCAGCCAAGACCCTAATTATCTTCTTGAGATCCTCTAGCTCTTTATCATGGGATTCCCCATGTGCTCTTAACTCCCTTCGAGAATTATCCTCATGCTACTACTTTTGTGCTTCATACTACTAATCTTTTTCTACAAGAATCTCTTCACGTAGTCTCTATTGGGCTTTCAATTACTGCTTTAGTATTGCCATTTTCTCAAAATATTGTCTTCTAGATATAAGTGAGGACAATATAAAGACTCGGTGAGATAGATCTTCTAATTGCACATCAATCCTTTTTTGCTTTTTAATTTCACATAACTATTGAGCCCAACAAAACATAATAGCTCTCAAATAATTGAAGTCCATATCCTAAATATCATAGGGAACATTTGGAACCGAATTAAAAATAAGGCCTAGATTTGAAAACCTATCCCTAAGTGTAATCACTTAAAATGTAGTGTTAAACAATACAAAACTAAGCAAAGAATTCAACAAAATAAAGTAGATAAACACTTAGATTAGACTAAAAGAAAGCAATAAAAATAAGAATGAAAACCACAAGTAAGCACTCCAAAATCCCTCTTGATCTTTGGATATAGTCCAAGGATTTGGATGTGTGCTCAACAATAGAACTTAAGCTTCAAGATGATCTTCAATGGATGAGTGATAATTTTAGCATTATAAGGGTATGGATGTGATTTTTAGCTCTTGATTTGGCATCATAACAATACTTATATGGTGGATGAAAATGAAGAGGAAGAGGGTTCAATTTATAGGCAAGAGGGGAGGTGAATGAACAGTCAAGATGCAAACCCGAGGAAGGTTCAAGATGCATTTTAGAGAGAGCACATGGATTGTACTTTCTCAAATACCTCTCATTGTGCCAAGTATCACCATGGGAGAGGTTGGAAGGTATGGGGGAATGTGACCATTTCGGGAGATGTGAGAGGGGACAAATGTGTAAGAGCGGGATGGAGTTTGTAAGGGATGTGTAAGAGCATTTAAGGTTGACATGAGGAGAGAGAATTGGGGGATGTGAGGATGTGACATAAGGGTTGACTTGGGTTGGGTTAGGATTTCTTAATCTGTGGATTATGATTGTGCAAATATTTAGGGAATGATTAGGCTTGCATTAGGAGGCAAGTGGGAAAATTAGGATGATGTGATAGGAGGAGAGAGAATGAGTGGAGGATTGGATTAGCTAATTAAGGGTGATTAACATGTGTGAATGGGTTAGGTTAAGTAGGAACTCAGGGTTAGGTATTTGGGATTGGTTAGGTTAGGGGTTAAAGTTAGGAGCCATGTGCTCAAATTGGATTAAATGTTTTATTTAATTCCAAAAATAGAAGGAAAATAGGATTTGTGAATTAATTTAAATAGATGAACATATTTATTTAAATTAATAGAGGAAGGGGGTTTTAATTAATTATCAGACTATGGGTTGTCATTTAGATAATTAATTGGATTATAGTTAATTAATTAATTAAATTAACTAGGGGATGACATAAATTAATTAAATAATTAATGTTTAATTAATTAATACCCTAGGAGAGAACTAAATAAGATTACTTAATTGTGTAATCAAATTTAGGTGTCCACACCAAGATCTATAATCTGATCTTTAATTTGATAAATATCCATAGTAACTAAAATTTTAACAGGAGTGAGAGGCTCACAAATAGGTGAAATGTTGGAAACTACAATTGAAACAATTGTTATATTGTCATTGATGTCAAACCTTAATTGGTGAGACAATTGCTATCTAGTAAAGTACCATATCTTTTGATTGATGAAAAGGATTTGAAAAGAGGAGATAACAAGAGGACCTAGTGAAAGGTTGAGTTATGAGAAACTACAATGAGTACTTGATTAGTTGGAACATTGGCAAGGTAATGTGTTATTTATCTATAACACTAAGTGAAGAAGTCAGTTGATTTGAAGCATAGAAGAAATAAGGAAAGAAAGTATGGAAGCATAGGCTTAACTGAGTAAATGAGAAGAAACTTTAGTGTAAGCCGAGTGATGTTAGTGTCGACCGAGTGCCAGGATAAGCCGAGAAAATTTAGTGTCAACCGAGCATCAGTAATTGTTGAGTATTAGAGAATTAACCAAGCAAAGATAATGTTTGCCTACAAGAATAGTTTTAGTGATGACTAAGCTATCCAGTGATGACTGAGCAAATGAACACAATATTGGTTGAGTGTCAGTAATTTATAGTTTGTGAAGAAATTGAGATCCCTAGCCGACATAGTTGAATTCTTGGGATATGTAAAATGTGCTAAAGATATAGATGAATGACTTGGATCATTTAATGCATGGTAAACTATTTTCTTATGGATTCAAGGATATGTTTTGATAAGTATCTAGAAGGATAAGGAGGAGAACAAAATGTTGGAAGGATTCGATGAATCTGACCTAAACCTAGGATCTACATAAGAGATTAAGCGGAAAAATATTAAGCTACCTAATCAAGGAGGTATAAAGATGACCTAATTTTTACGTTATGCAATATGAGAGGTTGATGTTATTGATTGGAAAATCTAAGCAGAAGGATGAGAAGAGTTGTGAAGAGCTGAAAAAAGGTGTGGTGATTGCTTGAAGGGATTTTGAAGTAGATCAAAGATGGAGATAAAAATGAAGGCCAATCAGTAAATAAACATATGAGATTATTGGATATGTATTTTCAAAGTGAGTTGTATATTTCAGATTAGAACCTACTGTTACTTTCTAACCATTGTATCAGTTAAAATCCTTTAATCAAGGTTGACCTAACAGTCATTTGTAAACCCTTTAATCAAGGTGGCATTCTAATGGGATGTTCTTAAGTCCTCTAACATGGACACTCCTAACAAGGTGATTAAATACTTTAACAAGGTCACACCTAATAGTGTGTATTGTAACCTTTAACAGGGTTGGCTCCTCATAGAGCTCACTTCAGAAGAGTGAAAATTTGGTAGCATGTTACTGGTAGTTTTTCCCATATTGGGTTTCCACGTTAAATCCTGGTGTCATACTTTTGTGAATGCTATTTAATGTGCTATGTTGTTAAGAGTTTTATATTCTGTAAGTTGATTATTTTTGGACAGTAGAATTCAAGTTTTATGTTACTGATTATATTCTATAGAGACCGAGTGAATTGTTGAATAGATCTAAGTTGGTTGAAGTGTTGGAAATTTCAATTGGTACATCTAGACCTGAGGATAACTTATTCACCCCCCTCTCAGCTATTCTAAAATTATTCTAACAATTAGTATCAGAGCTTGTGGTGCTTGTAAGGAAAAAGTTTGAAGGTACTTGAAGATAATGATCAAGATGTACAAATAGGAGGTACCAAAGCTGAACAAGGAGAACTTCCTTTCATGGAAGAGTTTGATGAGGTTACACCTAGCTGGTATTGGTGATTCAAAAATATATTATGTGGAACATGATTATGTACCAATTGATGCACCTATGACAGCTGAGGAGATGAAGGAAAAGCAAGAACACAATCAAACAATGTTGGAGATTGCATCAGCCCTAATTTATCTTGAATTTAAAGACATCAAGGACTGTACTAATGCAAAGAAAATGTGGGACACACTGAAAACTATCTATGGTGTAGACACAAATGTACTAAGAGCTAAATCTGAAATCTTGAGAGGTAAGTTTGATGAAATGAGAATGTTAGAAGGTGAAACTATTATTCAATATTGTACCAGAGTTAAAGAGGTAGTGAATACTATTAGAGGAACTAATGGAAATATTGATGATGCAATTTTTATTAGCAAAGTTTTGAGAACCCTACTTCCTATTTATGCTATTAGAGTTTCTGCAATACAAGAACTAAGATGTGCTCCTGGTAACAACCTAACCTTAAAGGTCTTGTTGGTAGGCTTATTGCTTTTGAGTTTTCAAATTTTGATAATTTTACTACTCATAATATTGAATCTGCATTCAAATCTCAAATGGTTCTTCATAAGTCTAAGAAAGGAAAAGAAAGATGTGTGAACAATGATAGTGACAGTGACACTTCTGATGATGATCTAGATGATTTTGAGACACTTATGGTTAGAAGATTACCAAGAGGAAAAGGAAAATTTAAAGGTAAACTTCCTACAATATGTTTTTCATGTAACAAAGTTGGTCACATTGCAGCAAGATGTCTTGACATGAATGACAAGGATGAAAGAAGGGAAAGCAAGTATAAAGACAAAAGGAATGACAAAGATCACAAAAGGTATAAGGACTACAAGGATAAAAGTAAGAAGTCTTATTATATTGCTGAAGAAGAAACCAACAGTGAATTTGGTAAATCTGATGATTGTGATGTAGAAGTTGTTTATGTTACTATGAAAGATGATTCTGATGAAGATGAGAAAACTGCACTAATTTCACATGTGAGTAAAAGTGATGGATGGATAATTGATAGTGGTTTCTCACATCACATGACTTGTGATAAAAGTAAGTTTGAAACCCTAAATCATTACAAACATAGGAGTGTTAAGTTTGGTAATTATGCACCATGTCTTGTGAAGGGAAAAATATCAATAAGATTGACTAATAAGATCAGATGTGACAATGCTTATTGGGTTGAAGGTATTAACTATAATTTGTTGAGTGTTGCACAACTGATTAGTACTAGTTACAGATTTGAGTTTCATCACAAAAAGGCTAGGATATTTGATGCCACTAGTGAACTAATTAGAAGTGGAGAACATACAAGAGGTAATTTATTCTATCTAGACCTATCTAAAGAAACATGTTTGTTTGCACAATTTGATGATGTATGGTTATGGCATAAAAGGTTGTGTCATGTGAACTTTGACAATTCGGTAAGCATTAGTAAGATGTAAAGAGTTAGAGGTTTACCAAGATTGAAGAAACCTAATAATGTGATGCGTAAACAATGTCAATTGGGAAAAATGATAAAGTCTAGTTTCAAGAGAAAAACATATACTTCTGATGATATTTTGGAATTGGTTCATACTAACCTTTGTGGACCTATTGGTGCGAAAAGTTACTGTGGTGTTAATATGATTTAGAACAATAGAGAGGGGGGTGAATCAGTTGTTCTCAGGTCCTGATGTATAAAACAATCTCCTAAACTTATCCTTAAATCAGATCCAATAACCAAAACAAACTCGGTCATCACTGATTCGGTAATAGAAACATACAACAATACAGTTCACTACCCAGCAGTAACTTAACTTGTAAAACATAGAAATGTTCACACCAAAACATTCACACAAGTATTAACACTAGGATTTATAGTGGAAACCCAATTTGGGAAAAACCACTTTGTAACATGCTACTATTATTTTCACTCTTCTGAAGTGAGCTCAGTAAAAAGCCAACCCTGTCAAAGGTTACAATACACACTATCAGGTGTGACCCAGTTAAAGGATTTCAATCACCCTGTTAAAAGTGAGCCTAGTCATAGGACTTACATACACTCCATTAGAATGCAACCTCGTTCAAAGGATTTAACATATGACTGTTAGGTCAACCTCTGTTAAAAGGATTTTGACTGTTACAATGGTTAGAAAGTAGCAACAATATTATCTAAAAAATATACAACTCACTCTACAAATATCAGATCCGATTCCGTACACTAATGCTGGTTTACTGACTTTGAAACTTTGCCATCTCCATCTCGGATCTACTCGGAACTTTTCTTCAAGCAACCATCACAATTCTCCTTCAACCTTTTCTGCTTATTTAGTCAATAAAACTTTCCTCTTCTAGCATTCTCTTTTCACCCATGCACTTGCATATCTCAGGTTCCCTTATATTTTCCTCAATTAGGTTAACTCATCTTTTGCTGCTCAATCTCCTTCGTAGATCTTAGGGTTAGGTCAAATTCATTAAATCTACCCACTTTATGTTCTTCGGCTCCTTTTCTAAAATCATCTCAAATCTCTTAAATATTTACAATAAAACATTTTACAGTGCATTTAATGCTTCCAAACAATCAATAAATAAAGTCAACATGATTTACATAATCCAAGAATTCAACAATGTCGGCTCCAAAATTAAATTCTCTTCAAATATAAAATTGCTAATGCTCGGTCAATACTGTGATCAACTACTCGGTCTTCATGTAGAAAGCTCGGTCATTACTAAAAATGTTTCCTCGGCTTACACTATCTTCCTCGGCAATTAACTGTTGTTCGGTCGACACTAGAATTTTGCTCGGCATACATTGACTCGGTCGACACTAACATTACTCGACTTAAACATGATTTTTCCATTCTTTTCTTGGTCAAGCCTACCAGTTTAGTCTTTAGTCTTACTAAGATAAACAATACATTATCTCATCATTGTGCAACATAGTCAAGTACACTTTGTAGTATCAAGATAACTCAACCTTTCCTTAGGTGCTATTGTTACCAACCTTGCCTAGCCCCTTGGCAACACTCAAATAGATATAGTACTTTCCTAAGTAGCAATAGTCTTACCAGTTAAGGTTTGACATCAATGATAATACAATAATTGTTTCAATTGCAGTTTCCAACATAAACAATTTCAATTGGGAAAAATGATAAAGTCTAGTTTCAAGAGAAAAACATATACTTCTGATGATATTTTGGAATTGGTTCATACTGACCTTTGTGGACCTATTGGTGTGCAAAGTTACTATGGTGATAAATATTTCATTCAGTTTGTTAGTGACTATTCTAGAATGATGACTGTGATGTTTCTTAAAGAAAAATTTGATGTCTTTTAGTTGTTTAAGTGGTATTTGGAAAAAGTTGAGAAAGAAACAAGTAAAATCTTGAAATGTATGAGATTCGAAAGAGGAGGATAGTTTATATCTAATAAGTTCAACATATTCTGCAATGATAGAGGAATAAAGAGACAAATATCTTCACCAATGACTCCTCCACAGAATGGTATAGCAAAGAGAAGAAATAGATCAATCTTGGATTGTGCTAGAACACCAATGATAGAGAAGAATGTTGCACAAAATTATTGGAGAGAAGCTGTAAGTACAACTTTCTATACCTTGAACCGAGTACAAATCAAGAAAGGTACAAATGCCACACATTTTAATTATGGCATGGTTATGCTCCTAATGTGAAATACTTTAAAGTCTTTGGAAGAAAATTCTATATACTGAAGGAAAATAGGAACTAAAAACTTGATGCTAAAAGTGATGAAGGCATATTCCTAGGTTATTCCACTAAGAGAAAAGATTAAAAGTGTTTGAATTCTAACACTAACAAAGTTGTGGAAAGTGCAAATTTTAGAGTTGATGAATATGTAGAAAAGAATGAAGTTTAGTGCAAACAAGAACCTGAAGATTACAAATCTTTTATATACATGGAAGAAGGAGAGGCCAATAATGTACCTGAACCAAAAAATAATGATGTCAAGCAACAACAAGAACCTGTCGAGTTACAACAAGTAGATGTCGAGCATCAGGAGGATGCTGCCAAGCAATCAGGAGAAGAAGTAGAGAATTTACAAGATGAACTTGAAGATCAAGAGCAAGAAGAAAGGAGACCAGTGACTATATTAGCATAGTATGTGAGAAGACATCATAAGCCATATCAAATCATTGGAGCTAAAGAATCTGGAGGCATGACAAGAATTAAGTTGAAAGATCAAACATGCTTATTATGTAAGTTTAAGCCTAAGATAGTGAAAGATTCTTTAAAGAATGAAGATTGGATTCAAGCCATGAATGCAGAGATTGAGTACAAAGAAAAGAACAAAACTTGGACACTAGTACTGAGACCAGAGGACAAGAATGTTATTAGAACAAAGTGGGTGTTCAGAAATAAGCTGAATGAATATGGTGAAGTCACAAGGAACAAAGCTAGATTGGTATGCAAGGGATATGCATAGGAAGATGACATTGACTATGAGGAGACATTTTCTCTAGTTGCTAAATTGGAAGGAGTGAGAACTCTACTTGCATATGCATCTTACAAAGGATTCAAAGTGTATCAAATGGATGTCAAATCCACATTTCTAAATAGAATACTAGAAGAAGAAGTATACATTAAACAACCAAAAGGATTTGTTGAACCGAGTAAGAAGAACATGGTTTGTAAACTACACAAAGAACTGTATGGATTGAAAAAAGGCCTCAGAGTATGGCATGAGAGATTGCATAATTACCTAATAAATATTGGATTTGCAAGAACAAATGACAACAACAATTTGTACTTGAAGACTGAAAAAGGTAAAGGGATATTGTTAGCATAAATATTTGTTAATGATATCATATTTGGAGCATAAGATGCCCTATGCCAAACATTTTCAAATGAGATGCAAACTGAATTTGAGATGTCTAGATTTGGAGAGATTAAATTCTTTTTTGGTTTGCAAGTTTATTAAATGAAGAAAGGTATCTATATTACACAATCTAAGTATGTCAAGGTGATACTTAAAAACTTTGGCATGGAGGACTCTAGACTAGTAAGTACAACCATGGCTACTGGACAAAAACTATCAAAGAATGATGATACAACTGAAGTGAATCAAACCTTGTACAAATCAATGATTGGAAAGCTACAATATGTTGTTCACAACAGACCAGATATTGCCTTAGTAGTTGGGATTTTTGCAATGTTTTTTTCCAATCCTAAGGAGAATCACATGATGGCAGTGAAAATGATATTGAGATATCTGAAAGGAACAAAGAATTATGGATTGTATTATAAGAAAAATGAAAAGTTTGAACTGAAAGTTTACACTAATGCAGATTGGGCAGGAAATATGGATGATAGAAAGAGTACAAGTGGTGGCACATTCCTTCTAGGAAAGAGATTAGTCTCTTGGACAAGCGAGAAATAAAATTGCATTTCTCAATCTACAATAGAAGCTGAATATGTAGTAGAAGTAGTTAATTGTTCAAACTTAGTGTGGATCAAGAAATTGTTGAAAGGTATGAAGGAAGAAATCACTGAGCTAGTTGTTAATTTTTGTGATAGAACAAGTGCTATCAATATATCAAAAAATCTTGTGATGTACACTAAGACTAAGCATATTTCTATCTAGTATCATTACTTGAGAGAGCTAGTTCAAGACAAGGAAGTGAGACTAGAGTATGTGAATACAAAGGAATAGTTAGCAAATATATTCACTAAGGCATTACCTAAGGATGATCATGAGTATCTAAGAGGTAAATTAGGGGTGATTCCCCTAACTGAGGCTACCTAGAATCATATAGGAGCATTGCATCAAATGTACTAATCAGAATATTTGACAAATTGATGCAAAGGAGGTCACACTTTGGGAGTTGCCTAAAGTTGTGAAGTGTAAAGCACAAGATGTTGACCAGTCATAAGCAAGATGACATAGGGAGTATGAAGTTTAGAGAATTGACATGAAGATATCTACATGGAAAAGATGAATGTCTTTGGCATTGTTGTCAAAGAGAGAGAGATTTAGTGAACTTGAGGGAGAGATATAGAAAATGATTTAGGAGTTACCCCAAGCAAAGAGGGAGAGATTCATTAAACTGATGAATAGATAAAGAGAAGAGAGAAATCTATCTAAGAGGGAGTTGATATTTGGATGAAAATCATAGTGAAGCTAAAAGTATGTAATGAATTAGATTGATTTTTTTGGATTGTTTGGTAACTTACATATGGTGTTGCATGTGGTGTTGCCAACAATGCCAAAGAGGAAGATTGTTGGAAACTACAATTCAAACAATTTTTATATTATCATTGATGTCAAAATTTAATTGGTGAGACAGTTGCTATCTAGTAAAGTATGATATCTTTTGATTGATGAAGAGGATTTTAAAAGAGGAGATAAGAAGAGGACCTAGTGAAAGGTTGAGTTATGAGAAACTACAATGGGTACTTGATTAGTTGGCACATTAGCAAGGTAATGTGTTGTTTATCTATAACACTAAGTGAAGAAGTCAATTTATTTGAAGCATAGAATAAATAAGGAAAGAAAGTCTAGAAGCATAGGCTTAATTGAGCAAAAGAGAAGAAACTTTAGTGTAAGTCAAGTGATGCTAGTGTCAACCAAGCACCAGTATAAGTTGGGAAAATTTAGTGTCAATTGAGCGAAGATAGTGCTTCCCAAGAAGAATAGTTTTAGTGATGACTGAGCTATCCAGTGATGATCGAGCAGATGAACATAGTATTGGCCGAGTGTCAGTAATTTATAGCTTGTGAAGAAATTGAGATACCCAGTCGACATAGTTGAATTCTTGGGCTATGTAAAATGTGTTGAAGATGAAGATTAATGACTTGAAGCATTTAATGCATGGTAAACCATTTTCTTATGGATTCATGGAGAATTTTTGAGAAGTATCTAGAAGGATAAGGAGGAGAACAAAATGTTGGAAGGATTCGATGACTCTGACCTAAACCTAAGATCTACGGAGGAGATTAAGTGGCAAAAGATTAAGCTACCTAATCAAGGAGGTATAAGGATGACCTAATTTTTAGGTTATGTAGTATGAGAGGTTGATGTTATTGATTGTAGAATCTAAGTATAAGGTTGAGAAGAGCTGTGAAGAGTTGAACAAAGGTGTGGTGATTGCTTGAAGGGATTTATGAGAAGATGATATATGGAGATGACAATGAAGGCCAGTCAGTAAATCAATATATGAGCTTATTGGATCTGTATTTGCAAAGTGAGTTGTATATTTCAGATCAAAACCTACTATTACTTCTAACCATTGTATCAGTTAAAATCCTTTAATCAAGGTTGACCTAACAGTCATTTGTAAACTCTTTAATCAAGGTGACATTCTAATGGGATGTTCGTAAGTCCTCTAACTAGGCCACTCCTAACAGAGTGATTAAATCTTTTAACAGGGTCACACCTAACAATGTATATTGTAACCTTTAACAGGGTTGGCTCCTCACAGAGCTCACTTCATAAGAGTGAAAATTTGGTAGAATGTTACTGGTGGTTTTTCCCATATTGGGTTTCCATGTTAAATCCTGGTGTCATACTTGTGTGAATGTTATTTGATGTGCTATGTTGTTAAGAGTTTTATTTTTTGCAAGTTGATTACTTTTGGATAGTGGATTGCAAGTTTTATGCTACTGATTATATTCTATAGAGATCAAGTGAATTGTTGAATAGATCTAAGTTAGTTGAAGTGTTGAAAAGTTCAGTTGGTACATCTAGACCCAAGGATAACTGATTCACCCCCTCTCAGTTATTCTAAAATCATTCTAACAGGAACATGTTGATAATCTGTTGTTGCAAAGTCATTTTGAGAAAAATTGACAACGTCCTCATAGTGATACGATTGATGAGGATCTTCATGAATATTATTTTCATAATATGGTGGTGGGTATTCTTTCTTCCCACAAAACTTGACATATATGCTCATATAATAAGCTACAATTTTGAATATAAGATTATTTTGAACATACCAACACTTGATCTCTTAAAACCAGTGAATTCTTCCATTGCAGAGCCACTAGGTGTGTGTAGATCTTATCTAAAAAGGTTGTAATACTTCTTTCACACAAAAATTAGTAATATGTGGTAAATCTTGGATAGAAACAATCCAAAGTGTCGCACCTGGTGTGCAAAAAATTATTTTCAATTAGGATTGTGCCTATAGAAAAATGTGAAATTCAACTATCTTGTTGGAACATTGAGACACTCTCTACTTGTGGGAATCCTATGGTGAGAGTGAATCTCTAATATTCAAAGGTCAGTTCCTTTTGGTATCATCTAATCTACTTTTGATTGAGGAAAGGGATAGAAGGATGTTCTTAGTGAAATGAAACTATTAATCCTAATGAGGTGATAGACTGATAAAAATTGAGTTGAAGCTTTGAAACTTCACCAAAATTATCTACAATACTATAGATTCACTAACCCATATAATAATTGGTGCGAAAATGATTCTAATAGAGGACCCAAGATTTGAAAACCTTCAAAGGAAAACCAAACATTTTACCAATTTCCAACAATAAGATAAAGGACACAAACATAGGCCTGCATGCACACATATCACATTTTTGGTAATAACAATGAAAGGATATACCCAATTGAAGGTAAAACACAACAATTAAGAAAGTAATCCTCAATAATGAAATACAAAACCAATGAGAAGGAATCATTGTATCTGTATAAATTTGATGAAAAATCTCTGCTACCATGTGCTCAATACGATCCTCTAGAATTTACAAACTGCAAAAAATTGGCTACAAGAAAGAACCCCTTTGACAGAGAAAATAAAAGAATATATAGAGAGAGGAAAATAGATTTAGAATAAATGAAAATAGATTTGGAATAAATTTGGTTCTACCACCTGTTCATCTTCTTTGTGCGATATATATGGCTCTTCTGAAAGATTATCTTCCTCATCTCTCTATTAACTACCTTTGTTACATTCTATTTTCACTGTCAACTTGCAAATAAAACCCTTTGACAACTGGAGAACTTGCCCCATTAAACACATGCAATAATATCATAAAAATATCTCTGGCTAAAACTAAAAGAAAAAAACAACAAAATAATCTATAGCTACACCTATGCATGAAAATTTACTTGACCATAAGTTAACAAACAACCCTTTACTTTATTTCACTCAAAGATATGCAACAACAAAAATTATTCTTCAATTTCCCTCTCAAATTATGGCCTAATCATTCTAGTCAGCAACCTTTGACTATGATGTGGTAGCTCCTGATTAGCCCTCATATCCACCTATGCTCCACCAAAACCAACACATCACCCTATTTTGTCAATCAACCCCACCACATGCCACAATCCCGAGATTATTTCCTCTCTTTGTCAACTTGGATAACAAGGTCATGGAATTTTGTCAACTGTCACCATCAGGCCTACATTCCACTTTATCGTGCACCACGACACATCATAATCCTAGGAATATTTTCATCTTTTTTTCAACCAGAATTATGGGAACCCGGAACCTCAACACCTGTTACTTGGGGTTCGCAATCCACTTACCTCCCACATTCTCTAATGGATGATGAAGATTATTTTAAGAATTTCAATATTTTCCTTACTTTGCTTCTAATTCTAATCACTTGCACCCTGAGAATCATTTTTTCACATTAATGCATGGCTCACAACCTTCTTTACATAGTTTCAGGATTTCCCTTTCTCTGCTTCCAATTTTGATTACTTGCACCCTGATCATCAATTCTCTATATTAAAGAAAAGGTCCCAACCTTCTTTGTAGAGTTTTTGGATTTCCTTTTCTTTGCTTCCAATCCTGATCATTTGTGTTGGGCCACACCATTTAGAAATTCAGTATTTCTAGTACTTTTCTTCCAATCCCAATCATTTTCACTAGCCGCACCTTTCTGTTGGCAATTTGGCTGAAGTGAGTACATAAATGTTGTCATTATGGCAACATATGATCCACATGAAGATCACATAGGTCAGAGAGCAAGTATAGCAGAGCACATTGCAAATTTGTCTAAGTGTAAGACAATGTTTTCACTAGTGCACTAGGATACAATTTTTGTTTGCGACGTTGACTGGAGTAAGTTCAGTGCTTGCAAACTTGATCATAGACTCTATGATGACTAATGATGACCCATCTCAGAGCACAAGATAGTATGACATGTACAAAATTAGTTATGACAGTTTTACTAAAGATAGTGTTAAGCTGATAGGATAGAATATGAAGGCAAAATTGGTAAAGAGTTAAGGGATTATTTTGTTTATCAAAATAATGACTTAACAATATAAAGGGACAACATCCTAGATGTTAACTCTTGGATAAAGATATATGGAAGCCGACCATGTAAAGTTATTATCCTTAATAACTTGTATATATGTAATATGTAATTGTAAGAAGAAGTAGAAGAGATATATGGTAATATTGTAATGATATGATGCAAATGTAAGAGCGGCGAAAAGATATTGATGCAAGCAGCATAAGGTTATATACCTTAATCCATTTTTTTAATTAGTATACATTGTACATTACTTGTTTGGCAGTGGGCTCATCTGGTAATCAGATTTTGTATTGACAACTCCTAACAGGGTTGAGGCTTCTAACAAGGCCTATAGTCCCTTAATCAGGACTGATACACTATATGCTTGTAATAGACTCCTAACAGGGTCAACATCCTTAACAAGATACTTTTGATTAGTGGATCTTTGTGGGTACCATCCCCACTGGGGTTTTCCCTTGGCTAGGGTTTCCTCGAGAACATATCATGTGTTATGAGTTCTTTATTTCTATTGCTATGCATATTGTTTAGCTTCTTATGTTATGCATGTATAAAGATAATCTGTTATATCCATAATTGGGCAAAAAATAAAGTTTGTAGAATACTGATTCACTCCCCCCTCTTAGTATTCCCTATTTTTAACAATTGGTATCAGAGCTTAGTTACTCGGAGAAGAATCATTCAAGGAAAGCCTAGCAACTTGAGTAAGATCTCTATGGATATGGATCAACTACAGAAAAATCTTGAAGAAGCTCTTGAATAGATTGATATGCTTACTGATGAAAGAAACACTTTGAAAAGGAAATATATGATGCAAAGAACCTTATTGAGAAACTAAAAAACAAGGTAGAAGATCTAAAATCTAAAAAGGAATCCGAAATTCTTATTGAAGATTGTGATGACAATTTAGAAAAAGAAAATGTGATCCTTAAGCATGAATTGAAGATAGAAAATCTGAAGCTTAGTTTGAAAGATGGAAATGATAAAAATGAAGCAAATCTGAGATCTGAGAATGAAAGGTTGAAGATTGAGAATGAAGAATTAAAATCTAAACTTGGTAAACTAACATCTGAATTTGAGAAAGTAAATTTGTAGCATGCAGAACTTGAGAAATACAATAAGATTGTGAAAGGTGAATTGGCTCAATCCAAACAACAACTTGAAAGGCTATACTCAAATAGTGAGAAGATCGATGAATAAGTATCTTATGGAAAACCATCCTATGATAAGATTGGACTTGGATTTAATATATTCAGAACAAATGATGAAAGCAAGGAACCAGATCTAAAAGAATCTGAAAGCATAGATAAGAACAAGTCAGATGAGATCAAAAAATCTGATGACACACCTAAAGGAGAAGAACCACCTAAAGAAGAAGAACCACTGAACCAAGAAGAATCACCCAAAGGTATGAAAAGAGAATTCAAAGGTAGATATTTTGGTTGTAATACTATTGGTCACATGAAGAGAGATTGCACAGGTAAACAATTTAAACCTCTTAATGGTGATTGTTATAATTGTCATGGTTTTGGACATAGAGCTATTGAATGTAGAAGACCTAAAGTTATTGAGAATAATTATGGTAGTAGAATGTTTAGGAATACTAACAATGCAAATAAAAGACCTACTGAAGATATGAACAGAAGAAATGAAGTAGTATGTTATAGATGCAACAAGATTGGACACATTGCTATAAACTACAGATCACAAATCAATCAGCAAGGACCAAGATATGTGAACAATGGAATTGTTTGTCAGATATGTAAAGAGATTGGACATACAACAAGGTTTTGCAGAATGAACAATGGAGTTTTTCATCCTAACCCTAACCCTAGAAATCATGCAAGAAGAAATGAAGATGCAGGTAACAAACAGAAAGGTTGATGTAGTAATGCAGATGAAGTGAAGTTTGTTAAAGGCACAGATCAGGGAGACATATTCAACATTGAAGGTAATCAGAAAGGTGAAGTATCAAGTGGTAAGAATGAATACTTACCTGACCTAACTCAAAGCACTTAATTTATGAAAATTGTAGTAGATTAGGAACTTAGAATTAGTGTAGAAGTAGATTTTCGATGAATTAAGTTTTGTGTAGTTAATGTAAGGTAGTTTATGATGTACTAATGCTATGGTTAAGAGTGCAAAATAAAATATTATGTTTTGCGAGATTGCAAGAAGTTTTAAGTTTTGCAGGATAGCAAAAACAACTTTTTGGAAAGAAGCGGCAAAAGAATTGAATGCGATGTCAGATCTAAGTGAGATTGAAGTAATAAAAGGTTATGTTCGATGTTATTTGATTATCAAAGTTAATTGAAGTGTTTAGGAGAGCAAGGAATAGAGATTGGAAGCATTTTGCAGTGATTTGGTGAAAGATTTGAGCGCCGAATCTGCGAAAGCCCTAAAATCATGAATTTGAGGTATTTATCTTGGTAGATCTTTGAATCGGTATAAGGAATTTAAAGTAGTCATGGATGTATCCTTAATTCACAATGTTAGAGATAAGAATAGACCTAGAATGAAGAGGGAACTAGTAGAACCCTTGGAAGAAGATGATCCTAGGTTAGCATTATCATCCATACCAGACAGAGTTTTGCATTTAGAAAATGTGAGAAGTTATCTTGGATGCAAGTTAGAAACCGTCAGTGATAGTGATTTTACCAATGAATATCAGAAGATTTACAATTAGGATATGTCATTGAAACAAGGATATGAACATTTGAAAGATAATGAGATTGTTCAGTATGCTTTGAAGTATGAGTTTGACAATGAAGAATGCACTAAGATTATTTTGAGCAGAATTCATAATGGGAAGTTTTGGCTAGAGGATAGAGTGATAGGCATTATAGCTAACTTGATTCATGAAGTCACAGGTTTATCTAAAGTTGGTGCTATTCCTTTAAATGAGAAAAATATGAGAAAAATAGTCATAAACAACACAGGTTCATCTTACAATGGCAGAGGAATTGTGATTAGCAAAATCAAACAAGATGATGTGAGATACCTATGCAAGATCCTAACCACTAAGTTTTGTGCAAATTCTAGAGAAGATGATATGGTAGCTGGAATGGTGCATATTGCCTATTTAATGTGTGTTGAAAAAGTACTAGTTGATATGTGTGAAATTCTGAGAATTCAATTGTTTGAAAACTTGGAGAAGATTAAGAAATCTAAGTATGCACAATTTAAATTTTCATCCTTAATCTCATACATGTTTTTCCACTCATTGAGAAGATTTCCGTACACCATTGAAAATGATTGGAATGATGGACAAACTGCTATGGAAAGAATAAATAAAGTATATTTGAGACATGTTATTGACAATGTAAATGAGAGTGCTATGTTAGTAATGAAGACATTTCAGAACATGGTAACTAGCAGATCAAGAATTCCATAGTCACTTGTGAAGAAGTATAAAAATGATATATGTTTCATGATTGACACTGACTTTACCTATATTGAAGCAGTGGAACCTAGAATTGAGTTCATAGACCCTCTTGGCTATGAGATATCTAAGGCTGAAATAGAAGAATATGTTGGCAGATTACTTAAATGTAAATTGGACACTTAGTGCAGCAGATTTGGAACTTTTGAAGAGAACTTAAACTTTGCAAAAGCTATAACTGAAGAGAAGAAATCTAAGAAGAGAGTTGATAGCACTATCAAGAGGATACTAAAGGATTCAGGAATGTCAGAACAATAATTCTTAATAGCAAAATAGACAATAGCAACAATTAGGGATATTGGATAGAAATAAATCTTGATTGTACCACCCTTGTCATCCAGTGTAGTACAACAAGAACCTACACAAGTCAAGGTGAAAGTAGAGGAACTAGAAAAGGAACAAGTAACAACTAGATCCACTTCCTCCACAACTAGCAAGAGAATGAAAGAAATTGCTACTGGACCAGGAAAGAGATAGAAGACTTTAGTTCAACCAGTACCAAGAGAAATTGTAGAAATAAAGGATGATGACACTACAATTAAGAAGAAGTCATGGAAACTGAGAGTTGAGAGAGTGAATGAAGAAATCATACAAGATGGAAATTTCACTAAAATGAACAAGTATTATAAACTTTATGATTATTTAGAAAACTAAATTTGGAGAATGCTATTGTGAAGCATATGATTTTGGCAGACAAGAAATTTGATTCTATTCAAGGTCAAATAACTGATGAATTGTATACCAAACTTGTAAATAGAAAGCAGAGAGCAATTGAAGAAGACACTAATATCAGAAAGAATCTTGTGAAGAAGCTTTGTGATGTGAGAGATGATGAACACTTGAAGCAGATATTGAAGGCATTAAGCACCCATTTGAGAACCAAAAGGAGAACCATTTTGATTATGGGAGGCAGATATGAAGAAGTTAATTCAGATATAGAGCAGGCAATAATCAAGGTCATGGCAGAAAATGTTGGAGAGCCATCGGTTGCAGCAGAGCAAGCAGTTGAAGCTGAACAAGAGGATATTCCTTCTCCTTCAGCTATTAACATTGAAGATGAAACTATGAATATAGAAGGTACTAAGGTCACCTTGGATACTGATGATAGTGTATTCAAGAATTTAGCAAACATTGTTGACAATTCGGCTCTTGATGAACCGGATAGAACTGAAGAAGCAGAGCAGACTCAATCTATCAGTGAAGAACCTAAGGAGACTGAGATTCAAGCACCCATTCCTACCATAGAAGACATCAGTCTTACTCTTGAGACTGGAAAGAAGAAAGAAATTGGATCTTTGTTTGAAGATTTAGGAAAGGAAGTGGATGATGATGATCAGTTGGAACTGATCACTTCTTTGAATAAAATCATTGGCAAGAACAAGAAAGTGAAGAATCTTGAAGGGAGTTTGAAGGACCTTACTGAGAAGTTACAAAGCATTGTAACTACACAAATCATAGAGGTAGACCCTTTGGAGAAAGCTAAGAAGGTAATGAGCACTTTTGACAATGAATTCACTACCTATCTGATATTGCAAAAGTGAGAGCTCAAGCAGCTTATGAATCTGAAATGCTTTTGAACATCAGTCAGAATATCAAGAACAATATTAGCAGTCTTGATATTTGTATCAAGAACTTGAGGAAACATTTGGAGATAGGAAAATCATTGTACATACAGTGTACAAAACTAGAGATTTTGATAGCAGAAGAGGAATAGAAGATCAAGATGAAGGAAGCTGAGATTCAGAATGAATGTAACCTTCTTTCTAGACCTAATGTGAAAGTATGTGATGCTGAAATGAAAGTTCAGAAGCTTTATGATGAAATAAGAATATTGCAAGATGAGAGGAATAGAAAAATGAGGAGACTCACTCTTTTGAGAGATCACATCTCTATGAAGTTGAGCATCATTGAAGAGTAGTTAGAAGAATGTCTTATAGCTAAGACATCCTTTCAGAAATTCAAATTTGACAACCTCCAAGCTTGTCAAATAGCAACTTATGGACTGAGCACATTACTCAATGTGGCAGATTCCATAAATAATTCATGGGAAAAGGAGTTAGAAGCTATGAAAGCTGATTTTGTAGTTGTGTTGCAAGCCTACTAGCTTTGCAATAAGAAAATGAAGGTATAATCTTTTTGGGATACAATTTGGTAATCCTCCCTACCTTATTTTGTCATTGTTGTCAAAGGGGGAGAGATATTAGAGCAGAAAATTGATATATTTGATAAGGATTGATACTCTTAGGGTGAGAATTTTATTAGATTTTATATTTTGAGGAGTTATAAGGATAGTATACATATTCTATACTATGGCCACAATTTTGATACAATTTTGAGATTTTGACTTGTACACTTAGCCAATTTTCTCATATGTTGCCACCAATGACAAAGAGGGAGATTGTTAGCAATTTGGCTGAAGTGAGTACATAGATGTTGTCATTATGGCAACATATGATCCTTTGAAGATCGCACAGGTCAGAGAGCAAGTATAGCAGAGCGCATTGCAAATTTGTCTAAGTGTAAGACAGTGTTTTCACCAGTGCACCAGGATACAATTTTTGTTTGCGACATTGACTAGAGTAAGTTCAGTGCTTGCACACTTGAAGATAGACTCTATGATGACTAATGATGACCCATCTCAGAGTGAAAGTTAGTACGACATGTACGGAATTAGTTATGACAATTTTACCAAAGACAGTGTTAAGCTGACAAGACAGAATATGAAGGCAGAATTGGTAAAGAGTTAAGGGATTATTTTGTTTATCAAAATAATGACTTAACAATATAAAGGGACAACATCCTAGATGTTAAATCTTGGATAAAGATATATGGAAGCCGACCATGTAAAGTTATTATCCTTAATAACTTGTATATATATAATATGTAATTGTAAGAAGAAGTAGAAGAGATATATGGTAATATTGTAATGATATGATGCAAATGTAAGAGCAGCAAAAAGATATTGATGCAAGAAGCATAAGGTTATATACCTTAATCCATTTTTGTAATCAATATACATTGTACATTACTTGTTTGGGCAGTGGGCTCATCTGGTAATTAGATTTTGTATTGACAACTCCTAACAAGGTTGAGGCTTCTAACAAGGCCTATAGTCCCTTAATCAGGACTGATACACTATATGCTTGTAATAGACTCCTAACAGGGTCAACATCCTTAACAAGATACTTTTGATTAGTGCATCTTTGTGGGTACCATCCCCACCGGGGTTTTCCCTTGGCCAGGGTTTCCTCGAGAACATATCATGTGTTATGAGTTCTTTATTTCTATTACTATGCATATTGTTTAGCTTCTTATGTTATGCATGTATAAAGATAATCTGTTATATCCATAATTGGGCAAAAGATAAAGTTTGTAGAATACTGATTCACCCCCCCCTCTCAGTATTCCCTATTTCTAACACTTTCAAAATTTTAAGTTTTTCCTTGCTATGCTTCTATTCTTGATTACTATAGCTTTCTCAAGCTTTCTTTTTCTTAGAATAACTTATGCATCATTTCTCTTTAGGATGGGTTACTTGACATGATACTTTATTCAATGTATTAAGTGAAGCGGCCCCACCAAATTTTGAAAAACCTCAGCCATCATTATTCAACCAAATTCACTTATTCAAAACCTGATTTTACTCAGTAAAGGATACTGGACCCACACAAAATTTTGGTTATCTGTCTACCAAGTACAAGATGTCCTCATTCTTAAGATCCATGAAAAAGGTTGGGTGCCTTTTTGGCACTCTTATTTGTGCACTAATGTATAAAAACAACAAGTTGTTTCCTGACACGAAAAATGTGGGACAACTCCCTAGAATGGTTTTCTTCGAAATAGCAACTATCTATTCTTTTCATCCTTTCATCATTTTCATCATTTTGTCAACCAGAACTCTGGGAACATGGGACCTCGATACCTGTCACTCAGGGTTCGCAATCCACTTACCTTTCACGTTCTCCAATGGATGATGACGCTTCATTTTAGAATTTTGGGATTTTCCTTATTCTACTTCTAATTCTTATCACTTGCACCCTGAGCATCAGTTCTTCACATTAAAGCATGGGTCACAACCTTCTTTACAAAGTTTCAAGATTTCCCTTTCTCTACTTCCAACTATGATCACTTGCACCTTGAGAATCAATTCTCTTTATTAAAGCATAGGTCACAACCTTCTTTGTAGAGTTTTGGGATTTCCCTTTCTTTGCTTCCAGTCCTGATCATTTGCATTGGGCTACACCTTTTAGAAATTTGGTATTTCTTATACTTTTCTTCCGATTCCAATCATTTGCACCAGCCACACCTTTCAGAAATTTGAGATTTTCCTTGCTTTGCTTCTATTCCTGATTACTATAACTTTCTCAATATTTATTTTTCTTCGAATAACTTATGCATCATTTATCTTTAGGATGAGTTAATTGACATGATACTTTATTCAATGTATTAAGTGGAGTGACCCCACCAAATTTTGAAAAACCTTGGCCATCGTTATTCAACCATATTCACTTATTTGAAGTCTAATTTTACTCGGTACAAGATACTGGACCCCCACAAAATTTTGGTTATCCATTTACCAAGTACAAGATGTCCTCATTCTCAAGATCCACCAAAAAGGTTGGGTGCCTTTTTGGAACTTCTTATTTGTGCACCAATGTATAAAAAAATAACTTGTTTCTTGACACAACAAATGTGGGACAACTCCCTAGAATGGTTTTCTTTGAAATACCAATTGTCCATTCTACCTAAGACTGTAAATCGGCCAAGGAAAATTTACCACAATAAAACTTGAGTGCATGAAGGACAAAATAGGGCACCTCAACCGACATGGAAAGGACTTCTTTAAAATTTCAATAGTGGTAATCTCAAGAAATTGAGAGTACCAACACATGTATCTGCACATGATAAGAACTAATTAGCATTAAAAACATATTTCAGTTTGTTTCTTCTTTTCTCTTTGTCTGATCATTACACATTGCATATTTCTAAGCGTATGGAAAGAAATTATATTTAGTTGGTGATAGGCTCTCCATTGCTCAATCATCAATGACTAAACCAATTTTGTTACTATTTTTGCAGGTGTACTTCCAGATTTTTCAAAATTTGAAACTTAAAATAGCATTGAAGTATTGAATTAAATTCACATTAAAATTTTATAAGATCTGAATCAGATCATAATTGAGTGTGTAGTAAAAATGGTGAACAAGTATATGAATGGCTATTTGCTTTGTAACTGGGTTTTGCAACATATGATGAGGTGGATTGTCACAATTCCTGTGGGCATGACTGTGCAATTTGCTGCATCTAAGGATTGATCGAGCATTGAAATAGTCTTCAAAATTCAAAGCATCATTATCAACTTGTTCAATCTAGAAGACTTATTATAATTATATTAATAGGAAGATAATGATTTTCTACTTTCAAATGACAAGTGTAAAGTCAGTTAAACTATTCATAATTGATCTAGGAGTTGTAATGATGGTATGGCCCTCTCTATTGAGTGTATGTTGTCTTTATGAGTGGTAAATATTTTCCTAGACCTTGGGACTTCACATGCATGAATGGTTGACTCTATCAACCTTAAAATCATATATATTATAATATTTATATGAATGTAATGTTACTCCTAAATTTATTTAGTGTTGTCAATGGTGAAGAAAAGATTAGGTCGGTATGAATAAGCAAGTCATTCAGTGAAGAGAAAGACAATTGGTAAGACGAGGGAGGACAATACCAAGCACAAAGCAATGCATATACCTATTAGTGTATACCGAGCCAAATGGATACCAAAAAAATAAACTTAACTGAGCACAATTGTTACCAAACAAGAAGAATATCGAGCAAGTATGTTAGTCAAGAAAGGGAATTACTGAGCAAGAATAATATGTTAACCAAGTAGATTAGTAAAGATTACTAAGTGATATAGGATGAATATTAATGTTTGATCAGATTCTACCAAGAAAGAAAATGGTTTATGAAGATTGAGGTAAACGTTAGGTAAGATTTATTGGGAATGAAACATGGTTGTAAATGATCCCAAGGCACAAATTGAACCAATGAAAATAAAATAGATATTTCTTGGAAAATGGATATGAATATGGATCATTGATCTATTTGACTGAGATTTCTAAGAGGATCCAAACCCTAATTAGGTCAAGTAATTAGGAAGCTACAAAACTAATACATAAGGATGGACCAAGAAAAGACATAGTGAGATAAGATAGTGAAGCATATAACACAGAGCATAGACAAAATAGTTAAGGGTATCGAGCAGAGGAAGTGAATGATTTTGGTGAAATTAGTCAGAGAAAGGTAATTATATTGCAGAGAGAAAAAATGATCTGAATTAGCAAAGAGGTAGATGCATTATTATAGATTAATTATTATTGGAATACATTATTGTTTTTGTATTCTTAAATCCCACCTATTGGGTAGGCTTTAACAAGATTTTTATTGTAAATCTCTTAACAATGTGCACACTTAATGAGTGTTGCAAAATCCTTTAACTAGGTAGACTTTAACAAGTCTTATTTTGTATTACTCCTAATAGGGTAAATCACCATAAGTGATATTTTTTATGCTCTAACCGAGAAATATTTATGTAGCAGTAGTGAAGGATTGTGGGTGTCATCCCCACCATAGTTTTTCCCTCTAACCAAGGGTTTCCATGTAACCAAAATCATGTGTCAAATGTGTTGATGTGTGTTATCTATTTATGGATGAATGAGTTTACTTTATTTTATTTACATTCAACAAATAGTTTGTCATTTTATGCATGCAAATAAAAAAGGGATCAATCAATTATTGAAGGTTAAAAGTTTTATAAGGTTCTAATTGACCCCCCTCTCAGCTCCTTAACTTTCCAATAATTGGTATCACAGATGAGTCTCTTATTTAGAAGTTTAACCACTTGAGAATGAATATTTGGAGAGATGGAAAGCTATAGATATGAAAAGGTGATTGATAATATGAACATGGAATTGAAACTTGCAAATGATCAAATTGATGAACTAAGAAGAAAGTTGAAGCATTCACTAAACATAAGAAATGAGTTAACCCATCAATTGAAAGATACTGAAGATCAGGTTGAAGAACTTGAAGAACAATCAGAGGGAAGTTTGTCTAATAAATCTGAAGCTTCTATATCAGATTTGATTGAAAATAAAAAAAACCTAATCGAGTAGGTAAAATCATTGAAGAGGGAACACAAAGCTTAATCGATAAGAATGTGTGAAGTCATGGAACAAAAGAGAAAATATGAAGATGATAAGAGAGTGATATAAGATGAGAAGAGGAAAATGAGTGCAATATTGGATGAGAAAGATGTGGAAATATAGAGGTTGACACAAAATCCTTATACTATGACAAATCAGTTAATTGGGTTTAATCAATAGATTGCAAGGAAAGTTGAAGAGGTTACTAGATTGAGAGTAGAAAATGAACATCCGAAGAATTAGCTGAAAATTGAAAAAGAAACCAATGAAACACTAAAGAGATTTAAGGAAAGTATAAGGAAACTAGATGAACAGTTGAGATATTAGAGGAGACTGAGAGATATCAGTGGATTGGGCTTTATCAAGGACTCTACAACTGAGAAAGGAGAATCATCTAAGAAATTAAAGCAGGAAAATGTGTATACAAATCCAAAACATAAGAAGCCAACATGCCATCACTATGGAAAACTAAGTCACACAACAAATGTATACATGAGCAAAGTCGATAAGTCATTTACTACAAAATTTGGTGGATACTGTTCTAACTGCAATAGGTATGGTCATAAAGCATTTGAATGTAGATCCTAATTTGACACAGCTTCAAGAAAACTAAAATTTGATGGCTACTGCTATACATACAAAAAGTATGGACACACATCACAAGACTATAGATCAAAGAAGAATTATACGTAGATATTGAGTAGACAAGTAAACACTATCAACTGGGATTACAACACAAGGATTATTTGTACAACTTGTGGAAGATATGGTCATATTGTAGAAAATTGTAGAAGATTGCACATGGGAGGAAATAATGGTACTTTGAAGACACCTGACATGACATGTTCTCATTGTCACAAGGTCGGTCATTTGAGAAAAGACTATATGTACTTAAAGTATGCACCTAATGATGAAGGATCTAAAGGAAAAGGTATAGTAAATGTTGATGAAACTTGCAATCAAATGAAAATAATATGGAAAAGGAAGACTGAAGATATTGAGAAATCAGCTAGATTAGTTAGTGACACCTCATCCTTTGGATCAAGTGACTCCACAACTACAAACTAATCCATAGAGGTGGGTATGGAACCGTATTTGAATTATTTTATCATACATTAGTTCGTCACAATCATGAATTGATATCCAAATCAACATATAGGAAGATGCAATAGGATAACTCTTATAATTGTAAAAATTAGTTTGGTTGGTAAGCATAACCGAGTAAGTTGGATGGATGATAGACAAGTATTGAGTGACCAAGCTATGATTAGTGGTCGGTATAATTACTAGTCGATTGGTTGGTGAAAGAGAATTTATTGCACATTACCAAACCCTAAATGCACTTTTCAATATAAATACAAGGTCATATATTTCATTTGTCACTTTTCTTTCGAAGAACATTGAAGAGAAACTTGAGTGATTTGAATGAGAATTTGAATCTTGAGCTGAAACAAGTGAATTTGGTAGTAGTGTGAGCTATCTAAGTAATCTGGTGAAATAATTCTAGCGAGCTCGAGCTCTTTAATTGTTACCTAATGAAGCCCTAGTCAAGAAACTCAAAACTGCATCTACTTTGGCGCAATTTAAGGAACCCAAGGTTTCCAAACCTATTTTGATAAAGAGTACATACTACGAAGAGCCGAACTATAAGTTATATCCAGAAATTGTTGCGAAGATTGATGAGACTGGAGCGATTTCATCTTTGTCTCTGAGGGTTTTACTGGTTCAAGACATTAGGTCATTTATTCACTACAAGATCAGTGAGATATGCGAGAATGAGATTTGAGATGCATATAAGGCATTGTGTGTGAATGGTCAACTAAAAGATGAACACAAGCTTTTGGAAATGAAGGGTTTGACCCATGCCCTTCATTTCTCGAAGGTTTTCAAGGATGAATGGATAAGGATTGTTCTTATTCAAGTGTAGATAAATCTATGTGGCTTGATGGTCCTATCAAAATCACAAAGGATGTTATAATATGGTTACTGGTTATCCGATTCCCAAGAATGCTAAAGTTGTAAGAGCGACATTGAAGGTAGAAATAGAAAAAAATACCAGAGTGACATAGGACAGTCGAGGTCTCTAAGTTTCTACAATCAATGATGCTGAGATAAGGTTTTCTACATATGTCATTGCATACATAATCTATCAATTAAGAAGGCCAAACAATGTATTGTGTGGAGCCATTGATTTGGCATATACAATTGTGAAGAAAGGTTTTAAATTTAACCTAGTCGAGACACTTTTGAAGTAGCTAGAAGATAATATGCATATTATCTGATTTTCCAAGACCAATACTTTGAATTATGGATCATTATTGGTATGTATCTTTTTCTAATTGTAAAACTTCTTTCCTATAACTGGTGATATATATTAGAATACATATACGTGTGTTACTTATCAAAATAGTGATTATATCAATGGTCTAGGTGAGAATTTTGGATGAGTGAATATTTTGAGCAATTTAAGACTAAAATGCATCAAAGGTTTAGGATTCCCCCACAACTAGTTGATAACTACAAAGACTCAATTTTTTTCCTAGCTGATAAAAATACATGTTTGATTAAAGCTGTAGATCCGAGAACATCATGGCTAAAACTGATGGGTTATGAAATAGATATTGACCAAGCTACTCTAGCCATTGAAAATTTGTTGAAACAACTGGTAGATAGGACTACAAAATGATTTGGAACTTTTGAAGAAGCCAAGAAGAGGATAAGACTTGAAATCCTAGGTCATAAGATTTAAAAGAAGTCAAGAAAAATGTTAAACACATTAGACGAGAAATTCGGTGAAGATAAGGATGAATCAATTGATGAAGAAATTGAGGGAGAAGAAGATGAGGAAGTAGAAATCAAAGCAGATAAATCTAAACCAAAGAGGGGTAGGAAGACCCTAATAAAATAAAATTCTAGTTTGAAGGCTACTAGGTCAAGGACTGAAGCATCATCAACCCCCAAACCACCTACAAAAAAAGGTAGAAGTAAAGTTATTGTACCTGAGGAGAGTCAACCTAAAATAAAGACATATCAGAAGAGGAAATACACAAAATAATCAACACCCAAAGTAATGAAGAAATAAAGGAATGATGATAGTGAAAGAACAAAATCAGATAATGAAGATCAATTCAGAGTTGTGAAGAATTTTGTAGCAAAAACTATTGATGAACATGCTGAATCTCTAAGAGAAAATGGAAATTTTGGTTCTATGCATATAGTAGAATTTCATAAGTTAAATGATAAGGATAAGTTTAAAATTGAAGAAGCAACGATTGATGCAATTTACACATTCATAATTATACCTATGGAACTTGTAGGAAAATTACCTGAGGAGATATATGATAGAATAAGTGCGATGGAGATATGCACTTGACAGTGAAAGAAAAATAAGGGAAAGATCATTGGTCGTATCAGTACCAACACTATCATTACAAGAAATTGATGAAGCCCTAATAACTCACAAAAAGAGATTCATGATCAAGAAGAGATCATTAAGCATCTTGAAGGACAGGGCACATAAGGTGGAAGTAGAAACCAACAAAGAATGGATAAATATTTTTCAATTGGATGAACGAGGAAAAGTTGAAATTTTAGATATCGAGCTGCCTACTGATGCACAAGATGAAAATCTGATAGATTATCCTGACGATACTATAAATAAAGTAATTGATAATATTCCTCGTATGGTTAGTACTACCGATGAAGAGGTTATAATTGAAGATATCATTGAAAAGGATCCAAATGAAACTATTAATAAGGATCAAGATGTCATGGACACTACTGAGGAGCACCTTGAAGATACATCAGTTACCAAGCCCACTATTATACAATTAATGAAGGATGAATTTTTTTTGGAACAAGTACATGAATATCTAGTTCGTACACCTATTGAGGTAACACTTGAAACAAATGATACTATTGATACAAATAAACATCAAGATACAGATGAAAAGAATAAGGAAACTGAGAAGTAAAAGGAAATAGACCAGGGTGATGAACCCATAACCACCGAGTAAGATAAAGAACCTACTACTGCAAGGAGAATAGATACTTCTACTATAGGAATGAAAATAAATGAACAAGAAAAAGAAAAAGAAACTAAAAAGGAAGGTGAGAAAGAAAAAGTTGAATACCCCACTAAGCAACACACCAAGGCCCCATTTCCTCCAAATATTTCACCTAGTGGAAGTGTACTTAGTTCTCACACTAAGAAGAAGAAGAAAATTTAAAAGGAGAAGATATCACTAGATGAAGAAACAATGATTCCCATCTGTGATCCCACAAAAATGAAGCCTGATGAAATAATGAAGTATGGTGAATTGCTGAAGAGAAAAGCAACACATATTGAAACAAGAGAGGAAACAAAAACAAGTACTATTAGATGTGAAAGACATCTTATTAAAGAATGTACCTAAGCCTCCAATTAATGAGAATGCATCTATAATTGATCAATTAGTCTCACTTGTTAGTCAAGTCAATGAATCTGATATTGATGTAGATGAGAGAATGTTGAAGATAACCGAGCAGAGGGCTAAACAAAAGTTCATTGAAAAAATGATGCAAAAGATTTTTGAACAAAAGTTTGCACTTTATATCATTTCTACCAAGTTGGAACACACCATCGAGGTAATAATCCAATTATTCCAATAGCTTTGCAATGTTTCTCATTTTACTCAACATGTTATAGAAAAATTGAAGAAGATAGATGAAAATCTAAAGGACAGTGTAGATAAATTGACTGATGACCCTAAAAAATTCCAAGCACAGTATTCAAAACCTAAGCATTGTATGAGTTTGCAATTGGATTTACAGAAGGAAGAGGAGAAGATTAGAGTAGAAATACTTGAACTATAGGCACAAATCATTCCTCATTTGGAGGTTATTCAGGTAAATGTGAAGAAAAGAAAGGAGCTAATTGCCACACCTAAGATGTCAATCATGGATCATATGGAAGATCTTTCATTGCAACTGTAGGCTCAACTTTCAACACTTGAAGCATTATAGGAAACATGGAACACTACATATGATAGTGCTAAATCTACTTTCAAAAGACTGTTTGACAAACTGTGAGTATTCTTTGTACATTATATTTTTGTTGCTGGCATTGTTGTCAAAAAATGGGTATAGTAGAATATAAAGACAAGGGAGAGTAAAAAGGGGGATAGTAGATAGACAAAGTTCACTATGTACATCTATGAGAGAAATATGGGAGATTTTGAAATAGGAGAAGTATATGTTGAGGGGGATTTATTACTGAGTTATCATATATTGGAGATATCAAAATTTTGACTAAGCTATGAAATTTTTTGTCACTAATGCCAAAGGGGGATAATTTTACTCCTAAATTCATTTAGTGTTGCCATTAGTGAAGAAAAGATCAGGTCAATATGAGTAAGAAAGTCAGTCGATGAAGAGCAAGATAGTCGGTAAGACAAGGTAGAACAATATTGAGCACAAATCAATGCATATACCTATTAGTGCATACCAAGCAAAATGGATACCAAACAAATGAACTTAACCGAGCACAATGGTTACCAAACATGAAGAATACCAAGAAATTATGTTAATTGAGAAATGGAATTATCGAGCAGGAATAATATGTTAAATGAGAAGATTATGAAAGATTACCAAGTGATACAGGATGAATATAAATGTTTGATCATATTCTACCGAGAAAGAAAATAGTTTATGAAAATTGAGGTAAACATTAGGTAAGATTTATTGAGAATGAAACATGGTTGTAAATGATCCCAAGGCACAAATTGAACCTGTTAGTGAACAAATATTTCCCTCTTTTGAAACTTTGATAAATAATTGACTCCTAACCCAATCTAGAGAAAATTCCACCACTATCAGTTGAGCTAGTCACCCACGACTACATTCTCTGCATCAAAGGTGCAACTACCTTCTAAAATGATCAATCCTTTTACTTCTTTATTTCAATAGAATAAATTTCAAGGGATCCTTTTAACCAGAAAGTATTGATGGAATCAACATTCTATTATGAGATTATAAAAAGAATATTACAGGTTGTCATAAATTCAATCAACTACATGCCAACTGACTTAAAATTGATGGACACTATTTTTTGAGATCGATCATAAGATTAAACATCACATAAAATATTACTGAAAAATATTAATAGCATACACATAGATCATTGTAGCATGTAATCCAATTCCAACTGAAATCAACTGTACACATTTCACTTAACCAATTGATTAGAGAAACACCATAATCTGATATATAAACTGACCGATATTATATTCATATGCTATGAAGTTTTAACAATATTAGAAGAGAAATACATTGAGAACTAATTCACAATATAGAGATGACTTTTGATAACCAAAGAATTGAACCTAACTGAGTTGTGAAGATTAAAAATAACTTATTGAAAGCCTAGTAAAAACTCTTTCTTGAAACCCAATAAATCAAAATAGAGAAAAACTTAAAAGAACTATTTCCAGGAACAATCTATTCAACATCCCGGGTGAAAATATTTTCGGGTTGATTAGGGACATGTGTGGTCTTGTGTGTGGCACTCCATTCCTTATATGCTACCAAAAAATCCTCTATAACCTGTCAGTTGGGCATCTCGTTAGCTCCTTTCTGTTGCTTCCATTGTTTCTTGTCATTTTGAACCTACTCTAATTTACTTTTTCATACATATAGATGCTCATGACCAATTATCAGCATGGAGTCTACTTGGGAAATAGTTGAGAAATATTTTATTGCCATGTCATTGGTTTCTTTCAGGGCATGCATCTTGTCTCTGAAGGATGTAATTACTTGACTTGCCTTCCTGTTTGGGTCTTATTCATTCCCCATTAACTTAACATCAATGCATTTAACATTGTTGCTGATGATTTTGTTAAGGCAATTGAGTTATTTTAGGAGCTCTGATGACTATTGTATTCCTTGTTCAATAATTTCATTTTTCTATTCCATGTTCACCTTGGCCATGAACAGTGAACTTTCATCAAGTCCTGGTATTGGTTTTTCTACAAGGAACTTAGCTATACCATAAGTGTGAACCTCTTCCATATTTGCAATTTCATCATCCAATTTGTCTCTTTCTTCCACCCAAGCGTCAATCTCCTTCTCCAACTCATTGGAGATTATGATAGTCTGACTATGGGTTTTATCAAGGGGTGAATCATAATCCACTCCCTCTTCGGTGACCTTGTCTATCCAATCAGAGACTACTTTTGATACTGCCTTTTCTCTTTGCACCTGGTCTAGAAACTTCTGGCTCGAGTGGGATTTGACATCGACTATAGGAGATACCTATGTTAATGCTAAAGGTCCAAGATTTTGCAGTGCATGAATGTAATCAACCATCAACTTTAAAGACTACTTAAGAGATTTCTTGTCCGACCAATATTTCTAGATTCTCTAACTCATTTTCTTATTAATTGACTCAAAAACCTTCATATCAACAACTTTGATTTCTTGACCAAGATCCACCTTTTCAACCTTGAAGTCTTGTTGAGATACCTCATCACTACTTTTGTCAGTAGAAGGCTTGAAAATATCAGCGATCCAATGCTCTGAGGCTTCATCTACCTCCATGAGAGCCTCAACCCTTGGTTTCTTAGTTCTTAATCATTTTGCCTAGGTATTTTATTACCATATCTTCTACTGGGACTATCATAGGAACAATACTATGCTTTTTTATTACAAAAAGTTCTAACCATTTTGGGGCAATCAAACTACCCTTACTTGGAGGCGTCTGGAAATTGGCAGGGACACCAAGTGCTATCAAGTCTTGAACATTTGAGTGAAGTTCACTTTGTTTCTCCCCCCACTGGCTTAAGTGCAATAGAATTCTCCATGCTTAGGTTCTTCATGAGCTCACTTATATTCTCCACCAGATCAAGATCAACTATAATAGAGGAATCTTTGGTTGTTTGGTTCTTTCTTTTGCTCCTTGAGAGAGTTACCTAAATCATAGGTTGATTTTGAACTATGATCTACTCTTGTACTAAGTGTTAAACTTCCTGAATCAGTTTACCTATAGAGGGAAATTTGAAATTTTTATCAGTATAGATTAAGGAGGGTTCTAGGATTGATGTTGTCAGCTTCTGTTGACGTGCTCTTCCAATATCTTTTGATTTTCATGCTCTTTTCTCTTTCATCCACTTCTCTATTCTCTGCTTCATGCTCAAGCTTTTGATTTGTATATCATCTTCTTCTTTCTTACCCCATTCAACCTTAGAAATAGGCATATCCTCAACCAGTTCTTGATATTTGGGATCCAACACTTCTTCATATTCTTCTTCCTCAATATCATTAATATCTATAGGTAACATGAGAGTAACAATTTTATTTAATGTAAACCTAGACCATAACCTCTTTCTGACCTCGAGATCATCTTCGCAATCAGCCCATACATCTTCCAACTGTAGCTCATGTCTAAAAATTGCTTCTACTCTAAAATGATTCACAACAAAACCTTTACCATCAAATTTACTCCTATCCTTATAATGCCTCAGGTTCATTACTCTCAACTGAGGTTTCAGATTAAGCATAGCTTGAACTAGCTTAAAATGGTAATGGATAAGCTCTACATGAAACACCGAAGCAACCCCTTTCTTTGATTTGGAATTTTTCTCCACTTGAGATAGCTGCCTACATACTTCAACCAACACAAATTTGTCCAAATAGTACCTGGGTAACTTTAATGGCTCTCTATCAAACCCTCCCACTCATAGGTAAGTGAATCTAGGGAACTGTATATATTAACTCCTGTAAATTAATATCAATTGAATGGCTTCCTCGAATAACCTCTGGTTTTTCTTCCCTTCCAACTCGAAGACCATTCGTGCAAAGAAAATATGTTGAGCCCTTCTAAAATGTCCTAGATTCCTCCTTTTCTATAGGATAGAGTGATATTCATATATTCTCATATCTTCTTCCCAAGATTCATTTAGAAAGCCCTCATACTCTTTGCAACATGCCAACATATAGAATAGGTATGATGTCATATAGAAGCCAGTTAACCCTGTGGCTTGAGAGAGCTCCTCATGTAGTTTGTTGGCTATTAATTCAGACCAGTCAATATACTCATTTTTGTCGAGCACAACTTGGATGAAAAAGTACATCCAGTGTTCCCACAGGATAACATGTGGGTTAACTTTTACCCTGTTTAGAACAATAACAAGATCCCTCACCTCCCTAATCAAATGATCCTTTTTCATTGGTCTGGATAGGCACAAACCTCCTTTCTCAAGTTTTAGTAGCCAACTCCTTGCAATAATATTGTTATACTCCTTGTCCTGTGAAAAGTGATTCTGTGATAGGGGAATGGTCCAACCCTTATAAGTTTCCATAGAGGGTATTCTCATAGCAGTCATTACAACTTCTCTACTCACACACACTAAAGTGTCACCAGAAATGGTTTCTATATATCTCTCCACTACATTATATCTATTTTGGCACTCAAGTACCAATTTAGAACAAGGCATGGCTTCGAGGAAGCCTGCAACTTCAATCAAACCACTATGAGAAATTTTTTTCACCATTGATCCATACTCCACATTTTTATATTGGCTTGTCATGCCCAACTTTTATGGGCAAAACACACCAACAATTTTTTTTTAAAAGCATAATTGTTCAACTAATGTTACACATTTCCAAGTATTTAATTTTAATTTAATAATTGTCATAAGATTTCCTCTACCAATATTCTATGATTAATTAATAATTAATCATATCTCTTGTTAATAATATTCTTTCTAAAAATTTATTTCATTTAATCTCTTCAACTTAATTTAAAATCTCAAAATATTTAATTCATTGGTATAGTAGAAAAATACTTTCCCCATCGATTTTAATGGTTGCATATTTTATACTTAACCCACTAATGTATCTAATTAAATAATCTAAGTCATTTAAATTTTAAATTAATAAAGTAAAGATAATTTTCTCAAATATATATTAAGTGGGTATGTGGAATCATATCCCACCAAATTAAATCCCCACTCCAAAAATAAAAGACATCCTACTAATGAATTTAATTTTAGCTAAAAATAAAAAAAATAACAAAATCCCACTTAAAGAAAGATAGGGATTGGAGAATTTTAAAAGCCAAGTGGATTGACTTTTTCCCTAACCCTAATTCAAAATTAGGGTTAGGGTGAAAAATGAAACTTCCAAAAAGTTCATTCTTCCCCATTTCCTCTTCTTTCTCTCTCCCTTTCTTTCCCCATAACCCTAGGTCAAAATTTTGAGCTATTCCTCCATTTTTCTTTCAGGTTTGGAGCATGAAGGAAGATTGAAGAAAATGAAGAAGGCACCATGAATACATGTACCCATAAGTATATACATATATACGCATTTTGGTGTATACATATATATACTTATATGTATATATGCCCATTGAAACAAGAACAACCCTAGATCTTATGAGGTAATCTATTGAGTTATTTTTTTATTATTATTTTGTTTAAACATGTTGCATACTTTCCCCTTTTTTTTGCAGCCCTGATTTATTTTATTTTTTTTAAAAATCTGATATAGTGGAAGAGTTGGAGGCAAGCAGGCCACCACTAGCTATGACTTGACCACAACCAGTGGTTGTCACCATTGGCAGCGGCTCGACCGCAACTAGTGGTTGCCGCCATTGGCAGCAGCTCGACCACAACCAGTGGTTGCTGCCATTGGGCTACGGCTCGGTCGCAACTAGTGGTTGCCGCCACTGGGCTGCAACAACCGCAACCGAAGAGGGGAGGGTTAACAATTCTTTTTAAAATTTTTAAATTATTCTTTTTATTATTATTACATTTTTTTTTTTATATTTTGTTATTATATATATATAAACAAATGTATATATATTGATAAGTATATATATATATATATATATATATATATATATATATATATATATATATATATATATATATATATATATATATATATATATATATATATATATATATATATATATATATATATATATATATATATATGTAATTTATATATATATATATTTGAAAAAAGTGAATTTCAACATTTGTAGGAATATATACATATTCTGGAATATATATACATTAAATATGTATATTTATATATACTTTATATATATATTTATATATAATTTAAATAAATAAATAAATAAATAAATAAATAAATAAATAAATAAATAAATATATATATATATATATATATATATATATATATACACACACACTTTTATATGAGTTCGTATATTTATATTTATTATGTAAAAATTTATGATCAATCATAATAAGGAAGGAGTAATAAATTTTTACTCTACTCTACTGGATCAAAACATTGGAATTAAATCTTTCTAAAACTGATTAAATCTTTGCAACTAATTTTTTTTTTAAAAACGACAACTAAATATTTTCAAGAAATCTTCCATGAATTAAGTTGTTATTATTTATGTTTGCAATCAACTTATAACAAAAACCACTAGTTTCTTTTTTTGGTATTAAACTTAAAGCTCAAGGCAATTTCAACAGAAAACCACATATTTCAATAGAAGTCAGATTTACTCAAGATCTCTTTTCTTTATAAATTACATTGCCTTTTAAGGAAGAAAACAAGGAAACAAAAAAAAAACTTTACAAATGAATGAAATTATTATTATTTTTTTGAAATGAAATACTTTACAAATGAGTGATACCATTCCTTCAAGTTTGCAATAGAATCTTTCTAAGTGCATAGTAAGGTAAGGAAATTACTAACTTTATATTTTTTACAAATCTTTTGCAAGGAAGGACATACAACATATGCTTAATCTTAGCCCTAGCTTTACCAATCTTTCATTTACATGCACTTTTCCATTTAATAGTAACAAAAAATCTGCAAGTATTTTCTTCCTTTCTTAAAAAGAAAACTTCATATTTTGCATTAGGAAGAAAGCCATATGTTGCCAACATTTATTTTTACAACTTTTACTATAAGGGTTTGCAAACAAATGCATATGGAAACAAGACTCCTTCTCAACAAAACTTTATCTTTTATCATTCCTTTTAATGCATGTACCCACAAACAAAGGATAATTTATTGGCCATAGAGGCTCACCTCCCATCCCAAGCCTGTACAAGGCCACCCCCGAGCTAGGAGAATCAATGCTAACCCAAGAATGCATAAAACCAAATGAGTAACAAAGAAAAACTTAATACATACAAAGTTACAACCTCCCATGGCTAACACAAGGGGCTTGAAGTAAAGCTTCCTAAGTGTGAAGGTGGACCAAGTACCCAATGGGAGACAAGGATAGAGATAAATACAAGCCTTCAACAAGGAAAAAATTCCCCCATACAAAGCATCACAAATTCTCTTCTCAACCCTAAATGAAATCATCATACCTCCTCTTCACAACCCCAAATCATACTCAACAAAAATGACCAAAAAACCTTATGATCCCCAAGAAAACCCGTATGACCCCCAATCATATCAATACTACAAGCCTACCATGGACCCCATAATCCATGGTGCATCCCTTTCTCCCAAGGAGAGAGACTCTACACCAAGAGGGCTGTCTCAAATCCATTCACCCACAAGGCTACTCTTCCCTCCCAAGGGTGAGTTTGGCCTTGTACAATCTATCAAACATCACAAGGAAAAAATTATACATATGTATATTTTTACTTCTCTATACAACACTAAACAACACAAGATCATCATGCTATGAAACATATATGAAATGCACAAAAAAATGAAATACTTTCTCTATTCATTCATGGGAGCCATATACAAGACACCATAATGAAAGGGGAAGAGCTTGAGAGCCACCAACCTTGCAAATAGAAGTTATGGAATGAATTTTGAAGCAGAGCCTTTCCCTTTTGTCTTTCCTTTTCTTTCCCCTAATCCTCTTAGTGGTCTCTAAAGTTAGAGAGTGGGTGATTGAGAGAAACTCTCTCCAATTTCCCCTCTAAATTCAAAATCCTCACATTCCCCAAGTCCTTGGAAGAAATGTGAGCTCCTATTGGTCACTCTTCCCCAACCCTTACACATTACTAAAAATGGGTTCCTAAAAAGGTGGGCTAAAAAGTGGACAAGCTTTGCCCTCCAAATGGATGGTAGTCTTCCCAAGTCCATGCTTCCAAAAGATGATTTTCGGCCATCTTAGAAAATCAACTTTTTGGAGGTTTCCCAAGGTCAAAATAAGGTGTCCTATGATAAAAAACTCCCTTTACCCATAGGTATATGAAGTGGACTAGTAAAAAATGGGTTAAAATCAACCCTAGGTGGCCATATGACCCCTTAAAAACCCCAATTAAGATCACCTACGAGTTCCAATGGATTTGATTACACTTTGGGCTCACAAAACAAGTGGTCCTTATGGGGAACATAACTAGGTACCAAGTGGAAAAGGTGGGTCCTCAAGCTTTCCAAGTGGACATGCCATGCCACATCACTTTCACAACAAGTGTACCAATTGGTACTACATTACACATCAAAACACACTTGGCAAGTCCACTTATTAATTACATAATTTAATGGATGCAATGTAATTAAAATTCTCACCATACACTATACAAAATAAAATACATTACAACAAGTTTTGTTTCTTCAATAGACACAACCTTGGCTTTACAGAATCCACATAGGGGTTAGACATGATTCTCCGATGATTCCATGGCCATGATCCCGCACACTCTATTCAGACATCAGTAACCTCAAGAAGTATAGACATCAAAATTTAAAATGCAAAATCAGGATTACCATTAAAATTCTCTAACACACGAATTACATCCTTATAGTCTCTATGATCATTCATCATAAATTTAATCATTAACTTACATATGACATATGTAAACTGAATCATAAGAACATGATCACATTAATTCACATGACACACTAATAATTCCTAACCTATATCAATCATAATGTAGTTTTATTTACATTGCATAAGCATTAACTTTATCAATTCTAAAATCATTCAAATGGCATATAATCAAGCAACCAAATCATCAAGTAATACTCATAATAATGTCCTGAAATTCAACAATATATTTCATCACCAAACCTTTAACATTCAATGAATTTCACATCTCAACATAATTTAAATCCCAATGGTCACCTTCCTAAACATCTCATTTTAACATGTATACCCAAATTGCAATATCTCAGTATTCATCAAAATCAATCATCATAATGCCATTCATAATGTATCATAAGGTCAACATCGTGAGTATGGAAAGAATCATAAAATACAAAGTCTCATCATCTAATGTAATCAAATCCCTGTCAAAAGGGTAAAATCTTCTTAATTCATCAAATCATTAAGCCAATTACTAGGTCTATCATAATGATAATGGAAAAGCTATGACGGGTTTTGGGTGAGGCCTCACATGGCTCACTATTGCCTTTATATCTCTGTCTACTAAAATTGTGTCTCCTATCTCTGGAAGGAAACTCACTACAAAAGAGGGATTTCCTTCTTTGGGAAGCTCAAGTTTAAAGGTAGACATCTTGGGGTTTGCTAGGAAAATTATATGAAAACTCAACAATAGCAGGAGAAGAAAACTAGACAAACCCCAACTAACAGAGTAGGGAAAATGTAAGAAATAATTGCAGAGATGGATTTTTCTAAAATACTCATTGGTTAACCAACTCCTGTCTCCAGAAAGAAAGAGAGCTGTTACCTCGATTCCATTAGCCTTTTGAAGAAACCAAGCACTTGTGTATACAGAGTGAACAAGGATAACAAAAGATAAGTGTTTAATGCATATTTCCTTCGGCTGTTGTACCTCCATTTATGGAAACTTGCCTTGATATCATGACACCCACCACCTTTTAATGTGAATGACACTTCACATGTACCCCATTTTAATTACATGTTACTTTAATCACCTAGCATTTAATACCTATCTTTTCAATCATTTCCCACAAGGTAATGCAAAGATTTGGCATGTACTATTCAGATTTGGCATATCACATCTTCAAACTTTGAACTTTGAATCATGAATGTGGGATTCAAAGTTCAAATTTCATCATGCTATAAACATTTGGGACTGACTAATGCAACTGGGACCCACAAAATGACATGACAGATAAAACTCTTGAACTTTGAACCAAAATTTCTCAAGGTTCAAGTTCAAGGTTTAACAATTACAACTTTCACGACGCGGAAAAGACTAAGTGTATCTTGTGACGACATGAGGGGGGATGAAATGATTTTTGAACCTTGAACTAAATTTCTTTAGGTTCAAGTTCAAAGTTCATGCCGTGAAATGCACATTACACTGAATAAATACAAAGACGCCAACAACTTGTTACTTGGAACCAGATGGTCCTTGAAGCTTGAACCAAAATTTATCGAGGTTCAAGTTCAAAGGTTCAAGGTGGGAAGGAGAACTTTGATTGGGTTTTGTGCAATTTCCTATTTTAAAGGGGGCGACTCCAAAAGCATGCAATAGGTGGCTCTGACTGGGAACTAGGGCCATGATGGACTAATAAGGGACTCAATATCTCTAGTTTCGTACACACAACAACTAAGAAACACACTAAAAAACATACAACTAAGACACAAAAAAAAACTATGTACAAGAGAAAGGGACTTATTCACAATTGATAAAGCTTGAGATCCTACCCGTTAAAGGACATGGGTAGTTCAGTTCTATCACCATACCTAAATTTTAATGAGTTAGGCCCAAGTTCTTTGCTGATTTCAAAGGGTCCTTTCCATATGGACTCAAGATTTCTGTGAGCTCCACGTAGTTCTCTTCTTTTATCCCAAAGTAAAACCTTGAATCCTTCCATAAGCTTCCTTGACCTGGCTCTACGATTAAAGATTTTATTTACCCTAGCTTGGTGACTAGTGATATGATCTACTACACTTTCTCTTTCTTCTTTAATTTTAGCTAGGTAAAGGTTTTTTTTCTCTAAGGCATCCTGAAAGACTTCATCCTCTATCACTTTCTGTAATTGAGCAGATGCCAACTGAAGATGCAGAGATAATTGAGCCTATGTTCCATACACCATCTTGAAAGGTGTCATTTCAATAGCCCTCTTGGGTGATTTTATATCGGCCCACAGTGCTTCATAAAACCTCTTGTGCCAGTCCTACATATTTTCACTGACCAATTTCTTCATTATGGAGATGAGGTTCTTTTTGGTGGACTCAGCTTATTCATTTCCTTGGGGAAAATAATCCGAGGAGTGCGAGACTTTATTTCCATTATCATAACAAAATATTTGAAGCTCACTCCAAGAGAAATTTCTGTGCATTATCAACCACTATTTTTGTCGATAATCCAAACTTGACCAATATATTTTCTTTTAGAAAGGCATAAACTACTTTAGAAGTTGTTTTCTTGACAAGGACTTCTTCTACCCACTTGGTGAAGTAGTCGGTGGCTATTAAGATGTGGGTATGACCTACGCTAGATGGTGGATTCAAAGGACCTATGCAATCCAAACCCCACTATTTGAAAGGTTCTTTTATGATGACAAATTTTAGAGGGAGCATTGCAAATTAAGGTCTTCCAGCAAATAATTTGTATTTTTCACACCGGCCTACCCACTTGTAAGCATCTTTGAATATACCTGGCTAATAGTAGCAGTTTATGAGGATTTTAAATGCCGTGATAGTAGATGAAAAATATCCTCCACAAGCCTCATTATGAAAGGTTTGTAATAACCATCTTTTTTGGTCTTCAACAACACATCAAAGAAACATTCCATCTAATCCCTTCTTGTATAGTATATCATCAACTATCACATACTTTGTAGACTTAAGTCTCATGTTTCTTTTCTCCTTGCCGATCAAATGGCTAGGGAACTTTCTATATGTCAGGTAGTACGTGATATCTGAAAACCAAGCATCTTTTAGCCCCACTAGCAGCATCAGTGGGTTTCTCTCCTCCACCGATTCTTTATTTTCAGCTATCAATCTACACAGGCCTTGACCTCTTACTAATTTGGTGGGCTTCATCTCCAAGTTGAACTCTTGTACCTTCACCACCCATGTCACTCTATTTTTTATAGCTACTTCTTGTTGGGTGAGAATGCTTTAAACTACATCATTGGGTATGTAGACTGTGGAGTGGGAGTGGAGGATGTAATACTGGAATTGTTTCACTACTTTCACTAATGCGAATGCTTGTTTTTCAATGAGGAAATATTTTAACTCATGTTTCTTTAGTGGTATGCTCATAAAAGAGATTGGGACTTCTTCATCTTTATCATTTTTCTTTAACAATACTCCTGACATAGTATGTTCACTAGCATAGCAATAGATCACAAAGTCCTTTTTGAAATTAGGATGAGCTAGGAATGGAGCTTGAGCAATGACATTGTTTACCTCATCAAATGACTTCATGGCCTCTTCGTTCCACTTGAAGGTTTGTTTTTCACTTAACAAGCTCACCATAGGTCTGTTAGTCTCTAAGAAATTAGGCACAAATTTTCTCAAAAAGTTAATTTGACCAAAGAAAAAATGTATCACATTCTGGTTTGATGACAAGCATAACTATTGAATTTCTCTAACCCTTTTTGGATCAATCCTTATTCCTTCTTTTGACACAAGGTGCTTGAGAAATATCCCTTCTGTAACATAAAACATAGATGTTTTTGGATTCAATGATATGCCATGGTCCCTACACCTTTGGAGAATCATTCTTAAATCACACAGATGCTTCTTTCTTCTTTTTGAAAATACTATCATGTCATCCAGGTATATCACAATCACTTTATTATTCAAATGTTGAAAAGGATGAGTTCATGGCCCGTTGGAATGTGACACCCACATTTATTAGTCCAAAAGGCATCCTACTACATGTGAAAGTGCCCCAAGGACTAGTAAAGGCTATTTTATGCTGGTCTTTAGGAGCCATTGATTAGATTATACCTTGAAAATCCATCTAAGATGGACTTCATTTTAGAGCCTGCAACTATTTGCAAAATATGATCCATGTTTGGTAGGGAAAAGTTGTCTTTTAGGCTTGCCTAGTTCAAGTTTATGAAATCAACACATATTATGGTTTCTCCATTCTTCTTAGGAATAGGCACAATGTTAGCAACCCATGTAGAATGGTGTATGGGATAAATTATCTGGGCCTTCAACATTTTATCTACCTCCCAAAAAACTTCATCGGCCACCTTTGGGTTGTAATTTCTTAGTTTTTGCCTAAATGGATTCACCTCGGGTTTCATAAAAATGTGATGTTTGAATTGGCCTTGTTTGGAATCCTTCAAGTCTTCATAAGACCAAGAAAATACATCCTTGAATTCCTTCAACAACTTAGAGAGCCTTTCTTTCTTATCTGTACTACAAAAAATGCCTAGATTTATAAACTTTAGGTCTTCTTCATTGCCAATATTGATCTTCTCACATTCACTAGATAGGTTCCCATTTCTTCATGTGGTTTGATTAATAAAGCGATCTCTCCTATCAAAGAGAATTTCCAAGGTCACCAACCCTTTTGGGATGTGGTTTCCTTTTAATTGGATGGTCTCTATTCCACCTTTATCTCATGGATCTATACAAAATTCATTACAGTCAACATTCGACCCTTCAAAGGATACATAGGAGAACTTCTTGATTCCTTCTAAGAATGTAACTATATGAGAATCATCACTAAAAAAATTCCACAAATTAGATATTATCTGGTACACTTAGTCTATGAATGAGTTCTATGGTATACCTATCCTTTTCAAAATTTGGATGAGGAATTAGTAATGTTGTTGAGCCTACTAGAGCATCAACCTTGGAGTTAAATTATCTAGGCATTGCTTCAATTGAGAACACATCAAATAAATCTAAATCATCCCATACTCTGTTTATGTAGTGCTTCAATCTCTCATTTTAACCACAAAAATCCTTCTTACTTGATTTACAATTAGCTCAACATCTCCTCTTGCATTCAACAATTTAATTCATTTTCTCTTTGCTTCTTCTATGTCAAGAAGTAAGGCCTCGTACTCCGTTGTGTGTTGGTGTTTTCAAAATCAAGATTATAAGTAGAGGGAAACATTCTTTGAAAGGAGATATCAATACTATTCATGCACCTGACCCGGTTGAAGAACAACTCCCATAAAATTCCAGAGTCCATAATTCATCTTGCTCCAATGGATCTGGTTCTACTACACAACTTTCAAGCATTATTAAATAATTAGAAAACTCTATTTCCTGATACAAAATGTTTGACTCAGGATCCTTTGAGGGGAAGACTGCATATTTAGACTTGCCCTCAGGTTGCAGGATGACTATCTAATTACCTATGGGAATTGTGGCTTGTTACCAATCTAGCTTAATCTCACCCCCTAGGTCCTTACAAAAAGTTCTACTCAAAAATTTCCCATAGCTACCAAGTATGTTAGAGACTAGGATTGTGAGATTCAATCTTTTGTTTGGGTAGGCTACTAATGTAACTTGTGCATCCTTAATCTTCTCTATTAGTGGAACCTGTTTGGAGTCCATTGTGTAACACTTGCCAAATATTTTAGTCAAGGGTAAATCTAAGGCCTTGGCCATGGAAGAAGGAATTATGTTATCAGAGGCCCCAAAATCTATGATACAATTATTCAATTTATATCAATGTATGAATAAGGATACATAAAAGGGCTTTAGCTTTATAGGAGCATGGGATGTTTCAGGGGTCTCTAGGTGGGTAGTGGAGCTTTCATTCATCATTTGGTTGCCTTCTAGGTTGATAAGAGTTTTAGGGGTAGATGCGATATTTACTTGTTGAGTGTCATTTATAGGGGAAAAGCCTTTCACATAGCTTAATAATTTGTCTAACTCATTAGGATTAAGCCTCAAATAGTCAGCCAAAGAAATTTGAATCTTAGAATATTTACAAAACTCAACGATGTCAAAATAGGTTCAAGATTTGACCTCTTTATTATCTTCACCTCTGGTGTTAAATATCCTTGAGACCTTTGGCTACCACTGGCTTGATTCACTGGTTCCTTTTCTTTCTTGAAAGGTGTTGAAGAAGGAGTTTGACTTGAAAATCTGCCTCCATGTTGATTTCTTGTGAGCACAGAGTAGGAAGGATCCTCTAGAGTGAAAAGAATGTCACCACCATGTTTAGAATCTGATTCATATTATAAGTAGTAACTTATGGAGTCACTGGGTCCTCCTGAGGTTCCTTCATCAATAGGCACTTCTTTCATGGTTTCTTTGTTTGCCTCTATCTTCCTGTAACGTACCATTTTGGGGCAAGAGGTACCATCGTGATCATTAGTCAAATGAAATATATATATATTCCCTCTATTCATATGAGAGCCTTCAATTTAGATTCTCTGTTGGACAGGAAGCATGTTGGGTTGTTTCCCAAAGGTTCATCCTCTTTGATTGGGATATCTACGAGGGATGTCCTGATATGGAGCCACTGATTTAGGTAACCATCTCTTCATTTAGAGAATATCATTTACTAACCTTTAAACTATAGGATCAGTGGAACCAGAAGTAGATGCTTGATTATTCAAAATCTGCACCTCCCTTTTCCATTTCCCTATGATTATCATATCATCTTCAAGCTCAATTTCCAAGGTTTGAGTTGCATCTAAATCCGCTACCCTCTCGCACCTCAAATGGAAACTTATATCATGAGGCATAGCGTTTATAAAGAAACCCTTTCTATTTTTATCACTTGGTCTTTGCACATTAGGGATTTGATGCAAAATTTTGTTGAACTTAGCAATGAAATCTCTCATAGGTTCATGCATTTATTTCTTCAATTGAGACAATTGGAGTATAAGGGAGTGCTCATCGTCTGCTTCTTTGAAGAGGGCATCAAAATTTGTCCTCATAGGATTCCTATTTGTAATAGAGCCATCAGGGAGGTGATGGAACCAATCCATAATAACATCTATTAAGGTTTGAATGAATAAATTGATAGCTACATCTTCAGTAGCGATAACAATAACTCCACATGCAGTGTTGAAGGAATTTAAATGATCAATAGGAGAGACCTTGCCATCTCCGCTGAATCTAGGAAGGATATCCTGAGATCCTTTAGGTAAAGTGTGTAGGTTAAAGTTACTCAGGTTTAATGGACCTACTTGGGCTCCCCACAGTTGGTTTTGGGCCATATTGGGTAATTTGATATTCAAAGAATGAACATTGAAATGAGAGGGAACTAAGGTACTAGGTAAAGTAAGGGCTTGGAAGATAACATGGGATGATGATAACTTAGGAGGTGAGGAAGGCGTCCTTGTATTCTGAGTCTTCCTTCTCACAGGTATAGCATGCATAAAATTTAACCATCTCAGTACCTCAAAATCTATCTATTAAACCATTTTCCCTATCTCCCCTTGTGTATCTCTTTTCAGCCATCTTACTGATTTCAATTACCAGGACGAGGTAGTTGAGGTAGGTTAGGTCTATTAATCTGTATCAACTGAGCCATTCTCTCAACTACTGCTTCTTCTTGAATGATAAAAAATCCTCTCAGTATTTCATCAATTTATTCTTTGACTTCAAGGGCTTGACTCACCTCTTGATATTGTTGAACACTTGTTTTACACTTCCAGGTTTGAGCATTTAGATATAAAATTATTTTTTCTTGGGTATCCTGGAATCCCAAGTTAGTCTTTAATATAGGGAATATGTCTCGATGAGGTAAAACTATTTTTTATCAGCATAGCACCTTTTAAAATGAATCTCCCCAATGGAGTTGCCAAAAATCTGTTAGTGAATAGATTTTTCCCTCTTTTAAAACTTTGATAAATAATTGACTCCTAATCCAATCTAGAGGGAATTCCACCACTTTCAGTTGAGCTAGTCACCCAAGACTACACTCTCTGGATCAAAGGTGCAACTACCTTCTAAAATGATCAATCCTTTTACTTCTTTATTTCAAAAGAATAATTTTTAAGGGATACTTTTAACCAGAAAGTACTAAAGGAATCAACATTCCATTATAAGCTTATAAAAAGAATGTAGGATTTGAGCAATGCAAATCCACAAAACCCGAAGATCACCTGCATACAAAAACATGTTACAAGGAAGTAGAGACAAGAAGAGGGAAAGAGTTTGAATAAAAAATATGAAGATGAAAATATCCTCAAATAAATGAATTAATTAAATGTACAATGGATCATCCTTATAAAGGAGATCGAAAGCCTTGAAAGGCAAGCCCTAGTGCATGTAATAATTAGTTAAATTATTACAAGACTAATGCATGCAAGTTTATATTTAAAATAACTAGTGCATAAGTTTAAGTCAACTAGTGCATGTGTGTTTAAATATAAACAACTAAAAATAAAAGTGTTGACATCTTAAGAAGGGAGTAAAGTTAATTAATATAATTAATACTTTACTCTAACACCCCCCTTAAGCTGAGCAACAATGCAGCTACAAACAATGCAAGAAGAAAGCAAAGGAAACTATAGTGCTGAAAGCATAAAATGGGTCCCGACAACATGGCTTGATGAGGTACCCAAGTACAAAAGAGAGTCTCTATAAAGTGAAGAAATAGAGAAAACCACATGGGAAAAACTCTACTCCAAAAGGAGACAAAGACTAATCTGAAGGACTAAAGAAGCCTCCAAAACTAAGAATGTTCCAAAAAATAGGAACAAAGATGAACATGTACAACATCACTGAAGCATGAAACTGCAAACTTTGTCAAGAAGAAACTGATGATCTGAAGATCCTCCACAGAAATATGACCAGGTAGAGAAGACTGCAATCTGCATGAGTGCCCTCAAATAACACTACTCAAATCAGGAGGCAAACAAAGACAAACACCTGAACTCGAAGATACAGATGACATAAACACCAAAATTCTAAAGAGCTGATCAATCAAAGCTAGAAGAGTACATTGAAAAATAGGAAAGAAAGAGTGTCCATATGGTAAATGATCCATCTCACCGGAATGCACGGGTATCCAACCACTACAACCACCTAGTACATAGAATCAAATACTGAATACATAGCTCACTCTATCAAACCAAGGAAGTAGTAGAACCAATAGAAGAAATCCCCCTCATATTGCTGACAAGGGAGTAATAACAAGTACACTGAAAAGATCATCCAATATGAACTGCATGATGAAGAAGAATCTGAAACATCAAATGTGCAGAGAGTACAAACACATATAGAGATACCTGAGGCTAATGTCATTGGAGGACCAATCACATGAAAAAAGATGGCAAACAAAGGAAAACATCAAACCCCCTTGACACTTTACAATGGAGTGCAAGTACATAAAGCACGAACATGTGCAAGATCCCATCATACAATAGAATGATACTTTATCTCAGTGCGTGTGCATAAAAGAATGCTACAAAAATGAAGTATACATTGCTCAAAGAAGAGCGAAGGCTACTGAAACAAAAGAACAACCTAAGAAGAGCCATCCCTTAAAGGGAAGAGATCCCAGGACCTATAGCATCCAAGATATCCACCAGAGTGTAGAAATGCAAAAAATTGAATAAAATATACCTAGAGCAAAATCTGGAAAAATGACTCATAGAGCTAGAAAGCTCTTAGAACAAGCTTTCCAATAACATCATGCTTTCCCAAAACGGAGTCTGGATGTGCAATATACAGCTTCTAGAGTGCATAACTGAACATCTAGCTTTGAAAGTAAACAAACCCATCAAAAAAGAAAAATAAGAAATTCAAACCTTTAGATTTGAATAGAGCTCGGAACTATCTTTTCGATGATATCTCGTTTGCCCAATTTCGACACCGTACGCTCAACTTATAAGCAAAAAACCACCGAGTGCTACGGAGGGCCCAAAATGGTGTCTAGATGTGCTGACATCAACACTTCACGGGCTTAAAATTGACGGCCAAATGGCCATCACAACATGCAAGCCCCTTGGGGCTAAAACTCTGGTGGTGACCAAGGGCTAAAATTGCATTTGCTGGCTTAAATTTGACGGCCAAATGGCCATCGCCGGCCAAAAAGGAAAAAAAGTAATTTTTTTTTCAAAAGCACATGCGCGCCTCGGGATCTGTGACAGGCCATTCAGATTTTGCCTCGATTTGTATGCCAATTTTTATTTTGATTTACGTATCGGGTAGTAAAAGTTTTACCTTGATTTATGTGCCAAAATAGAGAATTCTACATCGGGAAGCGTGCAAGTCTGAACAAAGTCTACTTTGGGAAGCATGCTTAAGCTGTTTGGTACCAAAAAAATGCCCCAAAATGCAAAGTTCTCCAAATTTGATGTGATTTTTATTGAAATAGGGGTTTTTTGGTGCTGCGAGCTCAACGGTGAGGTCTGTTTGAGCTCAAAGTGCACCAAAATTTAGAGACCCCCTAATTTTAATAAAAAACAAAAAAAAGCCCTAATCTGAAACAAATGAATTTCTAATCTTTGAATCCTTCAAACATGAACAAGTTGTAGCAGATTAGGCTCTGATACCATGTAGGATTTGAGAAATACAAATCCACAAAACCCAAAGATCACCTGCATACAAAAACATGTTACAAGGAAGTAGAGACAAGAAGAGGGCAAGGGTTTGAATAAAAAATATGAAGAAGAAAATATGCTCAAATAAATGAATTAATTAAATGTACAATGGATCATCCTTATAAAGGAGATCAAAAGCCTTGAAAGGCAAGCCCTAGTGCATGTAATAATTAGTTAAATTATTACAAGACTAATGCATGCAAGTTTATATTTAAAACAACTAGTGCATGTGTGTTTAAATATAAACAACTAAAAATAAAAGTGTTGACATCTTAAGAAGGGAGTAAAGTTAATTAATATAATTAATACTTTACTCTAACAAAGAATATTACAGGTTGTCATAAATTCAATCAACCTACGTACAAGCCAACTAACTTAAAATTGATGGAAACCATTTTCTGAGATCGATCATAAGATTAAACATCAAATGAAATATTACTGAAAAAGATTAATAGCATACACATAGATCATTGTAACATGTAATCCAATTCCAATTGAAATCAAATGTAAACATTTCACTTAACCAAGTGATCAGAGAAACACCATAATCTGATATATAAATCGACTGATATTATATTCATATGTGATGAAGTCTTAAAAATATTAAAAGAAAAATATAATGAAAACTAATTCACAATATAGAGATGTCTTTTGATAACCTGAGAATCGATCCTAACCGAGTCACAAAAATTAAAATATATAGCCATGCAGGGCTCATTCAGTTTTTAAAACTAACTTATCGAAAGCCTAGTAAAAACCCTTTCTTGAAACCCACTACATAAAAAAAGAGAAAAACTTAAAAGAACTATTTCTAGGCATGATCTATTTAGAATCTGGAGTGACATTATTTTCGGATTGATCAAGGACATATGCGGTCTTGCGTGTGGCAGTCCATTCCTTATATGCTTTCAAAAAATTAGCTGTAACCTGTCAGTTGGGCATTTTGATAGCTCCTATCCGCTGCTTCCATATTTTCTTGTCATTCTGAACCTGCTCCAATTTACTTTTACATACATCCAAATGCCCAATTTACTTTATTGAACAAAGAGCACTAAAGCCATTGGTGTTTCTATTTTGTCCAACTCATGAAAAAATATCACAATACCTCTCTTGATCATTGGTTTATCTCTTGAACATTTTTTTTAACTCTTGACAAATTAGTATTACATTGGCATGATTGTGTATGACATTTCTCCCCTTGATTTCAATTATAAGATGAAAACTATTTCATTCAATAAAACATCTATATTTCTTTTCATGATTATCACTTTACCTAGCATATCTTAATAGTATTTTGTAGAAGATACCTTTTTATGTTGCCTTTTAGTTTTTACCCTTTGTCAATTAATAGTCAAGCACCACGTAACATACATAACAAAATAACTGTAAAAATGTTAATTGTCATATAAGCATAAAATCATGTTTTTCCATTTGGATGTCTCTACAATATGAAAGAAAAATAACCCAAACTTGGATGCTTTATAGATTGCATGCCTTGTGTATGGATAATAGGTGTTCATACAAATTGTATCCTTTATGTTTATCTACCGAAGAAATTTGAGGTCTCTCCAGAAATAATGCGAGTTGCATGTAAATTATTTAGTATAGGTTTTGTTGGATAGTGGTTATTTATGTAGTAATTTTTAGTCTATCTATGGCAAGTTAAAAATATCCGTAAAATTTTAGCTAAATAATATTCTAGGTTAGACTTAACATTTCTCATTTGTCATAAGAAATGATAGATATAGTTGGATATTTTTCATTCATTACTTGAAGTTGTTTATCATTTTGTATCCATCTTAAAAGCCTATGACCAATGTCTCAAATATGCTATTTCTTTTTGTATGGGTCTTGATAAGAGGAGTGTCTAATCATGGTGAATAGTAATGATATTTTTGTAAGGATCTTGCAGGCCTATCTATATAGTGACTGTCAAAGTCCGATCCCACTTAGTGCTTAAATTTCTTTTGTTATTTGTAAACCTCCAAAGGATATCTATCTGTTGTCTTAATATGTGTCATCCTAAAGTGCATCTTGGGTTCTGATGAAATCTATGTTGAAGGAGAATAAGGAAAGTGTGTATACAAAGTTTGTAAGTTTGATTTTGGATAGTGAGTCTCCAAACTTTGTTGGTGTTGTTACAAAAAAGGAGTATAATAGTGAAAGCAGTTGAATTTCAAGTTCATCCAAAGGTTGTGTGTCTCTATTTTGCATAGAATTCCTATAGTGAAGGGAGTGTTCCAAGCTTAAGATGTCACTATTTTTGATCCCCCTCCAACATGGGTTACAATGGGATTCATGGATGCACTTACAAAAACATTCAAATGGTTCTTAAGGGTTTATAAGTAATGGAAGACTCCAAAATTTGAAATAAATTAGACTTTGATCTATTTATTGTGAGGATAGTACTAAAAGTCATCATTACTCATCATTATCAGATAACCCCATACAATAAGTAACAATATATTTATGATAACAATCATGGTTCTTTAAAATGAACATAGCCACAAGGCTCCAATTAGAAAACTCACCCACACCAATAATAAAATTTGTTCAAAAGTATGTAATAGCGTACATTTGAATGAAAAATTTATTTTTAAAAAATCTATAGGGTTTCATCAAAATTTCAATCAACCTAAACTGATGAACTAGAAAAAAATCTGATGAATTTTTTGTACATGTGATGATATTTCTATCATAATGACATGATCCACATCATTGAAATTGTGATGAATGTTCATTGCAATTTTGACACTTTTGAAGAGGCATGTTGCAAATTTTTGTGGTTATTTTTTGTCGCTAGATGGACAAATTTTTTGTTGATTTTATGATGTATAAAAGTTCATCATAAAAGTGACAAAAAACTAGTGATGAAATTTATATGAGTGTTTCGTTGGTAATTCAACAATAGTTTGTCGATATGTCAACAAACATTCATCAAAATTTAAAGTAAAATACAATAGTGAAAGGAGAGAAGGAAGAGAGAGATAGAGTGAAAAGAGGGTGATTGAAATAGGGGAGAGGGATAGGAACATAGGGAGGATATAATGGACAAAGGGGAAATGAGAGAAGGAAGAGAGGGATGCAATAGAGACTGCAATATATTATAAATATAGAGGCTTATAGGGAGGAGGCTGAGAGGTGGAGATTGAGAGACACAACTAGCTTGATGAGACACTTATGTTACTCCTATTTGAGAATTAATAGATTTTCATTAGTATCAATTAGTTATTCAATCAGTAAAGGTCAGTAAAGGAGACAAAAAGGATAGTTGGTCAACCATACAAAGCTTACACATCGATAAAAGACAAGACAAATATCTAAGATAATCGAACAAGGGTTTGACCGAGTACACTCATCGAGTGATAGGAAATTATCGAGTACTGAGCTAGTGATCATTAAACATTCATATGAACTAAGCATGCATAAGTAATTTACCGAATGGAGACTATAGTGATTACCGAGCAAAGTAAGAAACAACATAGTAATCTAAAATGGCACAAACATCTATGCAAATGGTTTACACCGATAAGAAAATAGTTTACCAAGATCAAGACATAATTAAATATGGTTGTAATCATTAATTTGGTGATGATTCCTATGTAATGTTAGATCTAGGTTATTTTGTTACACTGTTGATCTTAGGTTTTCTAAGATATTGTAAACCCTAATTAGGTCAAGATAGTTTGATATAAAATATGTAAAGATGTCATTATGAACAAGTATCACGGAGTAGCCTAACTAAGGACATCAAGAGATCAAACAAAGGGTTTTTGATAGAAGGTTTATGAAAGAAGAATTCAATTTTTCAAAACACACAAGGCTACCGAGCAGAACAAAAGGACACATACATCACTATGAAGTAATATCTATTTGATATTTCACAGATTTGAATTAGGCAAGATTACGTTTCTATTTACAGATACATTTACTGTTACCTTTTAACCAATGTAGCAGAATTGAAATATCTTAACTATTAGGTTGATGTATTTTAACAACATACATGTGTGTACTCTGTTAAGAGATTTACATAAGAATGGTAAGATCTAATTGTTACTCCTAACAGGGTAAGATCATCAGAAGTGATAAAAAATTTGTAGCCTTAATTGACATACTTTATTGTTGCAGTAGTGAAGATTTATGGGTGTCATCCCCACCATAGTTTTTACCTTCTTACAAGGGTTTCTACGATACCAAAATATCTGTGTCTTGAGTATGAATTTTCATGAATGATTTATTGTTTATATTACATGCAATTTACATTTTCAGTTACTTGAGTGTATGTTTCAACAATGGATTCAGTTGGTTAATTGAGATATATACTTGCAAAGTTTTTAGTCTTGAAAGTTTTGAGGGTATTAATTCACCCCTCCCCTCTCAGTACTTATCTTTCCATAATCCCAACAATTGGTATCAGAGCTAGATCTCTTGTTAAGGAAGTTTAATCACTACAGAGGAAAGATCTTAGAATGGAAAGATATAAGATGGATAAGACTATTGAGAATCAAAGGTTACAAATGAATATCTTTATTGACCAATTCAAAGAAGCCAAAGAAGAATTGAAGAAGTTACTAATCAAGAGGAAGGATATGGAAATTTAGTATAGTGAGACTGATTATCAAGAAGAGGAGATAGATGATCCATTTAAGGTATCTGGATCTGGATAGGTAGCATATCTGATGCATCTAAAGGAAACATATCAGATCTATCTGAAAATAATCTACATCTTACTAAACAAGTCAAAGCTCTAGGGTGACCCCACAATATGTTGGAATTAGGAGAGAGGTACTAAGAGGGGAGGGGTGAATCAGTGCCTTTAAAATTTTTACTTGTAAAACCTTTCTGATCTATAGCTATATACTATGATAACCGATCAAAATAACTTGAATCCAATTGTATAAATCAATCATCTAGTTAACTTAAGAAAGTAAATAACATGAAATCAATATGACAATCACATAACACAAGTATTTTGGTAATGTAGAAACCCTTGTTAGAAGGTAAAAATTGCGGTGGGGATGACACCCACAAATTCTTCACTACTGTAGATAGAAAAGGTTTGCCTATTAAGGCTACAAGTTTGATCACTTCTGGTGATCTTACCCTGTTAGGAGTAACATATTAGATTAGCTAGATCTACCTAGTTATAGGATTTAACAACACTAAATAAAGTGTGTACTTGGTTAAGAGATTTCACCAAAAACTCTATCACAATTATCAGAAAGTAATAGGTAATTATCTGCTAGTTGACAACTCAATTGTCTGAAATAGATCTATAATTGCTCATTAAAATATCACCTTATCTGTGATGGTTTCCTTCTCTGTTATGCTCGGTAGCCTTCACTGATTCTGCTCAATTTGATATCCTCTATACTCTGTTCTACTCGGTAAACTGATTGTCTTGAAGATAGGCAAATTCTTCAAGTGCTCCGTGATTCATATATATCAGTTCAACAACCTTATAAAATGGTGCGAACATATCCAATATATAGTGTTCTATTTTGCCGCTTTAGCAAAAATTAGGTTACAAAAATAATCATAACCCTAAGATCTACGGTGCAAAATAACCTAGATCAACTATTACAATAAGATAAACATTACATTTAATGAGTATCTATTTACAATAAATGCTCCTTGATCTTGGTAAAACATTTTATGATCTATTGTAACCGTCTGCATAGAATAATGTGCCATTTCTGATTACTATGCCATTTTCTGTTATCATCGGTAAACACTATATAAGCTGCTCGGTGTATACTGTGATGCTCAGTGTTTACTGACTGTTAGTGTTGGTGTCACTAGTGCTTGATAAACTGTGTGATGCTCGGTGTAAAAGGCTTTACCGACTACTCTGTCTTACTTCTAGTTACCGACTGTCTCAATATAAGTAACCGACCGACCTGTTTAACATCCTTTGATACTAATGACAACCTTGAATGCTCAATAGAGATTAACAATCTCCCCCTTTGGCATTAGTATCAAAACTTTGAATGTATATAGACAAAATGTTTCTATATATATATTCCTTATATACATATCCACAAAAGTTTCTAAGTACAAAGTACTCCCCCTCGGTGCATGCTCCTGATAGTATGTAATATACATAGCAAAACTATACTTATTTGGCATATACATGTTTTCCCCCTTTCTGATAATAATGTCAAATGCAAAAAAATAATGTATACTTACATCTTATCAAAAATATGTGGATGGGTTTTCTTTACAGACTCCAAGAGGTTGTCCCATTCCTCTTTCAAGTTGGTAAGAGCAATATGCTCAAGACCGACTTGCGCATGCATGTCAAAGATATTATCCAACACCAAAATCTCTGGTGTTGCCACAAGTTGTTCAGCTTGGACAATGCGAGCATAAAAAACTTTCAGGTGAGGAGTGAGTTCTGTTTGTAACTTTGTAACCTGATCAGTGATGTGCGCTTCTTGTCTCCTTAAATCTACTATCAGCTGCCGGAGTTCCTGAACTTGGTGAATATGCTTTAAGAAAGCAGTTGGCTTGGCAATAGCTACTTTTGTACTTAACTGTATCTCTGCTTCTAAACCTTTTATCTTTTCATTGACTTCTATAGTGAAGGTGTCTGAAGTACAAAGCTTGATGAGAAATTGATAGATTATCTGGGTAATAGATTTTACCTCGGTAATGACCTCAGATAATTTTACCTTGTTTAGTGCCACTTTTGTGCTAATCCTTTCTGCCAATTTGTCCTGAATCTTAGAGTCTTCCCTTTCTTCTATTCTTTTGTCTACATCGGTATCAGGGGCATTGATTTTGTCAGCGAGTGTAGCAAGTTGATCTATGATGGGAGTATTCTCATCAATATTTGTCTCCGGTACTATCTGTTACAGAATATCCCATACATCATTTAACACTTCTTTATGTTTATGTTCTTTCCTTAACTTCTCTTGTGCCACTTTCCTTGAACATAATTCCCCATATCTACTTAGTTCCTCGGGGCTTAGGGTTCTTGGGTCACATTATGGTATAATGATAACTTCATCAATGGTGACCAACCCTTTGACTTTCTTCTTCTTCTTCTTCTTCTAGGGAAGAGGTGACTTCTTCTCACTTATGACAACAACTTTTTCTTCACTTCTCAGAGTATCTTTCCCAGTTGATACCGTATCATCCTTCTTCTGCTCCTCGGTAGATGGTGTAGGAGTGTCGGTTGTAGTGTCAGGTGGGTTCACCTCAGTTGACTTTTCTTCTATAGACTATGCCTCTGGTTTGGTAGGTTCATTTGTCTCTGTAGGTTGCTCAGGTGCTTGAATCTTAGTTGTATCTTTATTTGGCTCAGGATGAGACACATCGGGTTGTACTTGTGAAATTATTTCAACTGCCTCTGCAAGTACAAGTAGTTCACCCAGTAGAGATGTGAGCACACTATCAGTGTCTAATGCTTCATCTTTGTATGGTGCAATTGTCACATCTTCATCATCCTCATCATCAGGATCACCATTAGTGATGTCCTTAATGAGTGCATCATCATCGGTTTTCTTTTGCAAGTGGATCTTAACTTGATCTGGTGCATCCTGTGAAATTTTGATTTCTTCCTTTTGTTCGGTGATATCAATTACCTTGGCAACTGATATACTGGTGTCATCTATTTTCTTTCCCTTGTCATCATCAATAAAAATACCTTTACCTTTTGAACTGTGTCTCTTCATAAACAGTTTCAGGAATGCTTCTTGTTCAGCTTTCTCTTCTGCTTTCAAAATTGATGTCCATAGTGAGTCACATATGACATCCATATCATCCACATTCTCATCCATGATCTGCATTGCTCTATTCTTGACTTGAAATCTAGCCTAATATTTTGTCATGTATTCACTGACCACAACATAGCTAAAGTGTGAGGCTGCACGACCTAGTGACCGTTGTCTTTTCCTTTTCTTTGTATCTAGTGCAATAGCCCATCTCTCACTTATTTTGTCATCAAGTTCCTTTGGCAATTGACATGTAAATTCCATTGGTACTTTCTTGTACTTGATCATCATCTGGATGACAACATGTTCTATCTCTATCTTGTCCTTAATTGACATTTTGTCAAATTTGCCTATGCCTAGATCTGTAAGATTTCCATTCTCAGTTATATCTTCAATTATTTCTTCTATTGTACTTTCCCTGTTATGAACTAACTTGAATTGATCAGGATCATTTTCAGTTTCTGTATCCTCTAGATCTTCCTTATTTCTTATGTATTTCCTCTTTTTCTTCGGTGTCTTAGCTACCTTCATGTTCTTTCTCTTTATGTATTTCTTCGTCAGGGTAGCTGCTCTTCTTTTTGCTACTTTTACTACTTCTTCTTTCTCAGTAGATTGTGCTGTAGTTGACAAACGTGTCCTTACTCCTTTAGGTTCTGGTAGCTACATTTCTTGTTCATCAGTTGTGGAAGGAACCGGTGTTTGATCCTTGTCTTTGTCTGACTCGGTTTCCTCACTATCAGAGGGCTTGTTAGCCAACTGTAACTGACCTTCGGTTTCTTCTTTAACCGGTGACTCCATAGGTGAGTCAGATGCATTTCCATATTTTTCTGTGAGATCTTTTCTCATTTTCTTTTCCCTTCTTGACATTTTACCAATCTCTATGTCTGTTGTGATTCTAGACTTAGCTTCCTCATATACACCAAACCTACTAGCAGTGATATCTATCGGAAATGCCAGTAATGCATTGATAGATTTCAAAGCGAAATGATGATTCATTTCATATCCCATCGGTGCTAGCCATTTTGTTCTTGGTTCTACTGCCTTTATCATTGAGTGGTCTGAGCTGACTACAAAGCATATATCATCTTCAAATTTATTTACTAATTCCTTTGGAATTCTACTCCTTTGTTGCATTTTGGTTTGAAATTCTGTGAAATATGCATTGAATTCCTTATTTAGATTGTCTCCTAAAATTTTCATCATTTCATTGATTTGTGTAGTTATCGGTTTGTCCGATTGCCAGTTTACTTTTTCGATACCCAGTACATATTTTTCTAGATAGAGAAATGTACATACAAGTAGTGATTCATACTTACATGTATTGGACTTCTTTTCTTTTATTATCTTCATATTGTCATGCAGTTGGTGTAGTAGTAGCTTGGCAAGATCAACTTGGTGATCTTTCTTCACAATTTTGTAAGCCATGTCCATGGCGCTGCAGGGTACACTATTTGGTCTACTAGATTGGAATATCTTGTACCCTATGACATGAGCTGCAAATTTTACCACTGGACCTTTGATAGTTGATATTTTTAGTGCCCTACCGTCCCATTGAGCTCCAGTGTTCTTTTCTACGTCAGGACGAGATGAACTTCGAAAGGCTTTGGCTTTGTTGGTTGTAGGGTACCCAGTAACCCTACTTATAATCTTCTTAGTGACCTCAACAAGTTTGTCCAACCAAAATTTGCCATCATGAAATCTGCTCAGCACGATTCTTATCCAGTCATTGTGAAAGGATTGCGGGAAGAATGTAAAACACCATAACCCTGACTCCTCAATCTTCTTATATTCGGATTTGATCTTTCCATCCAGTCCACAGATTTGTTGATAAGCAATAATGGTCTCAAAATCACATACTTCACTGATCTTGTAGTGAATATAGGCCCTAACATCTTCTGTTAACAAAACCCTATCTAGAATACTTGAAAATGTGCCCATATCATCTGTTTGTGCTACTACCTTGGGATGAGGTTTGAATTTCTCCTCGGCAAAATGTGCCCTTACAATTAATTCTACTTCCTCCTCAATGTTCTGTGATTTTCTTACAGTCGATGTCGATGCCATAAATTGTTTCTAGGGTTTCGACAAGCAAATAGATAACCAGTGTTCGATAGGTAGATGAACTTACTCATTATCATCAAAGATTTTTCATCGGTTTGATCTACAGTAGCTTGGAATCTTTTCTAGAAATCTTTAGCTCAAATTCTTCTCTGTAAAATCTCCTTTCTTTGAAATCGCAATGTAACAATGAACTCTATTTCCATGTATATATAGATTTTTTTATATTCCTGCTCAAACTTTGATGCAATAAATGCGTGACCTAAATTTTGATATAGAATAGCTGTCAGCTCGGTAGTGTCTACAATTTTGTTTGCTCGGTTAACATAGAATTTCTTCATCGGTTTGCATTGATTTCAGTTAACCTTGTATCGTGATTACTGACGGGTAACCAACTTATGTTTCTTCTTTTACCGACTATATAACATTTGTAAACTTATAACACATAAACCATAGTGCATCTTCATTCATGTAGATTTGGTATTTGTACATCATATATAAGGAACTGTATGTAAAATGTGATCATTTAAAATGTCAGTTCCATACATACCTTTGACATCCTAAGTGGAGGTACCGATGTCACCCAATCCAGTGGACAAGGTTTCACTGACAGTGTTACTTGACTCAGCATTCTCATTAGATGCCTTCTTCCACATTGTGTTCCTTAACTTCGTAATTTTTGCAATGTTATATCCACTCTCAAATATATGGTTTTCATTTGGTGCTCAGTCTCTGTAGTCCTTGCTTACATGACCGACCTTGTGACATTGCATACATGCCATTCCTACATTTGTCTAGTTTCTTGATAGTTTGCTACAATATGTCCATACCGACCACATACAACACAATTAGTCCATGTATTATAATCCCAAACATATGAGTTACCTTGTCTCTTCAGTTGATATGGCTTTCGTTGTAGTTTCTCTTTAGGTGTCTAGATTTGTTTCATTTTTGCCTTGCATGTGACCATGCTTATTACAAGTATAGCATATTTTCTCCTCAGTAGTATTATTAGCAATGTCATTCTTCTTAGCTCTGCATTCATAAGCTGGATGTCCAAACTTACCATAGTAATAACAATATCCATTGAATTTAGGAATGACAAGAGGTTTACCTTGTGCTTTGCTTCTGCACACATTAGATGTATGTCCTAGTTTTCCATAGTGGTAACATGTCATCACTTTAGGTTTCTGACTTTGATTGTTGTTGAATTTTTTAGCTTGTTGTGATGATTCTCCTTCACTGGTGTAGCCTATACCGGCTCTGCTTCCGAATCTTCTTTAATTAGTCAGGAAATCATCAATCTTTTTAGAACTGTCCTCAGCTATCTTCATCATCTCATTGTGTTTCTTTTGTGTCTTTATTTCATTTCTTAGTTTTTCATTATCTTCTCTGAGTATTGCAACATCTTCAAGTCTTCTTGATAATTCTCCATTTACTCGGTTCATTTCTTGATTAACTGTCATCATCTAATTTGATACTTGGAAATGACGATCAGTGAGTCTCTGTATTTCATTTTCTTTTGCTTGAAGTTGTTCAGTCATCAGTCTTTGGTCTTCAATAGCCAGATTCTGATCTTGTTCAGCTTGTCTACCTTTGTTCATGATTTCCACCATTCTCACCATTTGAGATTCATGACCGATTTGAAGTGCTTTCACTTACTCAGATAGATGCTGATTCTTTTCAGATAAATTAGAGATTATGCTTTTGGATCTGTCAGAGATGCTTCCAGAGCTTGATCCAATATGATCAAATATTTCATCAATAGGTTCTTCATGATAACTAATTTCATTCAGTTGAATTGCAAGATTCTTTCTTTCAACTAGTAATTTCTTCAGTTCTTCCTTAGCTTGTTTATACTATTCCACAAACATCTGCATTTGTATCTTCTGATTCTCAATAGTCTTGTCAAGCTTGTATCTCTCCATGACTTAGATCTTTACCCTTTAGTGGTTAGACTGTTCAACAAGAGAACTAAGCTTTGATACCAATTGTTGGAATTATGAGAGATAGGTACTAAGAGGGGAGGGGTGAATCAGTGCCTTTAAAACTTTTACTTGTAAAAAATTTCTAATCTATAGCTTTATACTATGATAACTGATCAAAATAACTTGAATCCAATTGTATAAATCAATCATCTAGTTAACTTAAGAAAATAAACAACATGAAATCAATAAGACAATCACATAACACAAGTATTTTGGTAATGCAGAAACCCTTGTTAGAAGGTAAAAACTACGGTGGGGATGACACCCACAAATTCTTCACTACTGTAGATAGAAAAGGTTTGCCTGTTAAGGCTATAAGTTTGATCACTTCTAGTGATCTTACCCTATTAGGAGTAACATATTAGATTAGCTAGATCTACCTAGTTATAGGATTTAACAACACTAAATGAAGTGTGTACTCGGTTAAGAGATTTCACTAAAAACTCTATCACAATTATCAGAATGTAATAGGTAATTATCTGCTAGTTGACAACTCAATTGTCTGAAATAGATCTATAAGTGCTCATTAAAATATCACCTTATCCGTGATGGTTTCCTTCTCTGTTATGCTCAGTAGCCTTCACTAATTTTGCTCAATCTGATATCCTCTGTACTTTGTTTTACTCGGTAAACTAATTGTCTTAAAGATAGGCAAATTCTTCAAGTGCTCCATGATTCATATATATCAGTTCAACAACCTTATAAAATGGTGTGAACATATACAATATATAGTGTTCTATTTTGCCGCTTTAGCAAAAATTAGGTTACAAAAATAATCATAACCCTAAGATCTACAATGCAAAATAACCTAGATCAACTATTACAATAAGATAAACATTACATTTAATGAGTATCTATTTACAATAAATGCTCCTCGATCTTGGTAAACCATTTTATGATCTATTGTAACCATCTGCATAGAATAATGTGCCATTTTTGATTACTATGCCATTTTTTGTTATCATTAGGAAACACTGTATAAGCTTCTCGGTATACTGCGATGCTTGATGTTTACTGACCATTAGTGTCGGTGTCGCTGGTGCTCGGTAAACTGTGTGATGCTCGGTGTAAAAGGCTTTACCGACTACTCTATCTTACTTCTAGTTACCCACTGTCTCAATATAAGTAAACGACCGACCTGTTTAACATCCTTTGATACTAATGACAATCTTGAATGCTCAATAGAGATTAACATAATAGTGGGTTAGACTTTTTTAGACATTTTGATTTTTGTTGAAATGACACATTTTTAATAAAATATGATAATTTAAGTCTTGAGAGGTTCCATTTGAAGGAATTAATTACAAATTTTTATCTCAAAACCTCTTAGATAAAAAAAAAACATTGATATAACATCTATACTCCTCATTCATACCTACAATGGAGTCTCCTTCGCACCTATTAAAATGCTAACAACAAATCACTTCAACTTTATCTTTTGGCAGATCAAATGAATCCATTTCACAAACCTATCTATGTAGTAAGGTACTACTAAGAACAATATTTCCAATAATTATGATGTTAATATATATTAAGTTTATTATGACTTTGTATTTTTAGTTTTACTAAACATAGATATTTCACTACATGTCTACCTCTATGTTTGACGCTTATGGAAAAATAGTAAATGAGAGAAAAAAATTATAAAAAATATCTATGCCCTAGGTATTGAAGTTCTCTTTCTATCAGAAAAAGTAAAAATAAAATTGGACAAATACATGAAAAGTTATAAGCTATGTAGTCAAGGTATGTCAAAATTATGGTTTAGTCAACTTCAAACATTAATAAAATATGCAATAATAGTGACAATGTCATCAAACCAATTGCATGCCCTCTTTATGGATGTTAACAAACTAAATTTGAAAGAATCACATTGATATCTATTTTAGAAAAAAGTTATGCTTTATGTAACTCTTTGAAAATGATATTTTCAGCAACATACCAGTTTTTGTGGGAGAAAAAAAAAACCATTCAAATCAATTCAAAAATAAAAATAAAAAATATATTTAGAATCTTGATAGAAAATTATAAAAGACTCTAATTTACTTCATCTTCCAATTTCAAATGGTTTAATGACAATATGCATCAGAATCTGAAAGTTTTTTTTAAAATGTAGAGTTCAGTGTCTGTTCAGGCAAAAAAGTGTAACCCACTATTGTGGGTTCACCCTCTACAAATTAGTCAAGAAACATAAATGGTTAGGATGATTGATGTCATGAACAATGCAAGGCAAGAAAAAAAAGAAAGAAACTTGGCTATCGAAGACAAGAGACAAATGACTGATAAGCTACAAGAGAAGGAATCTGAGATACCAAGGCTCATTGAGCATCAATTTTAAATCTCCAATCAGATGGTTGTCATAAGTTAGGAAGTCAACCAAGTAAATAGTGAGCTTACAAAGAAACTAGAAGACATTGGTGAATTAAGAGAAGAAAATGAAAGATTGAAGAATGAGGTAAAAATGCAACAACAACATAATGAGATGATCAAGAAAGCTGAAGACAACACTAAAAGAATGGATGAATTTATGATATGTCAGAAAAGACTTGATAGCACAACTGGTTTAGGCTACACCAAGCAGGGAGAGTCATCAAGACAAGCTGAACAAAAGAATGTGTTAGAATTTAGTAATCTTTCCTTGGTTGTTTTATTTAATTTGAGGATAAACTAGACTATCCTCCTTTTATTTATTTTAGGATATTCCTATAGGAATCTCTACATGTAATTTTTTCCTCTAATCCAAGTGGGAGGACAACTCATATTTTCTAATTCCTTTAATATGAAAAATAGTTTATTCCTCCTTATGATGGTGCTCACACTTGGCACACACTTAGTATGAATGTGACATTCATACACATGGGAGTTACATGCAAACTCCTTCAATCATCTCTACTTAAGAGATGCTTCTCCACACACTTGACACATTTTTCTCACATTTCCTACACACAATTTTCTATCCTATTAGTTCTATCATTATTGTATTGATCTTCTTGCTCATATTCTATCTCTCTCTCTTTAGGATTTTCATGCCTTATTAATAATACAAAAAGGGGTTTTTCTTTGCTTTTCCCCTTACAAAAATCTCTTGGCTCTTGTTGGGATTCTTGGAGTATTATCTTGTTTTGATGATTGATCTTGCAACTCTCTCATATTTGGTTTTTTGGTAAACTCCTTCTTGCACTTCACTTTCTTGGATTATCTTCTTGAACTTGTTTCCATTCTTTTAATACTTCTAACATGGTATCAGAGCTACTAATCCTTGTTTAAGTGTTTTGTAGGAAGGTGACATTTAAAGGAGCAAGTTTTCAAGTTTCTTTTAAAGATCTAACATTTGTTGCAGCTCTAACTTGTTTCTTTCATATTTTTTTATTTTCTTCTCTCTAACCCTCTTTGGAAAGCTTATTGCCAAAGAGTAGCTTTTAGATTTTTTTTGGGTTTGGTCCATTCACCGCCAAACCCAACTCATCTTTCTTCATTTCAAGTAGTTTTTTGCAAGCACTAATCTAATATTTCTTGCAGGTTTCATCTAACTATTCATTTTCAGTTTTCTAAAAAATCTTGTGCATGCAAGCTATTTCATTTTGTTGTAGACCTAACTCCATTTTTTTTCAGATTTCTAATCCTTTGCATGCAGGATATTTTACCTTTTTTCTTGCAGGCATTTCTCATTTGCTTTAGCTTGGTTTAAATCTAACTTTGTTTTCAATTTCATAAAATTTATCTCTATTTTTTTATTCTCAGTTTATATTTCATTTCCTGTGAAATTCTTTTTATTCTACTATTTATTCATTTCATTCTATTTGCTGTTCAAATCATTCATATGTTGTTATAATATGTTTTAATATGCTATTACTTCAATTCAATACTTTTGTTGTTTAATTCTTCATTAATATAATCTCTGTAATCACATTTTTTTGTTGTTTAAATTCCATTCAATATATATATATATATATATTTTGGTTAACATTTTATATACTTTTGTTTTGTCAATCTGTTAGTATATCTGCGTATTAAATCTGTTTCCTATTATAATCTACTACTAATCTATTGTTTAAATTTACATACATATTATTTCATTATTTTACTTTTGTAGCCGCCTTCATATCTCTGTGTGCAACTCTTTGTCTCTTGAGCTACCTTCATTTCTTTTGGAACAACCTTCTTCCCTTGTGCATTGCTTTCCAACTTGTGGCTGCCTTACAAACATTTAACTTATATCTGTCTATTCCTTATTACAACATCTCATCACCTTAATCATTGTTGCCTGTGTAGCAGAAAAGGATTTGTTCAAAACAACAATAACATAGAACCTAGCGAGAATAATTGAATTTACCCAATTGTTAAAGCAAGTTAAGAAAAGTTGAAACATTTCAATATTGCAGCATGCAACATCTTAGCTTGTGTGCAACCTTTGCTAACTGGTGCACAACCTTGTTGTTTTAGTGATTCACTTCTTTTCTAGCTTTTGTCAGTATTTTTAAACTTTACCTTGGCTGCTTCTGCTTCATTTAGCATATTTCAAGCATAGCCTTCATTATCTAGGCACAATCTTCATTAATTTGGCACTGCCTTCATTGTGCAACATTCATACCTTTTCCTCTTTGTTGCATGAGTAGCTCTTGATTTCTCTTTTCCCGCGTGTACCTATTCAATTTTTTTTCAAAAGATAACATTCCAACCATAAATTTTGGTACAAAAAGAGTCTTTTCTTTTACTTCTCTTTTCTCTGAGAAGTCTATCTTTTCACACTTCAAAGTTATCAGCTTAGTTTGATCTGAGGTTTAAAATCTTTCACTCATGATCGCTAAATTTCATTAGATTTACATGCACCCATTACTCTCCTAACTTTATCTTCTGCAGGTTCGGTGACTTTTTGAAATTATTGTTCAATACATTTGATTGCATTTAACATATTCCTCTGCATTTTTTATTGCAGACTTTTTCTTGAAATCTAAACTTAGCTAATTGGTCTCTCTGTTTAGTTGATTCCTCTACATTAAATCAATTCAGTCATTTTCTATTTACAACTTGGTATTCAAGTTCATTTGACTATTTTTTTAATTCTATTTGACTATTTTTTAAATTAATTTGCTCAAATCTGAAAGATAAGTTGATTTTATATTTAAATGCTAGCTTGGTTTTAAATTAGTTGTTATATTGATACTAATTTAAAATTCAAATGGTTAACATTTATTTCAATTTATCATATCCATTCTAATGTATATTTAATTTAAATTTTTTTGTTTCTATCAATTTGCGTAAACAAAGATAAATTAACATTAATGCATTATCTCTTATACTTTTTAATTCACAAATTCACCCTTCATTTTAACTTTAATCAATTTACTTTCTTTATTTTAAAACATTTAATAAAATTTTATTTAAAAAATAATAATAATTTGTTTTATTCAAAGCTTACTTAACCTTAGAGTTAATTTATTTTTTCTTGTTCTTTAACTTTAGATATTATTTGTATTTCACTTTGTTCAAATTAATTCAATCATTTAAATAGTTAATCATGTCTACCCTAATTCTGGAAATCAAGTTAAATAGCTCTAACTATCACCAATGGAAAACACACATCTCCTTTATATTTCATTTTAAACATTTACTCCAAGTTGCTACAAATGCTTCTATTGAACCAACTACCACTGCTTCTCAAACAGACAAAGATGCATGGCAAGTTAAAAATGAAGAATCTCTTGTACTAATTGGTCTTTCGATTATTCCTAACTTATATGTCTTGATTGGACATTGCACCAAAGCCCATCAAGAGTGGACCATTTTGCAACAAACCTATGATAGCTCCACCAAATCACCTAAGATTCAACTCCAAGACAACTTGGAAGACCTCAGGTATATTGACTTTAAATCCATGGATGAATTTTTACTTAAATTTGACGCTATTCAAACTCAATTAAATGGTATGAATGTTACTTTAAGTGATATTAGATTAATTACTATTATTCTAAAGAAATGTCTTCCTAAAGAGTTTCAACAATTTATTACTAACATTCATTCACAACTTGCTATTCCTACTTTAGCTCCACAGTTAACTTATGGTATATTTCAAAATCTTTTACGTCAAGAGGAAGCTAAGTTATTGCAATTTGGTACTCTTAGATCTTCTGAACATGCTTTTGTGTCTAAACATCAAAATCAAAATAATAGATTTCATAATCATAATTCTTCTCATAATAATCATAATTCTCATAATAACAATTATAATCATCATAACAATAATAATCCTCATAACAATAATAATAATAATCATAATAACAATAGATTTAATTCTAGGCCCTCATATAACAATAATACTAATCACAATAATAATAATTATAATAATCAACAAAATACTCCTAATAAGAAACCGCACTGTACTTATTGTGGCAAAGATGGTCACCTAACTAATGTTTGTTTTAAAAAGAAAAATGATAAGAAGCCTATGAATAACAATAATCAAAATAATTTCAAATCTCAAGGTAATCAATCTCATCATGCTTTTACTGCTTGTTTTAAAGCTTCTCATGCATTAGAATGGATTATTGATAGTGGGGCTTCTTACCATGTTACATCTCATAGAGAAGTGTTTGATTCTTTGCAACCTGATAAAACAAACATTCCTATTCAATTAGCTAACAATCATAGTTGCAAATTTGATGGATTTGGTGATGTTAGTGTTCCAAATGGAAAATTAAATAATGTTCTTTATGTTCCTGAGTTTAAATCCAATATTCTTTCAGTTGCTCAATTATGTCAAGATTAAAAAGTTGAATTTCATAAGGACATGTGTTACATTATTGATCCTAAGAATGATCATGTTGTTTCTAATGCTAAGTTGGATCATGATAATTTGTTTAAGTTTATGAGTTTGCCTCATCAAGGTACTCTTTGAAAGTTAATATTGATTTCAATGTATGGCATGAAAGGCTTGGCCATTTGAATCCTGATTATATTTCTAGATTGCTCAAATCTAACATGGTTGAAGGATTACCACATGTTGTTCCATCTAAACTTACATGCACAGGGTGCATTAGTGGAAAAATGAAAAGGGAGCCCTTTCCTCATGGTACTTCATGGAGGGTGTCTCATAAGCTACATTTGATTCATAGTGACCTTTTGGGTCCCATGGAGAACACTTCTATTCAAGGTTCAAAGTATGCCCTTACCTTTGTTGATGAATTTACTAGAAGAATTTGGATCTATTTCTTGCATAGTAAAGATCAAGTTCTTGATATATTTTTTGAATTTCATATGTTTGTGGAAAGGAAATCAGGTTTTGAGCTTCAAATTCTTAGAACATATAATGGTATTGAATATGTTAACAATGCATTTTATTCTTATTTGAGACCTTTTGGTATAAAACATGGGCTTACTATTCCTTATACACCACAACAAAATGGTGTGGCAGAAAGGAAGCATAGAACTATTGTGGAAATGGCTACATGTATGTTACATACAAAAAATATTCCTTACAAGTTATGGGCTGAAGAAATGGCTTGTGCCACTTATATTCTTAATAGAACTCCTACTAAAGCTTTGCAAGATATAACTCCCGAGGAAGCGTGGTCTAGTAGAAAACCAAATTTACAACATTTGAGAATCTTTGGATCTATTGCTTATGTTCACACACCCAAACAAAAAAGGCAAAAACTTGACTCTAAGTATTCTCCACTTATTTTTGTTGGGTATGATGAATTTACTAAAGGTTATAGAGTTTATGATCCTACTACTAACAAGGTGCATATTGCAAGAGATGTTGGCATTGAAAAAATGAAGTCCATGATTTCTCCAAGGTCAAAGATGATGAATTTAAAGGAGGCACTATTGAGATTGTGGAGGACCAACCTCCTATTCTAAACCCTACTCCTCATGCATCTATTTCTATTCCTACTAGTAATACTAATGATGATGATGATAATAATATATCTACTCCTCATAGTGATAATGTTGGTCATGATGATAATGATACTACTCATAGTGAAATTTCTATTAATTATAAGAGAAATCCTAAATGGTTTAAAGATTTACTGAATGAAGGTGATGATTATATTGCTATAATGGGTGCTCTTAGACCTAGGAGAGTTAAGTATTGTAATTATGCTTTAATGTCTTCTCTTATCTAATGATCCTAAAACCTTTTCTCAAGCTAAAAATAAACCTCATTGGAAAAATTCTATGCAAGAAGAATATGACACTTTAATTTCTAATAATACTTGGGATTTAGTTCCTTTACCTCATGGTAAAAATCTAGTTTCATGCAAATGGTTATATAAAACTAAGTTGAATGCCAATAATGAAATTAGTAAGTTTAAAGCTAGGTTAGTAGCAAGAGGTTTCTCTCAAATTGAAGGCTTAGACTATAATGAGACATCTGCCCCTGTTGCAAAAATGCCTATCATTAAAGTTGTTCTTGCTTTGGCTTCTAAAATGAATTGGCCTATTCACCAAATGGATGTTAAAAGTGCTTTTTTAAATGGTGATTTGCATGAAGAAATTTATATGTCTCAACCTCCTGGTTTTATTAAAGAAGGTCATGCACATCTAGTATGTAAACTAAATAAATCTATTTATGGTTTAAAGAAATCTCCTAGAGAGTGGTATTCCAAAATTAATGCTTTCTTTATTTCTCAAGGTTTTGATAGAAGTAAAAATGATCCTAACTTGTATATCAAGCATAGTGAAGATGATACTGTTATTATCATTCTTTATGTTGATGATTTGATTCTTACTTCTAGTTCTAACCATTTAATTTCTGATATTAAGTTCCAACTTAACCAAAAATTTTAAATGATTGATTTAGGACTTTTACATTATTTCTTAGGAATGAAAATTTGGCAAACCCCTAAGGGTATTTTTATTTTTGAAAGTAAATATGCTAAAGATCTTCTAGATAGATTTCATATGAATGATGCTCATCATGTTTCAATTCCATGCAAATTAGGAACTAAGTTAATGATAGATATGGAATCCCCATTTATAGATGCTACTCCTTATAGACAACTTGTAGGTAGTTTAAATTATCTAACTATCACTATACCTGATATATCTTTTAGTGTTGGTTTAGTTTCAAGATTCATGTCCAAACCTCAACAAACATACTTCAAAATTGCTAAAAGAATATTACAATACATTAAAGGTACTATTAACTTAGGATTATTTTATGATGCAAATTCTGATTTTTCTTTAAAAGGTTTTACTGGTTCAGATTTAGGTGGAGACCCCAATGATGGGAAATCTACTTGTGGGTCTTGTTTTTCTCTTGGTTCAGGTGCTATATCTTGGAAAAGTAAAAAAGATCAACTTGTTTCTCTATGTTCTATCGAAGCTGAATAAAAAATTTGTATTCATGCCTCTAAAGAAGCTTTATGGCTTAGAATAATACTTGAAGATTTGGGTCTACCTCAACAAGAACCTACACCATTATATTGTGACAATCAAAGTGCAATAGCCTTGGCAAAGAATCTGGTTTACCTTGTAAAGTAAAGCACATTTCTCTCCACCACCACTTCATTAGAGAAAAAATTGAAGAAAATCAAGTGTCCCTCATCTATTGCAAGGGTGAAGATCAAGTTGCAGATATTTTGACAAAGCCTCTTTCTAGAGAAAATTTTCAATTTCATTGCAAAAATTTGGGTTTGATACCCATTGATGTAATCACCCCAAGTAAAGATTAAAGGGGGGTGTTAGAATGTAGTAATATTTCCTTGGTTGTTTTATTTAATTTGAGGATAAACCAAGATATCATCCTTTTATTTATTTTAGGATATTCCTATAGGAATCTCTACATGTAGTTTTTCCTCTAGTCCAAGTGGGAGGACAACTCATATTTTGTAATTCCTTTAATAAGGAAAATAGTTTATTCCTCCTTATGAGGATGCTCACACTTGGCACACACTTAATATGAATGTGGCACTCATACACATGGGATTTACATGCAAAATCCTTCACTCATCTCTACTTCATAGATACTTCTCCACACACTTGACACAATTTTCTCTCATTTCCCACACAAATTTCTCTCCTATTAGTTCTATCATTATTGTATTGAGCTTCTTTCTCATATTCTATCTCTCTCTCTCTTTAGGATTTTCATGCCTTATTAATAATACACAAAGGGGTTTTTCTTTACTTTTCCCCTTACAAAAATCTCTTGGCTCTTGTTGGGATTCTTGGAGCATTCTCTTGTTTGGGTGATTGATTTTGAAACTCTCTCATATTTGGTTTTTTGGTAAACTCCTTCTTGCATTTCAATTTCTTGGATTATCTTCTTGAACTTGTTTCCATTATTTTAATACTTCTAACAGAATGCCTATGCAAATCCAAGGCCAAAGAAGCTATCATGTTATCATTGTGGAAAATCGGGCCACACATCAAATGTTTGCAGGAGTAAAGCAAAAGGTATTCCTAAATCCACTCCTAAGTTTAGTGGTTACTACTATAACTGTAACAAGTATGGACATCAAACACACGAGTACAAATCAAAGTTGATTAGGAAACCTAGGAAACCCTACATGGAGAAACACTATCACACTTGCAATATGCATGGACACATATCAAACAAATGTAGGACAAAGATGAAGCAGGTTTGAGCACTTAAAGAACATAAAAATATATATCAACTAAGAAGACAAGGTAATGCATATACTTGGAATTAAAACACATGGGTTAATTGCATAGTATGTGGTAGGTATGGACATATAGAAGAAAATTGTATGAGAAATAACTGGAGAGGAAGATCTCGCAACTAGACAAGTACTAGTATGACATGTTTACACTGTCACAAGGTCGATCATCTAAGAAAGGATTGCAGAGACCGAGCACCAGAGACACAAACAAATGTAAATGGAAATACAATTAAGGAAATCTTGAGGATAAGAAATCAAATGTGGAGAAAGGCATCAAATGATAATGCTGGATCAAGCACTGTAGTCGGTGACACCTCATCCATTGGATTAGGTGACACCACCACCTCCACCTAAATCATAAAGGTAAGTATGGAACTAAAATTCAAATCGGTTATATTATACAAAAGTTCCTTATATCTAGTGAATGCACACCAAATCAACATGAAATAAGATGTACTATGGGATTACATGTTTATAGCTTAAATTATGTACAATCAGTAAAAGCATAACCGAGTGAAAGTGTTATAGTCGGTGAATATTGGAAAAGTTAATCGAGACTTGGTATTAACCAAGTAATATCTATGCATTAACCGAGCTAAGGCCTTTTAAAATGTAAACCGAGCATAACTGTGTTTACTGAGTTATGGTAGATAAAACATTAAATTCAAAAGTTTGAGCGAGAAATGATATTTTTAGTATAAATAGATGATGGAATTGGTCATTTTTTCACACAATGATTACGAAGAACCAGAGAGATTTCAAGAAGATTTGAGCAAAGATATTCCAGAGCATCTTAGAAGAGATTTGAAGGATTTTTGAGCAAGTTATTCACAAGAAAATTAAGTTTCGCATCCACCGAGTTATTTCACAGTATATTTGTGAAGCCCTAAATTTTAGAAACGATGGAATCCTCATCTAAAGTTATGAAATCCAAGTCTAGAAATGATAAGAATGTCACTTTGATAAAGTCCACAACCTATAATGAATTGAAGTACAAGCTACACCCTGAAATTACTTCACAGATTGATCAAATCGGCGTCTTTTCATGTATTCCTCCTAGGGTTTTGTTGTTTCAAGATATTTGTGCATAAATCCATTACAAAATTGATGAAATAGGTGATTTCGAGCTTCTATCCACCTTTTAGGAGTTAAGTGTGAACGAAAAGCTCAAGGAGAGCATAAACATTTGGAGGTGAAGGGATTAATGAATGACCTATATTTCTTGAGAGAGTTTAAGACTGAATGGATTAGGGTTGTTTTGAGTCGAGTGCATGAAGGAAAGCTATGGTTGGATGAACCAGTAAAAATCACAAGGGACATAATTCATGCAGTCACTGATTACCCTATTTCTGACAAAGTAAAATCTATAAGAAGTACACCGAGAACTGAGATTGAGAAGTCAACCAGAGCAGAATGGAATAGAAAAAGTATGAGAGTCAACATAATTATTGATCCCGAGACAAGGTTCAAAGTTTATGTAGTAGGTTATGAGATATTCCAATCAAGCAGGCCGAATAGTGTACCTTGTGGAGCGATAGACATTGCCTACAAGATTGTCAAGAAAGGTTTTCAATTCGACTTAGCTGAGCTCCTTCTGAAATAGTTAGATGAGAATATGAGAACCATCAAGTCAGCAAAGACAAATACCTATAAGTTTGGTTCCCTACTGATTTGTATATTTTTCTATGCACAAAACTTCTTTCCCTCAGTCGTTAATGTTGACTGGGATGTTGATCGACTGGTCACTATGCAAATGAATGATTTTATTCAAAGTTTGGGTCATAATTTTGTTAGTGTAATGGATATTTATTTTGAGTAGTTTAAGGAGAGAATGCATCAAAGAAGTAGGATACTAGGTCAGTTGGTTGAACAACATAAGGATGACATCTACTTCCTAGTGGACACTGACTCTACTTTGATCAAGGTAGTTGAACCAAGGACTGCTTGGTTACCCCCTATGGGCTATGAACTAGATATTGACCAAGCTTCCAAGTCAATACAAGCACTATTGGCCGAGCCCAAATATCCCAAGGCAATTAGGTTCGGTACCTATGAAGAGGCCAAATTAAGAATCATGATGGATCTAGTTGGAGTAAAGGTAAGTAGGAAATCCAAGAAGATGATGGAGACATTGGTGAAATAGTTTGGAGATGAAGCTGAGGAAGAAGAGGCATCAGTAGATAATCCAGTTGAAGAGGCAAATGAGGAACAATTATTAATTGGGAATAGTGAACATGATGAGGAGATTGAGTTTGAAAAAGATATTAAAACTACACCGGTCAAGGCCATAGGGAAGAGAAAACAAGCATAAGAACCTACAAGAGAAAAGAAAAGGTCCTCAATAGCTTCTTCTCCACCCCTGAAGAAAGGATTAGTGAAAATATCTAGGCCAACTCCCACCAAGACCTATCAAAAGAAAAAGAGAGGTACCCAAGCCACTTCCGAGCTACCTAAAAATAGGAGATTAATAAGAGAAAAAGATGATGTTGATGAAGATGATGAAGAAGAAGATCAAGATAAATTCAAATTTGTTGTGAATAAAGGTCAGTCAGTAAATGATCTAGTTGAAACTATAAAGGAAACAGGTGAACTAAGTAACCCCAAATTGAATCGGTATGAACATATGACTATAGAGGATCAAGAAAAGATTGAAGAGGAAATCATATAGATGATGATAAAGTTTAAGAAGGTACTTATTAAATTTTCTAGGTATGTACCCAAGGTATATTATGAGAAAGTGTCAACAAGGTGGACTTATGCCTTGCACATCGAAAAGAAAATGAGGGAACATTCATTGATTTTGGCTATGCCTACTATATCATTTCCTAAGATAGAAGAGTTAATGAAACAATATTCTAAATGGTTTCTAGTGAAGGGTAGAGCCCTTAACATTTTGGAAGGCAACCTTGAAGAGGTTGATGAGAATAATAAGCTTCTATGGACTATAATTCTAAAAGCCCAAGAAGAAGCAGATAAACTAGCATTGACAATAATTCCTGAGAAGAAGAATAAGAAGAAAGGTAAAGGAATTCACTCAGATGATGCCGATTTAGCCACCAATGAGACAATTTACTTATCTAACACCGAGGTAGTAGATAACACCATTGCTATAGATTTCTACTTGGCCAGATTCAGAGAAGAATATAAGGATGCTCTCGAGAAGTTAGTCACACCAAGGATAGATGATGTATTAATTGAAGACATCACCAATGGAGATCCTAATGACATAAATAATGATGAAGATATAAAAACTACTACAAATACAACCGAGGTGAATGTACCCACTGAGGAAATAACAAATGAAATTCTGGGTGACTTACCAATATAGGTACAAGTAGTTGAAATTGTAACACAAAAGGAACCCGAAGGCTCAACCCCTGAGCAACCAAAGGATACACCCGAGGGATGGGGTACCATAGAGAAAAAATATTCCAATGAGCCTAAGAATACAGAGGCACCAACACAAGCACCATAATAAAATAAATTGGTATTATCAACTACAACAGACACCACTATAAATGTGCAAGGACAAGCTACCGAGACACTGATCATCGGGCAAGCTAAGGAAGAAAGTGTGTCTACTGAGACATAAAAGACAAATCTGGAGACTAAGGTTCTAGTTCCTTATACAACATCACCGACACCAGAGAAGAAGAAGAAAAAGAAACATGGTAAGGCTCCTGTCACACTTGATGAGGTTATTGAGATACCTAAATGTGACCCTAGGACATTAGACCCCAAAGCACTATGAAGATATAGGGAATTGTGCACAAGGAAGGCTACACATGAGAAAATGAAAAAGGAAAATAAAAGTAAACAAATTTTAGAGCAAGTTAGAGATATTTTACTATAAGTAGTTCCCAAGATCAATGTTGATGAGGAAAATCCCATCATTGATCAACTTGCAACTCTAACCGGTCACATAAATTCCCCTAATATCAATGCTGAGAAAAGAATAGAAGAGTGGGTAGAAGCAAAGATATAGTTGAAATTATCTAAGAAAATAAGCCAAGAAGTGGCAATTAATAAGGTTAAGCTCTCAGAGGTTATTACTAAGCTTGAAACCATAATTTATAGGATAATTCAAATTTTGTTCAAGTTATGCACTATGGACCAGTTCACTACCGAGGTTAGTAAAAATATCAAGAAAATGGATGAAGAAATTAAGGTCTCTGCAAATAGTTCTCTCACCGAGCCAAATGCATTCCATAAGCATATTTCAAAGGTTCAAGAACTTCAACGATTGAGAATTGATTTGAGGAAGAAAGAAGATATAATAAGTGATCAAATCATCAAGCTTCAGGCTGAGTTGCTTCCACATTTGAAGATCATGGAGCGTCATGTCAATAAGGCAAAAGCTTTATTTGCCACCCTAGAAATTTCTGTGCAAGAAAATATTTTTGACATGCATGCACAAGTTGGTTTAGAGCACATTTCTCTTGAAAACCTGAAAGAGGAATGGGAAAACCTCTTGGATTCACTAAAGAAAACCCATCAACACATTTTTGATAAGTTGTAATTACATTATTTTAGTTTGGCATTAATTTCAAAAAGGGGGAAAGTCTATATATATATACCACTATGTATGTACTTTACACCGAGAGCATGCACAAAGGGGGAGTCAGTATAGTTTTGGAGTCTGTATATTTTTTTTTTGGTAGTCAGTACATATACATAAGGTTTTGATACTAATTCCAAAGGGAGAGAATGTTACTCCTATTTGAGAATTACTGGATTGTCATTAGTATCAATCAGTTATTCAGTTGGTAAAGGTCGGTAAAGGAGACAAACAGGACAGTCGGTCAACCATACAAAGCCTGCACACCGAGAAAAGACAAGGAAGATCTCTAAGATAACCAAATAAGGGTTTGAATGAGTACACTCACTGAGCAATAGACAATTACCGAGTACTAAGCTAGTGATCACCGAGCATTCATATAAACCGAGCATCGGTAATTTACCAAATGGAGAATGGAGTGATTACCAAGTAAATCAGGAAATGACATAGTAATTTGAAATGGCACATTGATCTATGCAAATGGTTTACACCGATAAAAAAATAGTTTACCAAGATCAAGACATAATTAAATATGGTTGTAATCATTAATTTGGTGATGATTCCTATGTAATGTTAGATCTAGGCTATTTTGTTACATCGTTGATCTTAGGTTTTCTAAGATATTGTAAGCCCTAATTAGGTCAAGATAGTTTGATATAAAATATGTAAAGATGTCATATGAATAAGTATCATGAAGGAGTAGCCACACTAAGGACATCAAGAGATTAGATAAAGGGTTTTTGATAGAAGGTTTATGAAAGAAGAATTCAATTTTTCAGAACACACAAGGCTACTGAGTAGAATAGAAGGATACATACATCACTATGAGGTGATATCTATTTGATATTTCATAGATCTAAATTAGGCAAGATTAAGTTTCTATTTACAAATACATTTACTATTACCTTTTAACCACTGTAGCAGAATTGAAATCTCTTAACAGAGTGGACTTAACTGTTCTTATGTAAATCTCTTAACCGAGTACACACATGTATTGTGTTGTTAAAATACTTTAACCAGGTAGATATAGTCAATCTAATTGTTACTACTAACAAGGTAATATCATCATAAGTGATCACAAATGTGTGGCCTTAACTGGAATACTTTATTACTGTAGTGTTGAAGATTTGTGGGTGTCATCCCTACCACATCTTTTACCTTCTTATAAGGGTTTCTGTGATACCAAAAAATATGTGTCTTGAGTATGATTTTTTATGAATGATTTATTATTTATATTACATGAAATTTAAATTTTTTAGTTACTTGAATGTATGTTTCAAATAATGGATTCAGTCAGTTAATTGAGATCTATACTTGCAAAGTTTTTAGTCTTGAAAGTTTTGAGGGTACTGATTCACCCCTCCCTTCTCAGTACTTATCTTTCCATAATCCCAACAACTTATAGGGAGAAATGGATGTTAGAGATCTAATTGGAGATAGATAGATGGTTGAGATGAATAGAGGATGATATATGGAGCTGGTGTAATAAAATAATGATGGAGATGTGGACACAATAGCTTGAAACCATAAAGTGTAAGTTTTAACAAAATTGAGAGACATATACACAAAGACACATTTATGAATGAGTTCTAAATGTGGTGCACGTCATATGAAGAGCATTTTCTACATATGACATGTGCATTATTAAATTATTTGGGAAACACCAAGCCTAAGGATTAGATTTTTCTTGGGAATCCAACCCAAAGGCTTGGACGATTCAAATAGGCTTGAGACGTGTTTTCCAACAAACATACAAATAATTACATTTTATTGTCTGTGCTATCCATCAAGTTTCCACATGGTTCAAAAAAGACAAAATTAGACAACAAGATGTTATAGAAGTCTTTTTTAGCTATCTAACCATATAATTTATTTTGAATTCTGATTATGTTAAGATTTTCATCTCTAATTTCTTTTGTAAGTATGTTCAATTTTTGTCAAAAACCAACATGTACTATTTTGAGCATAGATTTTGGCTCATTCATTAAATTTTGAAAAAAGTTACTTTTTTAGAAACTAAAATCTATTTTATACATGTTAATTTTTTTTGTTTTTTGATTAGTTTTCAATGATTTATAGGGGGAGCACACTAAAATTTTATATTTTTAGGATGTGTCCACTTTAAAAATTTGTAAAGAATCATACGTTCATCAAAAAATTAGCAAAATAAATCTAGGATAAACTATGTGGTGTTAGATAACTTCTTGCTAGAGTGATTAATTATAAAAAATAAAAAATAACATTTTAGGGGAGCACACTAGATGTTATGTTATGTTTTTTCACAAAAATAGGACCTATTTTTGTGCTTCCCTTTTGAGGGACCTAATCTCCACCATTTTCAAGATAAATTAGTAGTTTAGAAACTAAATTTAGATTACTAAAACTCTTGTTCTTGTCACACCTTCAAATTTTGAGTCAAACTATCTTCACTTTCTCATCAAAATTCAGAGTTTTCTGATTTCATAAAAAAGTGGCATCTTATACCCCCTTTTTGGTCCCCCATATTTGTCCACTTACCCATACATACATACATACATACACACACACACACACATACATACATACATACATACATACATACATACATACATACATACATACATATATACACACACACATACATATACACACACACATACATACATACACACATATTATATATGCACATATATACATAGACACATTATTTTCATACATATATATGGCCATATATGTGTATGGCTTTATGTTGAGATAATCTGATTGCATATTTTAATGTTTAAAACCCCAATCATATTTTTTAATGTTTAAAAATTTGATCACGTTTAGCCTAGGTAGTAGGCTTTGATAACAAGGCCCAGTCTTCAGAGCTTTATTTCCCTCCATTTACCTCTTTTTTCACATGTTTTATTCTTCCAAACTAGTTTCTCAACTTCCTTGTCATCAAGTTAACATGTCATCAATTGGGTATTTATAAAATTACAACCATAATTTCACATGTCTTCTCAGCTTTCTAACCATATAGTTTTTTAATGTTTGGACAACATTAACATATTAAAGTTTAATTTTTTTCTTACTAGTGTCTCCATAGTTCTCAGAGATATATGTGTACCATTGTTTTAATAACTTTTGATCTACTTGACCAAAATTGTAAAATATTATATATTATTTTTGTGCACTTAATTATTTACACTTAACAAAATTTGCATTTTCAACTCTTTTGATGCAAGTTATGTTTCATGCACGAACAAACATCTAATTGTTAGGATGTTACCACTTCAAAAAATCATTAAAAAATATACTCAACCAAAAATTACACAAAATTAGACAACTTCTAGCTCTCACTCTTAACTATCTTTCTCCCAACAACTTTTTCAAAATACTAAATCTAACTATGACTTTTTTGATGCACATGCCAGACACTATGTTATGTTTTTTTGAAAAAGATTAGGAATATTTTTTTGTGAAAAAAGGATTTGACCCTCTTAATATTAACCATTATTAATTTTTTTTAGTATTTTAGAAACTATATTTAGAGTTATACACTTCTTTTTCTTTTCGCATCTTCTAATTTTGAGTGTATAACTCTTAAATTTCTCTTCCAAGTTTAGGTTTACTTGATTTCAAAAAAAAAGTGGCCACTTATACTCCCTTTTTTGCACATCATCTTGGTGCACTTATCCACATAATTTTTTTATAGCCACTCATTGGAAATAATTAGTCAAAAAACCAACAAAAAATGCACTTTATTCATGTTGGGTAGTGGAAAATATTGCATTGATGGTTAACAATATCTTTTTGGGGTCCTTTTTTAGTGACCATGTAGCTTTCTTGGCTATTTTGCGAAGTTATTGTGAGGCCAAAAAAAAATAGTTAGGAGTGTTGGACTTTAGAGTTTGGAGGGATCTCATGCCAAAAACCTACAATTGGAGCATCATAATAAGGAGATTATTGACAATTCATGCCAAAATATGAGGTGAAGTTGAAGGAAGCTCAATGGGGCTACCTTAACAAGGAACACAATATTAGGATATTGGGATTGAGATATGTGTACTAGAAAAAGTACCTTCATAGGGTTAGTATCATCAATAATTCAAAATAACTACTAAATTACCACAAATAGCAATCTATTTAAGCAAATAATTGACAATTAAGCACTCTATGGATCTCTATTTAGGGATGCTAATGTAAAGCTCTCAGCAAGCTTCCATTAGTGACAGTCCTAAAATGAGAATGATATGATAAAGCAAGCTAAAACAATCAATTTCAAATTGAAATGCTAATTAGCTTCTATATTTGTCTTTCTAGCTCTAATTTGCAAGAGGTTTGATGCTATTCTCAGATTTGTGGATGATTAATGAGTGAATTATGCCTTACTTTTATAGATTTTGGCAAGGGTAGGGGGTGTAGTTGAGTTGATCAAGGTTAGGTGAGAGTTGAGTCCATGGTTCCACCTTTGGAGACCATTTAAATATTTTGTCCTCAAAGCTTGGGACAAGAGGACAAAATGAGTGGACAAGATGCTTTTTCCAAATGAGTGATTGAGATTCAATTTAGGCTTGATCCATGTGAGCTTGGTTCTCAATTCCTATTGGTTGATTGATTTTCCTCCCATTTGGTGGTTGAGAGAAAATAGGAATTAATTAATTAAATTTATTTAATTTGTTTAGCCATGTGTACCCCTTGAATGGGTTGATTTGATTTAAATTGAACTATGTAATTAATTAGATTAATTACATAATTAATTGATTTATCATGATTTATTTGATTTAAATTGATTTGATGACTTTTGATTTCCAATTGATTTTGGATTAAGGTTCAATTGCAATTTATCTTTGATTTGATTTGATTTGATTTAATTGTATTGATTCTTGCCTTGATTTCTCACTTAATTGATCTTGTCCATTTTTAGGTGATTACAAATGCCCCTCTTTGAGTTGATGTGCGAAGCGTGTCAATTCAAAGAATGTCCTGATTTGTCTGATATAAGGTCCTGATTCCATCGATGGTCGATTCCGATGTTCAATGTAAGATGCAGATTTTGATTGATTGGATTGATGAAGTTTTGATTGATTTAAGGTCCTTGATGGTCGATTTGATGATAGATTATCCGATATGGTACTTGGTTCGATCTGATTCGATGTTTGATGCCCCTTTCAATTGATAAGTGAAAAATTTTCTGATAAAAGATTACGCTCTGATTTGATGGTCGTGCCCCTGATTTGATGATACTACTATTGTTTCTGATTATCCGAGTGTATGCCCCCTTGGAAATAAAATGAAATTTGATAGATGTTTGTAAAAGTTGACGGTTTAGGTAATTTTGCGTTAATTAGGTCAATTTTATATTGAATTTTGATTTCATTTCTGATAATGATTTTGCATTTGTGTGATGACAAATGCCCTTGATTTGGCAGATTTGGTGAAAAATTTGGGTCCCCGGGCATTTTCTGGTCAAAGATGTACTTTTTAGGTCAAAATGGCCTATATAAAGGGGTAAAAAGTCATTTTCATTATTCATTTTCACTTTCATCTAGTTGACTTTTCTCTCTGACTCCCTCTGAGCTGTTGATGATGGTTATCCCGATTAGAGAGCACAGATTTGAGCATGGTCGACGATATCATCGGCCGCTGACCTATGGACCTCCGGTAAGCGCCTGATCCACTTAGTTTTTAATTTAATGTATTTAATTTCAAGAAAATTGAATTTTTCCTTCAAGAACCCTCTTTTTTTGCATTTTTCAATCCAAATAGCACTTTTAATCATTCCTTTAGTACGTTTGCAATTCTTTTTTCACTTCCGCGCTTTAAAATAGTGCTTCCACAAGTTTAAATAACGCTTTTGCATGTTGAAACTCGGGCATCATTTGCTTTCATTTTTTTCTTTAGTGCGTTTAAAAGCTTGTGTGCTTTTGATGTTTTTAATAGTGCGTTCAATATTTCCTTTAGCGCTTTTGAAATCTTTTAGCGCTTATGCTTTAGAACAATGCTTTTGATTTTTTGAATAGCGCTTTTAAGATTTTGAGTAGCACTTTTATGTTTTAGCCCGTTTAAGCATTAAAATAACACTTTTGCCCTGATAGGAAAAAATTGCAAATGACTTAGTCAATTTTCTGAACCGTTCATTGTCGTCGATCAATTGATTGGTTTAGGTAATAAACTTGATTTGGGAGTGAGTCGTAGGATGTTAGTTTGATTCAATTGTAGTTTGAATGTTTGATTATCAATCTAGATTTAGATGATGGGTGATGATAAATTTTCCATCCTCTCTGAATAGAATCAGGAAAATTGATTGTGGTTTGATATTTTTAAATGTTTGATTGACTTAGGATGATTCAAAAGATAATTGATTTCAAAACTAATGTGTTTTAACTTTCTTTTTGTAGGCCGTGCTTAAGTCACTGGCCATTTGAGGCTTATATCCCTTATGATTTAGCATGATAGACGATCTAAGTGCACCGAATTGTAGACACATCGAAGATGCAAACTGTCCTTTCTACTTCTCCTACCGTGATTCTGAGTGAATCAAGGTCTGATCACTGCTATGGCAGAGAGATGGCACTCTGACCATAATACCTTCTACTTGCCAATGGGGGAGATGATGATCACCCTTGAGGATGTATACCACATCCTTCATATCCCTACACGAGGAGAGTTGGTATTTTATGATCAAGTTTATGATGGTGCAACATGTCGGTGGGTATTCCTGGATCCCACAATCGATGATGCCCATATTCAGTGGTCACAGTTTCATTCTTTTCCAGTCCTGCCAGCTATTTTAGGTGCCTTGATTGGAGGTTTCCTCGTGCTAGATCGCCGAGGTCATTGATTTGTGGTCGGTTGCAGACCTATTCTTGAGGACCTAATGGCTTAGCCTTGACAGTTTGATTGGGTATCTTCTATTCTAGCATAACTCTATCATGAGTTGCATACAGTAGTATACAGACACTCTTCGACTTTATCTGCATGAGCTATTTTTTTATAGTTGTGGACATGGGAGCATCTCCCAGTGATGAGACCTATTGCAGCATGTCACTGTGATCTGGGATGGCTATTTTCCTGGATGTACAAGGGCATGGTTGTGCAGACTCATATGGAGAAGTTAGATTATTGGCACCACATTATCAATGACATGGATCAGGTCATCTGGCGACCATACCTAGGATGCGAGTCATGGCTCAAGGATGCTATAGAGATTCCATTTATGTGCTATCCATGATGGATGATAGGCCACACTCCTCACATTATTGAGAGATTTTCCTTCTTCTGAGTACTATGATAGTATGGTCGTACTCAGGGCATGCCGCAAGGTGTAGCCATGTATGCTTGTGTTCAGGCTAAGTGATCATTATGGGGGCCTGTGGTCGAGTTTAGGACAACTTATCAAGAGGTACAAGACCTAGGTCACTTGCTATGGGACATGAGGGAGCATGTTATTGATGCATGCATGACCGATGATTATGCAGATTGGTTCGCTTGGAACCCTTTTTTGAGGTTTACTGATCCATCGAAGAGGATACCTAGGATTGATGAGGATTTAGATGATGATGCTGGGGATGATGGTGGGGATGGAGGTAGGGGTGGTATGAGGTGAGCTCGTTAGGGATGACTAGGTTGTCAGGCAGCTAGAGCAGGCAGAGTTTTGATTCTAGTTATTGCTGCTGCTCCCATTCCTCCTAGGGGTGATGGTGGTGTTTAGATGAAGGGTGGTCCTGCTAGGGGTCAAGGTGTTGATAGGGTTTTGCATCAGGTTACTGTGGATCCTATAGCTAGATAAGGCCGTCATAGGGTCAGACATCAGAGGCAGGTGGATGCCTAGGCAGCATAGGCTCTATTAGATCAGGCACAAGGTAGACCAGCATAGGCTCCTCTATAGGTTATCCTGCTAGTTATTCCACAGGTTATTCCAGTATAGGCTCCTTTAGTACAGGCTCCTACTTCTACTTCTATGCCATCTATTTCATCTCGTCCATCTTCTTCTTTTTTTGTTCCATCTTCTTCCATGCCATATTCTTCTATGCCATCTTCTTCCATGCCTCTGCCACAGACTCCTTCTACACAGGCTCCTAGTTCAGAGGCTCCGATGGTTGCATCAGATGTTTGAGCCTTACAATTAGATGTGTCTGAGATTAGATAGCAGGTTAGCCAACTCAATAGTATGATGCAAGATTTTATGGCTACTATGAGTCAGCATGGGCTATAGGCTAGTTTGAGAAGACCTCCTGATACTGGTCCTGGTCCTGATGGTGCTGATGGTGCCGGTGGCTTAGCCAATTGATTTGAGATGATATACATTCTTTATTCATTGATGTACATGATGATCATTTTTGATATCGAGATATTGGACTCTATTGTATTCTTTTGATCAATTGATGTTTCCTTATGCGTTGATACTCATTGATACTTTGATTACCTAATGTTTCATGATGATATTGTAGACTTTGATACTCTGTTGATTTATAATGATGATACCATAGAATTTGATTCTCAGTTTTGATAGATTTACTTTATGTGATGTCATCATGTGTTGGATCTAATTTTTTAGGTGATTTACTATGATATGCAGATCTATATGGGTCTATCTCCTATATGCGTTGTTTTATGCTTTTCAGAATGCAGTTTTATGAAGGATGCACATGTTCTATTTATGCTTATATGGTTGTCTTATGCATGACATAGAATAGATGAATGGATGCAATATGAATTTAATGATGTGATTTTTATAATGATTAATGTTATGATATTTTAATGCTTTATGGATGCAAATGATATATAAATGCGTTAAATGATGATGTAATGATTTAATGAATAATGCGATGTAATGATGTTTATGGATATATTTATTTGGATAATACATATATATGTAATGGATATGTATGTAATGTATTTATGGTATGCAAATGTGATTTAACATGTGATGGACCTATATGATGTAATGAATAACGATTATGGATATTTAATGCTTAATGATTCTAAATGTTATATAGAATATAGATGAATGATGTTAATGAATGTAATGCTATGATAATGTAATGATATATAATGATGAAAATAAATGTATGGATTTAAATGAATAATACAATGTTAATGTTTTTGAGTGAACTAAATGATATGCACCTAATGATGAATTTACATCTATTTTGAATGAAATGACTTAATGGATGCAATGAACATTAACTAATGAATGCAATGGTAAATGCACTTAATGGATTGATATGAATTATTTAAAGAATGCATACTAAATGAGATGAAACTTTTAAAATGAATGCAACCTAATGCAATGTTACTTTATGATTTTGATTTTAAATGATGAGTGCAACCTAATGCAAAGAATATAATTGGTAATTTAGGGTGAAAAGTCCTAAATGAATGCAATATAACATGGATCTAACAAATTATAATGAACTAATGTAATGCACCCTTGTTTTTTATTTTGGATTTCCAACACACTTGATCACATATAGTTTTGATGTTCTTTTTGATTTTTGATTTGACTACACCCCCTTTGTCTTTTTCCTCTTGCAATTTAGTTTTTGAAGATAAGAAAGGAAAATAATTTAAATGCATTTAATCTAGGATGTATGTAACTAACTGTCACCATTCAAAAATTTGGAGCTTATATTCATCATTGAGTAGTTTTTGGAATCCTGATTTGGTACAACCATCACTAGTTCAACCATGATGATATGAATACTTCTTTCACCTCTTACGTTGCTTCCCTATCTTGTGGTATGAATTTCACTGATTGAAGTCAGTCATGAGACTATGAATATCAATTTTGTCAGATTCTATGTTGCAAGTGGATTTTGGTATTATGATATTGAACATCAAAATATCCAAGGTATCCTTTTGTGTAAATAAACAAAAATCTCAGTTTCATCATATGTAAAAGTCCTCGATGATTATTTGATGATAACATCCTTAGACAAATAATACATGCTTTAAAACTTTGATCTTAAGAAAGTCATTCAGAAATCCATAAAATATCATGCTTTCATTATAGCTTGTCTAGTTTAAAAACTTTCATCTATTCGCTAGAAAGACATGATTTCATCAATTAAGTCAACACTTTAGAAATTTTTTTGCAATGTTTTTCAAATCCATATTTCAAGTATAGTTCCATCCATTTCATACTTTTAAACTTGATAAAGATAGGGTCATGTAAGTTCTTAGATAAAATTTTGCGTTTGGTTCAAATTGGATTGGAATCAGGATTTGATTGAGTGTTTTGCTTGCGTTTTGATGAATTGATTCGATGAGTAATTGAAGTTTGCTTTTGATGAATCCTTCCTCCTTTAGAGTAGATTGCCCCCAGTTTGATATGATTATGTTTATGAGACTTGGGACAATTTGCAGATTAGGTGACCAAAATATTTAGGTACTTGCAAATGCAACTATGGGATTTTATTATGCAATATATACAAATGCTGGCGAATGCAATATTTACAAGGATGAATGCTAGGTATGTGACCGACTTGGACGTTCAATGGCACCTATTTACTAGGTTTTCACCGATTGAATTGATCTTGCTTTCTTTTTCTATTTTTGAAGATTTTTTTCTTTTTTTGCTACCAAGGCGCCTATTTGCTAGGTTTTCACCAAGGCACTTTTTCTCTTTTTTGATTTTTTTTGTATTTTCTCTTTTTTCAATTTTTTTCTTTTCATATCATTAAGGTGCCTATTTTCCAGGTTTTCACCAAGACAAAATCTTTTTGAGGATAATATCTGAATGTTTTTGGCTTTCTTCATGCTCAATTTTCCACTTTTTTTGATCTTTTCTGCATTTCTGATTTGTTTTCTTTTCAATGTTTTTGGTATTTTTAGGATCTCTTTTGACTATATACAATAAATAGGATGCTTTCTATTTGATTTTATGATACTCTTTTTCTTTATCCTCTTCCATCTGCTTCATGTGTAGAACCTTTTGAGATGAATGCTATTGATAGGTTCTTGTAACTCTTCTCCATCACAATCAGCTAATTTATAGGTGCCCATCCCAAAAGATGAAGTGAACACAAAAGGTACTAACCAGTTTGCTTCCCATTTCCCTTTCTTTTCTCTTTCTGCTTGATTCTTGGGATTCTCTCGCAAAACTAAGTCACCTATTTGGAATGTTCTTGACTTGATATGCCTGTTATAGGTCCTTGACATTTGGTTTTGATATACTTTCAAGTGATCAAAGACTTGTTGTTTTTCATCTATTAGTTCTAGTTCATGCAACCTAGAAACTCTATAATCTTCCTCACTTATCAAACCATGTAGAGATACTCTTAAGGATGGAAGTTCTACCTCCAAAGGTAAAACTGCTTCTGTTCCAAAGATTAAGGAAAATGGTGTAGCTCCTGTTAGCGTTCTGATACTTTTCCTATAAGCCCATAAGGTCGGGTTTATTTTTATATGCCAATCTCTACCTGAATTGTCCACTGTCCTCTTCAATATCTTTAAGATGTTTTTATTTGTTGCTTCGGCTTGTCCATTACCTCAGGGGTAATATATTGAAGATGAGTGATGTATCATTTGAAACTTTGTGCATAACTCCTTTAAATCCTAGTTTTTTAAGTGCTTGGCATTATCTGTGATGATGGCATGAGGTACACCATATCTACATATTATGTAGTTTAAAATAAACAAGGATATCTATTTTCCTGTAGCATTTGATAAGGGTACAACTTCCACCCATTTGGTAAAGTACTCTGTTGCTGTGATAATGACTTTATGACCATTTGAAGATGGTGGATAAATCATCCCTATTAAGTCTAGACCCCATTGATAAAATGGCCAAGGTGTCATCATATGATGAAGCTCTTGTGATGGTGCATGTATCAAGTTCCCATGATATTGGCACTTTCTACAAGTTTTAGCAAAGTGACAAGCATCTTTCTCCATGGTAGGCCAAAAATATCCTATCCTAAGAAGTTTCTTAGCTAGGGTTAAACCATTTGAATGTGACCCACAAACCCCCTCATGAATTTATCGTAAGGCTATGTTTGATTCCTCTTTCTCTAGACATCTAAGAAGCATTCCATCTAGACTCTTACGATACAATGTGTCAGATATTAAGGTATACCGAGCGGCTTGTCAGATAAAGCTTTTCTTTTGGTTCCTAGTTTGGTCTACGAGTAGGATTTGGTCTTTTAATTAAGTGTAAATGTCTCCATATCAAGGTGATTCATGTTCGGTTAGTAAACAAATGGTATGAGGATGGGTAGGGTCAAATGTGGGTTGCTCAACTTCTTCTACCAGGAATTCATATCTGGCGCTTTGATCTAGTATTTGGAGAAGTGATGCCAAAGTAGCCATTGCATCTGCTGCTTTATTCTTCTCTCTTGGTACTTTCTCAAATGTGATGACAGTGAAGTATTTCTTGAGATTCTCAACCATATTTTTGTAAGGTATCATCTTGTCATCTTTCATTTGATATTCATCATTAATTTGATTGATAACCAATTGTGAATCTCCATAGACTTGTAGTTTTGTCACTCTCCATTCTAATGCCAATTTTATTCCAATGACCAATGCTTCATACTTAGCTATGTTATTTGTACATGACAATAGAAATTTGTATGATTTTGGAATTGTAGATCCTTGAGGAGTAATCAAAAGTATTCTTGCTCCTGATCCATGTTGTGTGTAGGAACCATCAAAATATAATTACCATGTTTTTGCTTCAACATTCACAATTTCAGAATCTAGAAATTCCACTTGTATTGGATGGTCATTTTGTAATGGTGATTCTGCTAATTGATTAGATATGACTCGGCCCTTGATAGATTTACGATCCACATATTCTATGTCAAATTCACTTAGCACCATGACCCATTTGGCTAGTCTCCCATTCAATGTTGTTTTGATGAGAAGATATTTCAAGGGATCAATATTTGCAATGAGTTGAATCTTTTGGGATAACATATAGTGGCACAATTTTTGGGAAGAAAAAACTACGACCAAACATTCTCTTTCAATCAAGGTGTAATTCAACTCATATTTTACCAAAGTTCTACTGATGTAGTATATGGCCTTTTCTTTTCCTGATTCATCTTCTTGTGCCAAGAGTGCCCCTAATGAAGGTTCGGTTGCCAAAATGCATAGAATTAAAGGATTGCCTCTTATAGGTGGCATCAAATTTGGAGGATTCATTAGATATTTCTTGAACAAGTTGAAAGCTTCTTCACATTTCTCATCCCATTTGAAAACTATGTCCTTATAAAGGAGTTGAGTAAAATTATGGCACTTTTCTGCTAATTGAGATATGAACCTTCGAATGGATTGGATCCTGCCTTGAAGAGATCTCATCTAACTTATGTTTTTAGGTGCTTCCATTTCCATGATGGCTTTGACTTTGGCTGGGTGTACCTCTATTCCTTTTGCTGAAACAATGTACCCTAGTAGCTTTCCTAATTGAACACCAAATGCACACTTCTTTAGATTTAGCCTTACTTTGAATTGTTCCAATCTTTCAAAAATTTTCTCTAAGATGGGTAGATGTTCTTCTCTTGAGTGAGATTTAGCAAGTATATCATCTACATAGTCCTCCATGAACTTATGCATCATATTTTTGGTAAACAGATTGTCCTTCTTCTTGTCCTCCTTTTATTTGCCCAATTTTATAACGAAGAACAACTTTACACAACAGTTGGGAAACCGTTTATGAGAATATCTAGTTTCCCTCTGAATTGAGGTATAGCTCCCTATGCAAATGATATTCAATGAATTATGTTTTATCTCTAATTCCTACTGCAGGGTATGTTCTTAACCAAAGAACAACAGAGGCAAAACCAAGCTAATCCTATCCAGGACTAACTCAAGCAGATTTAGATTCTAATTCTAGCCAAATTCAGGAACTCACACATCCTATGACTTCCCAATGTTGGTAATGCAAGAATGCTGTTAGTTTTGTAAATGCAATGTTATGGGAAGATTAAACATTCAAATCTTTGCAACAGGATCAAATGACAGTACTTTGATCTACCATCCAATCACCATTTGACTAAGAATACAAGACAATGCTCAAAACTGATCATAACAATACTCTGATTGAAAATAATCATAAAAGTGTTACCCAAATACTCTGATTCATAACAAAACTTTCCTTGTTTTAAACACACAAACATAATACTTTGATCATATTTTCTTGCAAACTATAGCCAAATCTATTACAAAAACTAAACATTAATCTTAATGCATGAATGAAAATATAGAAATTAAACATGCTCTCTCCTCCACTCCAGCTCTCTGACTGTATGCAGAAAAAGGAAGCACATGGATAGTAAAGAATTGACACCAAGTATGATTGTCTCTGCAACCTCTCTTCATGTCAAAAATTTGCCGACCCTTACATTGATTTCCTTTACAATATTTATAGAACTTACAATGCTTGCTTGAAATGATTCAACTTCCAAAATACAAAAAGACAAGGCACAAAGAGAGAACATCTCGATGATAGAATTTGAAAAGCCAATCACTGACATGGGAATAAGAAAAGACATCATGATCGTGACACTTCATTTCAAGACTTTAATCTTCTTCATGATCAACATCTGTTAGGCCAAATCCATTGGGTTTTCGGAGTCACAAATAATCGCCAACAACCAAGTCTTCAAACAGCATGATTCTTCATCCTCGAAACATGAATTTATCTGATAATCTGTATGTTTTAAACATTCTTCATAACACTTATGATAACAGAATCACCCATCGAGTCTTCGGTTAGCCTTCATAACCCAAATTCTATGAGAAATACACCTGTGAAGTGCAATTTATATCTTCTCAAGTACCTGAACTCCAAATTTTCGCTCCAAGAATTTCATGCACTTTTAAGCCATACTTCCCAAAGAGAAAAGATTCTTTGGATCATTTTATGAAGACCCACGTGATCAGATTTGAAAAAGAATTTGAATCCTACAAGATATTAGACGGCGGGTTTTGGCACTATCAGGTGCGAAAAATTTCTTCATTGCGGAAAATGCACATAGTAGATGCGATTTCCACATAACAGAGAAGCCCCTGCCCATTTTTCTGCACGTCATTTTTAAGTGCCAGGTGCCTTTTAACTTAAGGCTCATGCCTTTTAAAATTTTTAAAATAATCACCTTATCGAGCTCGGTGGGACACGTGGAACCATCCCGCTAAGCTGCAAAGCATATTCCACACCTTAGTAGCAAAATGGGAACCATTGATTCTGCATCTCAAAAAGTTGACACCATAGACAATTCTTCTTGGACCCACAGAGACACGTGGAACCATCTCGCATGATCGCAAGACCAAGAAAACTGCCTTGCGATCATGCGACAAGGCATAACGCAAAGCGGGTAGGTGCGGAGGAAGTGTGAAAAAGGACAAGGAAGATTAGAAAGGTGCCTAGCTAGCATCCATGTCCTCCAACATTAAGCATCACAAAAATTTCAAATGTGGTTATGTGCCAAATTTCCATCCATCCGGCATTAACTATTTACCTTTTTGCATGATCGCATAGCAATATTTTAATCCATGTGATCATGCGACCGCTCCATGATTGGTCAACTCTACAAGCATCTTCGGTCCCACCTGGACATATGGAAGGATCCCACTTTACCCACTAAGCATCTCCTACAACATCTCAGTAAAGTGAAAGCCGTCAATGAAGGATCTATCTTTGTGCTTGCATCATATGATAACCAACAGACATGGAACACCTTTACACGTGTCATAATCCCACTTTCCTGCAAAGCATCTTTCACAACATTGAGGGAAAGCGGGAGCCATCAATTTTACCAATCATAACTTCAAAGTTAAAGCTTTAAACTTGCAAAAAAAGCATTGAGTGAGTGAGAAACCCGTAGTGGAGTAGCCAAAATTAGAAAACTTGTCGAGCCATAACTTTCTTGATTTAGCACCAAATTGAGTGCCGTTTCTCCACGAGGATTGTTGAGACTTGGAGAATCGGTTTATGCTTTCAAATAGAAAAAATTTCCAACCTTTTATAGACTATGTAAAATACATTGGGTGAGTATGTGTTCGGTTCTATTGCATATAAAAAGCACACCTGAACTTAGAAGAACCTCAACCCGTTACATATTCACCATTTCCAATTACTTTTAAACACCATCCTTAAGTTCTCTATAAGCAATGTTCATGTTTTATAGCTCAATCTACTCATTCTATCAATCACCACACTGAGATCCAATGCCATTTGAAAGACTTCGAGAATAACTTATCACATTAGTTCTGCCAATGCATCATCCATATGTAGAATCTTCTCTGACTTTTATGAATGCCTGGTAATTATAATTCCCAATCCTCCTTCTGCTGAAAAAGATCATCAATAAGAGCACATCATCCTTGCTAGGTTGGAGTCTATCACCTACCCATTGAGAAGAGACTCAAAGAACAACCCACCCAGCTTAGAGAAGAAAAAGGCAATGGCAGGGAAACCTAACAAGGATAGCCTACCTAAGGAAGACTTAGACCTAGACACAACCATGACCAGACCTGACTTGACATCAAATACTTCCACTTTTAACAGCATGGTTATGGGGTGAAAAGTGGGGCAACACATATCATGAAATATTGTTGTCATGGCTCTTTGATAGGTCACTCTGGCATTCTTTAAACTAGAGGGCATAACATTCCAAAAAAATGTCCCCCATGCACATGTAAATGCTATTTTGTCTTGATCTTCAGGTGCTATCTTTATTTGATTATAGCCACTAAACCCATCCATAAGTGAGAACATTGAATGTCCTGTTGTCAAATCTACGATGACATCTATGCTTGGTAATGGAAAGTCATGTTTAGGACATGCAAGATTGAGATCCCTAAAGTCTGTGCAAATTCTGATAGATTTATCTACTTTTGAAACTAGCACAATTTTTGAAATCCATTGGGCATAATCAATGGCTCTTATAAACCCAACTTTCAACAATTTTTCCAACTCCACTTTTACAAGCAAAGCTATATGTGGATGCATCTTTCTCAATTTCTGCTTTACTGGTTTTACTCCTTTTATGTTCAAGTGATGCATGATTAAATTTGGATCTAATCTTGGCATATCATCATATGACCATGCAAAATTGATTTGTTTTTCTTTGAAATTTTTGATGAAGTCTTTTCTTTCCTCACTAGATAGAGATGTTGCTAAGTGTATGATCCTTGGTTTATTCACCTTTTCTATTGGTTCGATCAAGATAGGAGATCTTTCTTCATAGTTCTTAGGTAAAGTATCCAAAATCCCTTCCTTAGGTGCCTCAATTGGGTTTTCACCTTTGGAATCATTCTTTATTTCTTTCTCTTTTTGATCTAATGTTGCCACAAGGTGGTTTTCAACATTAGATTCTTTCCATTTTTTTTTTTTCATTTTTAATTGAATTGAGAGTTTGGATACTTTCCTTTGTCACTCCTTCCTGATATTCCATGGTAGAAGAAGGTTCAACTGCATTTAGGTATTGGGACACCAAGTTGTCATTCAAAAATGTAGGGAGTATGGTAGGTTCAATGGAATCCCATTCAATTAATTCTGAATAGATGAGGGTCAAAGGATCAATGCTTTGGTTTAGTTCAATGGGGTTTAAGGTTTGAAGATTCAAACATTGTAATGCTTAAATCTATAATATGTGCTTCTTCAAGATGTTCTAGAGAACTAGGGTCAAAATCTTCCTCACTAGAATCCTCTAAGGTTTCCGTTGGGTAAAAATCTTGTGGATTAAACCTAATGTTAGATTCTTCCATAGAAAGTCTCCATGATGGTACATAGGGTTCTCCTACTCATTTATTTATTTCAATTTTTTGATTTGGGACATTATCTAAGACCACTTGACTAGAACTTGAGGCTTGATTTTGATTTGATTCTACAATTGATTCTTTTCCCTTGCTAGGAGTGTAGGTGTGGATAACATCAACTTCCTTATCTTGACATGAATCACTTGACAATGAGTCCCATTCCCAACTATTGGAATCCTCATCACTTTGAGAACCTAATTGTAAAATTTGGTCATAGACTTTAGGATAGTTCTTTTGAGTGTACCCCTGTTCTAGGTACCCTAATCCTATCTTTTCTTTCCTATCTCTCCATGTCATTTCAATGGGTTCAATGAGTCCTTTGTTTCTTGTTCCTAAAGGTCCTTGTCCTTTGTATCCCATTTTCTGCATTATTTGAAATCCTTTCCCATATTGATGTGTGGGAATGCTTACATTTTGTATGCACTTCTCATGGGCACTTGATTCCTCATCCTTATATAGCCAATTTAGGATTTCATTGTCCTCTTCCTCCATGAATGAAGATGTATTTTCCCTCACAAAAAGATCATTGTATTTATGAGGTAGATTAGATGGCTTTCCATATAATTTTGGAGATAAGGGTAGGTCCATCATGGATAAGGAGTATTCACCTACTCCCTTTTGTTTGATTTGATGTTGCTTTTCAAAGTTTTTCATCATATGGTCCATCTTTTGGTAATGAGCATCTTTGGTGTAGATTTGGATGGATTTAGCCTTGTCTTCTTTCTGCTTCTCAAGAGCAGTTTCCTCACTAACCTTTTCTTTTCCTTTTGTCAATGTAGCTTGGTTAGTAGGACTTTGGATGTTTTCAACAACAACTTCTTTTTCTTCTTTTTATTTTCCCTTCAAATATGGAAGATCTTTTGAACTTTGAACTTGCTCTATTCTTTGAGGAATAGACCCTTTTGCATTATGCGGGACTAAGGAATCATTGAGAGGCTTCATGTTATTACAATATTGAAAGGGGTTTGAGTCCTCGCTTACCATGATTTCTTGTCCTAGATATGGGAATTTGAGACATTGGTGGTAAGTCGAAGGAAGGACTTGCATTTCATGAATCTATGGTCTCCCTAGTAAGATATTGTAAGTCAAATTTAGGTCTAAGACTTGGAAAATGATTTCTTTTTGCATTGGACCAACTTTGATAGGAAGTATTATGACACCCTTGGAAGCTCTCTCTTCATCACCGTAGGCTTTTCTAGTTATCTTTTTCTTTGGGTCAAGAGCCTCCTTAGAAAATCCTAAGGCTTTTACCAAGTTTAGGGTACAAATATTCAAGCTGGCCCCTCCATCAATAAGAACTCTTTTTACCCTATGCTTGTGAATTAGAACCTCTATATGCAAAGGCAAGTTTTGTGGGTGGTTTAATGACATGTCATCTTTCTCTAAAAAAGATAGGCAATGAGGTGCAATAAGATGCCCTACCATGTTTTGAAATTTGTTCGCATCTAGATTTAGAGGCACATTAGTCTCTACTAAGGCTTTTTCTAGAATCTCCTTGTGAGTTGGTGAGAGCTTGAGTAATTCTAAAATAGAGATCTGAATAGGGGTTCTCTACAATTGGTCTACCAAATTATATTCTTTATATGATGAAGATGAGGTTTGATCTGGTAGAACAATTCTTGGATCATTTGTAGGTAAGTAATTTTTGATGCTTGCCCCCTAGTTACAACATTAGATGTTGCTTCCCTTGGATTTTATTTTACCACGTTAACATTTATGGTATTTTCATCACTATCTAAAGTATTAATGATGCTATCATAGGTATGAGAAAAGTTGACCTTCTCATTACCTCTTATATTATTTTGATTGGTGTTTGATGACTCACCCTTTTCGTGGTTTAGGAAAGGATTTTTGAAGGCCATATGATCTTCATTGTTTTGGGGCCCTTCAACATTTATCATCCCATCATCAATTAGGTCTTGCAGAAGGTGCTTCAATTTCATGCACTCATTAGTTTTATGGCCCTTATTACGATGGTATTCACAATGGTGAGAATCATTCCACCAATTTGGCTTAATTTGGAGTTCATATGGCCTTAACTCGGGTAGGGTAATGATTTTGTTGGCCACCAAAGTCCTTAACACATTTTCCAATGGTTCACCTAAAAAGGTAAATTTTCTCTTTTGATAAGTAGAAAAGAAAGGCTTAGGCTTGTTTCCATTAGAATTATTGAAGGAATTGTTGTTAGCATTATTGTTGTTATTGTTGAAATTGGTATTATTGAAAGGAATTTTGTTCGTTTGATTCACATTATATGAAGAATTCTCTCCACTTGATAAATTAAATGAAGTAGCTTTTATGTTGTGTGCCTCCACAACTCCATCGTTCACAAGTTTTTTGTTATTATTTTTCAAACATAGTTTAGGTTTATCATTATGATTATTATCTCCTTTATTGTTATTATAATTAGATAGATAATGATTATTATTAGTGTTGGTATAGGGTTTATTGTCTTTGAACAATTTGATCTCTCCCCTCTTAACTAACACATCTTCAATTTTGATCCCATTCTCAATAATTTTTTCAAATGTAGGGGGACATTGAAGTTGGAGCCTATAGTTCATCTCCACATTTAAGTTGTTCATAAATATCTCCATTTTCTCCTTCTCGGGGATACCTCATGGATATCTTGCAAAAAATGTCCTCCACCTTTGAAGGAACCCTAGGAAAGATTCACCATCCTTTTGTTTCGTATCACATAGTTTGAGCATGGTAATCTCATGTTCAATGTTGTAAGAATAATGGGTTACAAATTTGGAGGCTAATTCCTCGAATGTCTTTATCTCTTGCAGAAGTTTGGAGAACCATTCCATGGCTTGCCATCCTAAACTTCTTGGAAAAAGTCTCATTAGGTATGTGGTATCATGCATAAATTCAATGCTTAGAGCGCAAAAATCTCCAAGGTGATCCTGTGGGTTTGATTTACTCATGTATTTATTTTACTTAGGAAAGACTACATTGATAGGAAAATGTGCCATAACTAAGATTTTGTCAAAAGGGAATGGGCACAAGGCCTCGATAGAGAATGGCTTAGGTTTAGCAGCCTTTTTCATTAAGTCAATCTTTTCTTGGAACATTTTCAATTTTTGAGTCATAGCACTCATCGGGTTTTCATCTTCTTTGTTTTTCTTAAGTTGATCCACATCATAATCATGTGGAATTTTTACCCCTGCTTGGGCTAGGTTTAGGAAAAACTTCTCCCTATCCCTATCTATTAGTTTATCCATGAATTCAAGAAATTCATTATCTCAAGCCACTCGATTAGCTCTTTCTTCAAGTGTTTCTTTAGGCTCTTGGTTAGCATTATTGATATTGTCATTGTTTCCTCCATGATGGTAATCGTGAAACATGGAATTTCTATCCATTGATTCAAGTCTCTTTTCAAATAGATTTGGGAGACTATCCCCTTGGTTGTGATTGTTGAAAGGACTTTGATATTCAAATTTGGGGACCTTTTTGGCAATGCAAGTGTCATCTTCTTGTAAAGATAGTTTAAGTCTACGAGAGCATGTAGAAACCGACATCCAACAAGGTTTGATTTCGAATCGTTTTCCCCAATTTGGTAATTGTTTGTTTTTATGAAGAGATCTAAAAATATAAGATGAATTTTCAAATGGATGTCTCTTACTTTTTCTATGTATTTTTCAAACAAAACAACCACACATACACTTGTCCTTTTTAACCCTCTACACAAAAGTGTTTGAATTTGTAAGGACATTATCACGGGTTTTTGCACAAAAAGACACTTCAAGCAATCTACCTAGCTCAAAATTTGGTCCTTAAACATGGCTCTATAAGGTAGTCTTTTCTAAGTTAACAAAGTATTTAATCAAGATTCCGTTCAAAATGGATATTAAACTTTCATCCTCCAAGTATATTAAGAGGATTCCCTCCACCGGTATGTCAGAGTTTTGCGCAATCTCAAAGGACTACTTGAGGAAGTTCAAAAATTTAACACCCTTTTGTCACACACCCCATTAAGGATGCATGCATTTAATTTTATAGTGGGTTGGATGATTGTGGAAAAGGAAATTGTATCCCACTTTGGGTTTTCCCTCTCACAGGCCTTGTTAAGGCAAATCACAAGAGGCGAACCCACTATAGATCTAGCATGTTCATTTGAAAGCAATAAAGTGGAATAAAGAGATAGGTTTTGGGAGTTTGATTCACCAAAAGGTGAAGAGAATATCCCTATCTATTTCTCAATTCCAAAACACTTTTAACAAGGTTCAATTACCAAACCCACTAACTAATGGGAATCGAGTATTTCTACTCTTTTCCACAAACAAGGGGTTGTTCAAATTTAATGCTTGATTTACTTAGCCTTTCTTTTAATCAAGGAGTTTGAAACTTTTGGCATTTTTATTCACATAGAAAGTGAAGAGAATAGGCCAAATATCAAATCCCTCAAACAATAATAGGTTGCTTTAAAATTACTAGATTTTGAAATTGACAAGGCCACAATTTAAGAAAAAATTGACCAAGTTTTAGGCTTACCTTGTTTCGAAGCTAGCTAAGGCTAGGGGTATTTTTGATGAATTTTCCATTTTTATGCTCACCTAGTGGTGATCGTTCCTTTCTATTCGCTTCTCCTCCAACAAGTTAGTCAACACAACCAGCCAAAATGAAGAAAACAAAAATAAAATTGAATCTAAGCCTTATTTATCAAATTTTAGCAAACTTGATTAAGGTGAGTAAATCCAATTTAATGATATGAACTTTGATTTATATGCTTCTACAACTTTCAAATATTATTCATATACCTTGCTTTCTTGCTGAGAATCTTCCAAAACCAGCTTGATGTGTGCAATATTCTCCTCCTTGATCCTTTTTGTCAAAGCTTTTCCCTCACTGTTAAATATGGTCTCTGGTTTTTTTATTCTTTTATGATCAATCATCCTGTAGACATAGAGAAATCATTTCCCACAAGTCAAATTTTGTCAATTTTTAATTTAATCAAACACGCTACATAATCTATTGAAAGTGCTATTTAAATGCTTAGACACACTGCAGATCGGATCAAAAGCACTGCATAAATATTTAAAAGTGCTGAAACATAAATTAAAAGTGCTGTTAAACTTAGCAAAGGCATCAAGAAAATATTAAAAGTGCTGGAGAATTATGCAAATGCACTAGCGAGTCAAGGAAAAAGTGCTAAAAGAAAATTAGACAGATGATAGAAGGAATTAAAAGTGCTGAAACTCTATGTAAAGGTGCAAAACTTTGTCGTACATGTGCTATGTTAGGTCTCAAAAGTGCTAGAGAAACTGGTAAAAGCGCTGTAGAAAAGATCAAACACGCTATTTCACGTGTAAAACATAGAAGAAAATAAGGAAAATCCTAGGAACATGCAATTTTCCAAATTTTTAAAAGAATGAGGCCCAAGCCCCATGGTGGGCACCATTTTGTGTACTAGAAAAAGTACCTTCATAGGGTTAGTATCATCAATAATTCAAAATAACTACTAAATTACCACAAATAGCTATCTATTTAAGCAAATAATTGACAATTAAGCACTCTATGGATCTCTATTTAGGGATGCTAATGTAAAGCTCTCAACAAGCCTCCATTAGTGACTGTCCTAAAATGAGAATGATATGATAAAGCAAGCTAAAATAATTAATTCCAAATTGAAATGCTAATTAGCTTCTATATTTTCCTTTCTGGCTCTAATTTGCAAGAGGTTTGATGCTATTCTCAGATTTGTGGATGATTAATGAGTGAATTATGCCTTACTTTTATAGATTTTGGCAAGGGTAGGGGGTGTAGTTGAGTTGATCAAGGTTAGGTGAGAGTTGAGTCCATGGTTCCACCTTTGGAGACCATTTAAATATTTTGTCCTCAAAGCTTGGGACAAGAGGACAAAATGAGTGGACAAGATGCTCTTTCCAAATGAGTGATTGAGATTCAATTTAGGCTTGATCCATGTGAGATTGGTTCTCAATTCCTATTGGTTGATTGATTTTCCTCCCATTTGGTGGTTGAGAGAAAATAGGAATTAATTAATTAAATTTATTTAATTTGTTTAGCCATGTGTACCCCTTGAATGGGTTGATTTGATTTAAATTGAACTATGTAATTAATTAGATTAATTACACAATTAATTGATTTATCATGATTTATTTGATTTAAATTGATTTGATGGCTTTTGATTTCCAATTGATTTTGGATTAAGGTTCAATTGCAATTTATCTTTGATTTGATTTGATTTAATTGTATTGATTATTTCCTTAATTTCTCACTTAATTGATCTTGTCCATTTTCATGTGATTACAAGATATTAGTGTTATCAATTAGTTAAGTTCACCCTTGAGAGAGTAATATGCTATCTCTCTCCTTAATTGATAGCATGGAAGCACTCCAAGGCCTATGGGTTACTCGTAGCTTGGAGTGAATCCCTAGAGAGGGATAATTTCCTTGATGTTTCATGTGAACTAGTGTATCCTACTACTAATTCATAGGGAAAATTGAATATTTATGGCTTGTACTTTATTCTTTAAGGAACACACAATTTTTTCAATAATTAATTTATATCATGCACAACTTAGTTTTCAACCTATCATATTTTTCTACAAAAGACCCTTACAATATACTTACAACTTTAATCATGGAGAGATACGATTACAAAATATCTAATTTTATAGCTATCATCACGTAAGTTGCAATAAAAACTTTATGGTGAATGTACAAAGAAATATAAAAATCCTAATAAGCTTTGCACATTTATTTTTAAGAAACTTAGAATGATTAGTTCTTTCAATCAATTTACAACCTAGATACATGAAAAACAAATGAGAAAATGAAAATTGATTCTACATGTTTTTTTCTTGGTGTAGGGCCAAATTAGGCTATAAATGAAAACATTATTATTTATAGCCACTCATTGATAATAATTAGTTAAAAAAAGCTACCAAAATCAAACTTAATTCATGTTGGATAGTGGAAAATATTGCATTGATCGTTAATCATTTTTTGGCATTTTAGTTCCTTTTTCACTGACCTAACTTTCTTGGACATTTTCATAAGTTTTTGTGAATAATAGAAATAGGTAGGAGTGTTGGAATTTAGAGTTTGAATGGATCTCATGCTTAAAACTATAATTGGAGCATCATAATTTGGAGATTATTGATAAATCATGCTAAAACATGAGGTGAAGTGAATAAAGCTCAATGGGGGAACCTCAACAAGGAACATAGTATTAAGATGTTGGGATTGGGATACTAGTGTTATAAATTATCCAAGTGCACCCTTGATAGTAATTTTTTGTCTCTCTCCTCAATTGTTACAAAATCTATAAAGAAAAATACTCATGATAATATAAAAGTAAATTTCTTGTAAGTTTTGACCTATGAAAATATATTTAGCAAATTCTTGAAATCATTCAACATCATATTTATGCCTCTTTGAGCATACAAAACTGATTCTACATGTTTTTTGTTTGGAGTAGCGCCAAATTAGGCTATAAATGAAAACATTATTACTTATAGCCACTCATTCACAAATAATTAGTAAAAAAACCTACCAAAATTGCACTTAATTCATGCTGGGTAATGGAAAATATCACATTGATGAAATTATCACTATCTTTTTGGCATCTATGGCCCCTTTTTAGTGACCATGTGTCTTTCTTGGCTATTTTGATAAGTTTTTGTGAAGCCAGCTAAAATAGGTAAGAGCATTAAACTTTAGAGTTTGGAGGGATCTCATGCCAAAACATATGATTAGAGCATCATAATTTGGAGATTATTGATGATTCATGCTAAAACATGAGGTGAAGTGAAGGAAGCTCAATGGGGGAATCTCAACAAAGAACAAAGTATTAATATATTTGTATTGGTATATTAGTGTTATCAATCAACTGAGTGCACCCTTGAGAGAGTAATATGTTGTCTCTCTCCTTAATTGATAGCATGGAAACACTCCAAGGCCTATGGGTTGCCTATAGCTTGGAGTGAATATTTAGAGAGGGATAATTCTTTTGATGTTTCATGTAAACTACTCTATCCTACTACTTATTCATAGGTAAAATGGAAAAACAACATAAAATGATTCCTAAAAATAAAGGAGACGATACACCAAATATTTATGGCTAGTAGTTTATTCTTTAAGGAACACACAATTTTTTCAATAAGAAAGATATATCATTCACAACTTAGTTTTAATGTATTTACGTGTTAGTATTTCATAAATTTAGAAAGGAAATTAGATAACTTTTCAAAACTAAAGGCTATTTAAACTAGTAATACACACTATGAGTTGCATAACATACATATTTTTGTACAAAGGCATATTGAAATGAGACATGAAATTGAGAACTTATCAAAAGGCATCGGTGGACTATATCAATAACTTCATGATTTCACTCAAAATTCAGATTTGAAAAGACCAACAATGCTTGTTTTATTTATAAAAGATATCAAAGACTAGTAAGACTCTTAAAATAAGATATTTTTTCTTAAAAAATAAATATTTACAATGTTGTTCCCTATCTGCAACTAAATTGCTAAATTACAAGACCGAGTTTTAAAACTACAAATAACTCCCTTTTTGAGTTATAATGCATAGTATAAGGTAGAAAGAACTCTACTAAATTGACCCTAAGCCTCCTATATCTATTCCTGTATGTTTTGAAGTTTCAATTATCCTTAAATCTTTCTAACTACTCCCTAGATGCTTGGATAACCTTAAAAATTCTTATAGCTAGAATTGACTAATCAAACGGTTGCTTTATCCACTCAACTATCCTTCGATGCCTTCAAACTCCCACTAGTCATGCACATTGCTAGCATAAGACTGTCATGTTAAAGCTAATGGATTTTAATGTATCTTCAATTTTGTAAACTATCATTCATGTTAATGCTCACTTTCTTTCCTAGGACTATCACATTGCATTTCTTTCCTTTAGACTACTATTTCATTTCTTACAATCATCCTCACATCACATAATTTCCACTATGCTTTTCTTGACTTTAATTCTTTTTCCATCATGGTTGTGTTGACCTTTGTGGAATATCGTGGACTATCTTTTACTTATTCTATTTACTGACACTATTGTCCTGACCTTGTAGGCTACCCTTTCATAAGTATACCATGGCATACTTTCTCATGACACTATTCTCTCAATGCATTTTAATAGTGCATTGGTCTCTTCTCCTTGTGTTTTTATCTATTATGTCATCTTCTAACTTACCAATTCTTGGTTTTGTTTGAGTGTGCATTGTCCTATTTTGCATGTGATCATTTATGAGGGTACCTTATTACTTATGATTATCCTTGATAATCTTTAGCTTTCATAATTTTCTATCAATAATACATCCGTTTACCATTCTTCATGGAAATTCAAAGATTTCTTCCTTATAGTGCCTTTTGAATATCCTCTCACCTATTTTGGCATACATATGTAGCTTCATTTAAAACTATTCTATGAATGACCACCTTGGATCATGCTTTCTAGAGAAACAGTTGATGAACAAGACTCAAAATTGCAAGTTGTTCCCACTCGCTACTCCATATGCTTGCGTGCAAGATGGGTGTCCTCTACTTCTATGGATGTTGATCAAAGAAGAACTTATATCACATTCTAAAAAGAGACAATTTATTTTCAATTGAAGGCTCTTCATATTCTCTACATGATATCTCTTATTGCCTTTTAAGCACTATTTACTGACTACCTCTTGGGATTGTCACCTTTCTCATGTTCTAGACTATCTTTATCACTTGTTATGGCACTTTCCTATTTTGACCTACCTTATAACATGTGAAAGGATTTCCAATGTTGATATTTCTCAATGATCATTTCTAACTATCCTCCTTGTTATTTGTTATTTCTATCCCTTTCTTGGTTAGTCTGTCATCCTTTTTTTTTAATTTCTCATGAAGCTCTTCCCCTTAATAGAATTCTTGATTTCCTCCAATGTAATTTGTAGTTCATCTTCAAAGTTAACTTTCTCCATCTGTAATTTTGAGATTTGCATCTCGAATTCACACTCTGAGAATATCAAAGAATGAGCTTCTTTTATCTTTTGTAACTTCAACTTAAGATGGTTAATATCAAGAGATCCGATATCATTAATGCCCATTGAGGGCAGCCTTTCTTGACTTTGGGGCAGCCTTTCTTGACTATTCTATGTCATATTAATAATATGGTTGTATGCATTTAGTTTTATAGTTTATAGATGTATCTATTGAATATTATAGTTGTGTTATTGGTGAATATGGTTGAGTTCCATAATGTCACCTCCCTTTTGATTTTCTATATAATGGATTCCCTACCTCTCATTTCATTAAGGCAACTTGGGGATTTTGAATATTTCTTTGCTTTATGATTAGAAGATCATTGATTCAGTTGCCTTCATCTGTTATCAGATCTAGTTTGAGAAATTTTTCTTTCATTGCAAGTGATCTAGAAGAGATTGTGAAAAGGAAGATCTTAGGTTGTTGAAGTGTTGAAGCTAAAGTATTTATTTGTAGCTGTTAAAGTAATAAAATTATTTTGTTGCAACTATTTGTATTTATTTTATATTGCCTGTAGGTGAAGAGAAGAGTGGTGTAAAGAAGCAATAAGCTATAGCTTTTTCTTAAAGGAGATAGATGTTTGAAAAAGGCAACATCTAAAAGTTTAGAATAATTGCACCATATTAAAAAAGTAGTGTGTGAATTTTGGCCAACATGCTATTAGGTTGTAGTCTTGAATGTTGTGTTCATTCTTTTTAGTTTTCACACAAAAGACTTGAAAATATTTTCCAATGTGATTTTTTTTAAGGCCAGGTGAAAGTCTTATCAAATTTAAAGTTTCAAAAGCCACATGAAAAGTAGGCTCTTATTTAAAGAAAAAAAAGGAGATTCTCTATTTTTTTTTTCTTTACAAAGTGTTCTATTTGTAAACTAAGAAATAAATATTTTGTTATTAAGTGCATTATTGGTGGTAATCGACACTTATTTCACAAATAAAATAATAAAAAATAAGAAATATTTTGTGTGTGGGTCTAGATTGAAGGGATGAGGAGAGTATTCATTCACAGATCTCTCTTGAATTCTATGTTGAGCATTTGGGTCATTGTCCATATTTTTATGGAAAATATGGAAGACAATGTAATGTCTAATGTATTGATTCTTGTCTTTGAAGGATAAAATTTTACATATTGGTATACTAGAATGAAAAATCTACTTAAATCAAAGGATTTGTGGGAAATTGTTCAAAAAAACTATGTTGAGATAACATATGTAAATACGTTAAATGACCAATAGAAAAATGAATACAAAGCAAATATAAAGAAGATAATGATGCTTTATTCTTAATTGGAAGTGAAATCACTCGAGCCATTTTTCCTAGGATAAGTGGTGTTATTCATTCCAAGAAATCATGGCAAATATTAAGTAATGCATATCAAGGTGCACAAATAACTAAATTACAAAAAATGAGAAAAAAACTTTGAAAATGTAAAAATGACAACTAGTGAATCTTTCAATAAATTTTTGACAAAGTTAGAAGGTCTAGTGAGTCAGATGAAAGTACTAGGAGAATATGTAGATGACATGAATGTCATTGAAAATATTTTGAGAAGTTTGAATCTAAAATTTGAAGGTGTGGTCTCTACAATTGATATTTCTAAGGATCTCTCAAGCATGCAAATTGATGAATTAAGTGGAATTTTTTTAACTACTGAAGAAAGGATGACAAGTAATGATGAAAGATTAGAGAAATAATTTTCCTCTAAAGAAAATATAAGAGGAAAAAGAAAAAAATTCTTCAAGAGTCACAGTAAAAGTGATGATAACAATAAGAATGAATACAAAGGTGAATCAAGCAATTATAGAAGAAGATGAAATTATTTCAGAGGAAAAAGTAACAACTTCAGAGGATCTAGAAGAGAAAGAGGTAGAAGTAATGGGTGAGATAATAGTAAAAGGAATGCCCAATGATTTCAATACAATAAGTTTGGATATTATGCTCAGAATGTTGGAGTAAACAAGGTGAAACAAAAAAGAGAAGTTCTCATAGTGCACTATTGAAGATAAGAAGAATTTGTTAATTTCTTTCTTCAATACGAATGTCAATGAAAATAATGTGTGGTATATAGACTCTAGATGTTCTTCACATATGGCATCTAATGAGAATCTATTTGTCAATTTGGATCAAAAGCATCAACGTAATGTAGTACTAGGAGATAATAATTCTCAAGGAAGAAAAGGTAAAGGTACCATTACAGTTACAAAAGACTATGGTGAAGTGAAGTATATCAATGAAACCTTATTGGTTCCATAACTTAAAAATAATTTTTTATTTATTGGACAAATGTTAGAGAAAAATTATCAAGTGCCTTTTAATAAGAATGAGTGCATAGTAAGAGATAAATTAAAAAGGAATACAGTTGTTGCAAGAACACAAATGATCTATAGGGGAAATAACATTTCCTCTTTATTTTACCCATGGGAACCAAGAACTAAGGCCTAGTGAAATGAGTGAAAGTAAGATTTGGCACAAGAGATATGGCCACCTCAGTTTTAATGGGTTGATTTTACTATAAAGAATGAAAGTGGTTGAAGGTCTACCATTTATTGAAGACACAAAAAAGGTGTGTGAAAAGTGTATTGTTGGCAAATAACATAGGATAAAATTTCCTATTGGAAAATCCAAAAAACCTAAACATCTTGAGAAAATCCATACCGATTTGTGTGGTCCTATGGAAACACCTTCTTTGAACAAATACAAACATTTTCTAACCTTCATTGATGATTACTCAAGAAAAACTTGGGTGTATTATTTGGTTTCAAAATCAAAAGTAGTTAAAACATTTGTAGAGTTCACGAGTTTGGTTGAAAAATAGAGTGGTAAGTATATCATTTGAAGTGATAAGGCTAGACAATGGAGGTGAGTATAAGTCAAATCATTTTATTGTTTTTTGCAAAAATCATGGAATCAAGAGAGAGTTCACTACTTCCTACACTCCAAAGAAAAATGGAGTTGCTGAAAGGAAGAATAAGATAATTGTTGAAATGGTAAGAAGTATGTCGAAAGAGAGAAATTTGGATAATTTTTTTTTGGCAGAAGCAATATACACAACAATGTATCTTTTAAATAGAAGTCCTATAAAAATGATTAAAGGAATGACTCCTGAACAAACATGGTCTGGGGTAAAGCCAAGTGTTGATCACTTCAGAGTATTTGGGTATGTTGCTTATGCACACATATCAAAAGATAAAAGGTATAAGTTAGATGATAAAGGTCTTAAATACATCTTTATTGGTTATGGAACTAAAAATAAAGCATACAAGTTGTATGATCCAGTAGAGAAAAAGCTTGTGATAAGCAAAGATGTGGTATTCAATGAACTAGCATAATATACTAAAGAAAATGAAACAAAAGGAAAGAGATAGTAATTGATGAGGTTGAAGAGGAGGAAGAATAATATGTACATGAATCATCTAGCACCAGAGAAAGAAAATTATAAAAAACATCAAATAAGAACATAAAAGAATCATCCATCAACTCTTATGTTGGATTCAAATTTTGAAAAAAATGACAAGGTCATAAGAAGAACTGAATTTTGCATTGATGACTCAAATCATGGAAAATAATGAGCCACAAACATTTGACCAAGACCAAAAAAAAGAAGAGTGGATTGAAGCAATGAATAGTGAAATAGACACAATTTAAAGGAATGACACATGGGATTTGGTTCAATTACCTCCCAGTAAGGAAGTTATTGGTACAAGATAGGTGTAAAAAACAAAGTATAAATCTAATGGAAGCATTGATAAGCATAAGGATATATTGGTAGATAAAGGGTACACTATACAAGAGGGTATTGATTATATTGATAAATTTGCCCCTGTAGCATGAATGGATACTACCAAATTAGTTTTGGCATTGGCAGCTCAACAGAGTTGGAGAGTTTATCAAATGGATGTGAAGAGTTCTTTCTTGAATGGATAAATTGATGAGGAAGTGTATGTTTCACAACCTAAAGGTTTTGAAATGCCTTCTAAGGAATATTATGTCTACAAATTAAAAAAGACCTTGTATGGTCTCAACAAAGCACCAAGAGCATGGTATTCAAGAATAGACTCATACCTATAACATAAAGGTTTTTCATGAAGTCGGTCAGATTCAAATCTCTATATTAGAAGCTTAACTAAAGATATTTTTATCTTAGTTCTTTATGTTGATGATCTTATCTTCACAGGGAATAATCCAACCTTATTTGTAGAGTTTAGAGAAACCATGATTATTGAGTTTGAAATGACAGATTTGGGACAAATGCATTACTTTTTTGGTATAGAAGTATGGAAAAACAAAAATAAAATATTTGTCTCAGAAAAAATATGCTTCATATATCCTAATTTGTTTTTTGGATGTAGAGTTGCAAAACCTATTGAAGTTGGACTTAAATTGTCTACTTTTGATGTGTAAGATCTAGTGAATCCAAATCTATATAGATAATTGATTGGAAGTTTGATCTACTTAAATACTACTCATCTAGATAACACATATACAGTAAGTATGGTCTCTTGGTTCATTTTAGAACCTAAGGAAACACATTGGAATGCAGTTAAAAGGATTACCAGATATGATAAAGGGACATTGAATTATGGTCTTAGATTTCAACATTCAGAGGATAGTAGATTGGTTGGCTTTATAAATTCATATTGGGCAAGTTCTATAGATGATAGGAAGTCTACTTATAGTTACAATTTTAGCCTTGGTTTTGTAGTATTCTCTTGGAAGTCCAATAAACAACCTAAACTATCACTTTCTACAACAAAGGCAGAATATAAAGTTACAACATCAACAACTTGTCAAACTATATGGTTGAGAAGACTAGTAGAAGACTTGCACCGAATTTTGAATGAACCTACCTTGTTGTATTGTGACAACAAGAGTGCCATATAAATGAAAAAAAATCCAATATTTCATAGTAGAACCAAACATATTGAGATACAACATCACTATATCAGGGAATTGGTTCAACAAGGCTTGATAAAAATTGTGCACTACAATACAAAAGATCAAATTGTGCAGATATCTTCACAAAGGCTCTAGATCGTGAAAGGTTCCAGAAGCTTAGAGATCTACTAAATGTTCTTCCCAATGGTCATTATGGGGGAGAATGACAACATTAATTCCCATTGAGGGTAGTCTTCCTTGACTTTCATGACTTTGGGGCAGTCTTTCTTGACTATGCTATGCCATATTAATAATATGGTTGTATGTATTTAATTTTATAGTTGATAGTTGCATCTATTGAATATTGTAGTTGTGTTATTGGTGAATATGGTTGAGTTCCATAATGTCACCTCCTTATTGATTTTCTATATAATGGATTCCCTACCTCTCATTTCATTAAGGAAATTTGGGGCTTTTTCATATTTCTTTGTTTTATGATCAGTAGATCATTGATTCAGTTGCCTTTACTATCTTATTAATTACTATCTCCTCCTGAAACTTTTTGAATCATGAACTTTTCATTTTCTACATCAAGGCCTACACTATCTCCACTGATTTGGATCATCTTATCTCCAATAATATGACTCACCATGTGTAAAGACTGCATTTGATACAAGAACACCACATAAGCAAAGAGCTAAATACTCAAAAAGTCGCACAGAAAGTCAAGAGTCGAATTATCACATAGACTAGTCAAATAAATATTCCATTTCATACTTAAGGAAAATATACATGGATTGGACCAACTTGTTGAATTAAGATATGTGCAATAAATGAATTCAAACAAATAAATGATGTCGACCATACTGTTGAACACACAATTGTCATTACATATAACACCATGATTATGATCAAATACAACAAAAGATCTTGACCTACTCATCAAGAACTGAATACATCATGATAGGACATCATTACATAAAACCATTACATCAAGAATAGGTAAAGGATGTCAACCTACTCATTAGACATCAAGTATAATATACATAAAATTATTATACATCAACTACAAGACCATGAAGGTCAATCAAAACACATGATACAAGAGTTCCATCACACATATATCCACCTACAAATCCATGTCTCCTAAGCCATCAAATATTTGTCCATCTACAAATCCTTGTCTCCTAATCCATCAGACATCTATCCATCTACTATCTCAAGATGGGAGTGCGGATCAGACACTTTTTCTACCCAACCACGAAGTGGTTAGCTCCTCCGGGGCTCATCCTAATATGAGAGCACGCCAACCCTGCCCAAGAAGCCTAGCAACCTGGAACTGGTAGATCAGAAGGATCTGGTACAGATGTGAAACTAACTAAAAAGCATATATGACTAATGTAGAACTAATCACAAATGTGGTAGAGAGATGAAACATAACCAACATATTTAAGAAAACATATAGAAATAACTTTGGCCAAAGCATTTAAATACCATATTTCTAATAGCTGATAAAAAGTACACCATTTATACCCTTCGTTGATTTTCCAAATTCAACATCCTTCCATAATGAATTCACAAATAATACATACATGAAGTACAAGGAAAACTCTTCCTAAATTAATATTCCAACTAAAAATGTACTACATATTAAATTTAAAACATTAATTCACTACTATAACTTATAAATCTGGAAAATGATTGGAAGAACCTTCTCATATCTAACTCATCATGGTAGAATGTATTTAGGGAAATTTACGAACAACAATATATTCAATAGACTTCATGTATTAATGACAAGAATAAAACATAAAACTCTTATTCTTCGAGGTAATTCTGTACACAGACGTTTATTTAGAATGAGTAACCACATCAACTAAAAACAATACTCCACAAGGTTCTATTTAATTGAAAGGAATAAAATAATGAGCAATCAACTACATTACAAGCTATGCATTCATTAACCAATACTGAGCTCAATGTGGAAGGAAAATAAAAAAATAGTTGCACACATCAACATTCAATAAGAAATCTTTCCACAACTTGGACTATTTGAAATGGATGAATTAGTTTGTTCTCCATATAAATCCTTAATACAAGGGGAGATCTATGGATATGAAAAGGCATAATTCCTCTGGCATTCATTTCTCCAAGCATGTAGACCCTTTATTTAGATGCCACATTTAATTATCTTCCCCAATTTTAAACCAACTCGACTAAGACATCCTTTGGTTATTCTATTTGTTTTCGATATGCCCACATAGTTACCCCAAACCAAATAAGAATTTGGAAGAACTATTCAATGAAATTTGTTTCCCCTTCTTTAATAATTTCAAAGTTTCAAGCCACATTAAACAAGGAAGTTCCATGCTTTTAGTAATAAACTTTATACTAACTACTATTGCCTAAAATCTTGGGCGTGTAAGCTACATTTTAATGGCATTGTTTAAAGGTATATAAAATCTCTAAAATATATGGCAGTGGTTTAATAACAAGGAAGAATCCATTATTTGACCAAAGGAAGGTTGAAAACATCTTATTCTTATACAACCTCTTGTCATGTTCATCCTAGCGTTCGATACCTGACATTTTAATTTTATAGATGACATTTAGCCACTAGCTTACATTCTAAGACTTCAATGCCAAAAATATGAACAATAATGATAAAGAATGTATATGACATATGATGGTATAATTTCTTAGGTAACAATTTTTAGAATGAAAAATGTTACAACCTTTAAATTCCATCAAAAAAATTATAATGCTGTAAGAAAGGGAACTATTATATATATATATATATATATATATATATATATATATACCTCAACTGTTGTTTTTATGTAGATATACAAATACAGGGAAAAGGAAAGACCAACTCACAAATTGAGTGAAGTATATAAATGGAAAGAGTTTCCGTGCATGTTCTTATAGATGATGTCTTTTTTTAGTTCTTGCCAGGGCAGAGAACTATTGCGAAGGCCTAAACATTAACTGGTGATTATTCTGCCCTGCTGTGGCCAATAAAATGGGCCACATAATTTTAACAATCTCTATTCCTAATGTTTAGAGGTGCCCAAGTTGCTCGGTTTTTAAGCATGTTTTCTGCGACAAACATTCTGGCGGGTTTTGATTTGCTGTGCAAGAGGTTGCAGAGCCCTTCACAATATCCAATACCAGAGAACGCATGATTAAAGAGGGAAAAAAACATCTACATTGTGCATTACGATGCTCTCTGTGCACATCCCACCAAGCGATGTTTTATCCTCTCTGTTCCTGTTGTGGCATTACATGGAGCGAGTGCAGCAAACATCTCATGCATATAGAAAAGATGTTGACATGTAATAGATGGGAGATGTTGATAGGTAATAGACTAATGGTAATAGACTAATGTAATAGATGGGAGATGCTAGATATTGAAGCTGTTTCATACCAGACGTTAATGAAAATATATTTACAGAACATAAAAATAAAGAGGGAAGGCACATGCTCTGCACGAGGGATACAGGGCAAATATTAGAATTCATTTTCTCATCACTCTTCAGCAATTCGGGAACTCATGAGAATTGAGAGGGGGATTCCAGGTCATTTTGCACAATGCAAGGCTTCATATTGATGTTCTCGATTTCCATTAGGTAAGCACAAATTGAAAAGTTTCATTTTGCCCCCTTTGAAATTCCACTTGGATCTCCCTGTGGAGGACAACAATTTCCTTTGTGTCCTGCTAGAGCTTCATAAGCATTGCCAAAACCTTCCTCCAAGCTATTGCCTAGAATAATATTCTCTGCGGAAGGGAGAACCCAATTCGATATCCACTCCTTGACCATCAGATCAAGAGTATGAGCATCCAATTCACCCTTGAAGTCGGCCAAAATGGAGGCCCTAGTTTTGAGGACACCAAAATTCCTCTGGAAATCTAGCCCTAGAATCAACTTGATAAAATTGAAAATTTCAGGGTGTGGACATCTGGGGTCACAAAGGTATTGTGCAGTTGCCAGTCAGAGACATCACCTTCATAGGGAGAAATGCATAAAGAAGAGTCATGTGGTAATTTTTTAAGGAGAGCCAAAGCCAAAGCAGGCACCATCAAATCCAATCAATGCACACTGCACAGTCTGTTAAAATGGAGCATTTAGTCTAACAGTCCATCCCACGTTCAGTTGGTTGTGTGGCTGTTAGTCATTTTACGACTTTTAGATTACTATTTTTATGTTTCTATTCAGCAGTTTCATTTTGATTTTTTTAACTTAGCAACTGTGAGGTAATTTTCTTTTTCTAGCTTTTGATTGAGTTTGTTACGGGGAATCTCCAGTGATCTGAGTAGTTGGGGGCATTCGTAGAATCACTGTGTTTCAAGTCTGGAATTCAGGTGCGCGTAGTAGCCTATTATTCATAATTTCTGTAACATTTAGAGATATGAAATTATCTTTAATTGCACCCAACTGAATTAATTTAAAAATATTATTTTTAAATTTGATTATGTAAGCATTTTTCTTCTTTCATATTCTCGATCATAGTTCATGACCGATTATAAAAATGCAAAAGTAAAAGAAAAGATTGATGATGGAATATAGTGATGGAGCGTGATTCTAATAACGTCTGTGATCTTGATAACGTATCAAGTAACAGATCATGGAATGTGATCTGAAACAGCAATGAAAAAAACTCACATATGAAATTCAGTAATATTCTTATATGCACAATCATAAATCTATTTTGCGGAATTACGATAGGGCTACACAACAAATCCCAATGTTGGATCGTTCCTAATTATCCAAAACATGGAATTCATGTGTGCAGACCATCTCTGTAGTCACTATACGGGAAGGACTAGTTCAACTCGGTGCAACTAAAAAGGTAGAATAACAGTGTGAATATCACGCATTGATATTCACAATTGAAAAGATAAGGACATCGTTTTGTTTTTGGCAACCAGTTTTAATAGTGTTTTGTTATTGGCAACCAGCTTTAATGGAGTTTTGTTATTGGCGTCCAGCTTGATAAAGGCAATAACAGCTATCACAGTATAGTCATGCGTGAAGATCCTTGGCCTATTGCACTTTTAGGGTACAATTTTTCATGGTAGCGCCATAACTTGGTGTTTGTGTGGCCTTGTCTCAATTCTAATATCATACAGTGATAAGATCACAAGTGCACCTTTAACCATATCCTCAAATCTCAACACCGATCTTTTAAGCTGCTGAGTTTAATGACCAGTATTATAGCTCAGAATTAAAAAGAAATCCTTCTGTTAGTGTCTTAAAACATCGATCACAATGTTTATGTTTGGGCCATCTTAGCTGTAGACTTTTGAAGTTTGAACACCTAATCACACTGGCAAAGAATAGATAGCCTCTGTCTTAAGAATATTATGATTCTATTTGTTAGAGTTTTGTTAGTGGCAACCATGTCTAATAGTGTTCTGTTATTGGCAACCAGCTTTATAAAGGCAAAGGAGCTATCACAGTACAGTCATGCATGAAGATCCTTGGCCTCTTGCACTTTCTAGGGTACACTTTTCTATGGTAGCACCATAACTTCTGCTTCTGTGCCCTTGTCTCATCTCAATACCATAAAATGATAAGATCACAAGTACACCTTTGACCATATCCTCAAATCTCAATACTGATCTTTTTAGTTGTTGAGTTTAATAACCAGTATCATAGTTCAGAGTTAAGAAGAACTAAGAACAAATACTTCTTTTAGTGTCTTAAAACATTAATGTTTATGTGACAAATATATGCTTTTGGTACATATCCCCTCTTCAGTTTACAATTTTCTCTAGAAAGGTTTCAAGATACATGAATCCCTAAATATTTCCGTAGGGTTCTTAAAAGCATGTATTAACATCTATGACCTTTATCATATTTACCTATAATCAACATCATGCATCATGCACGCTGAGTAGTGTAACATTATTTTCTCAAGACCTCTTTTATTTTTCTATTTTTTATTCACTTCATTTAGAAAATAAATCTTAATTGTCTTTATTCTTCACATAAGGGAAATTCTTTACCGTCCAATTTACATCTTTACCCTATGTACACATAGATTGAGCTTTATTCTATCTTACCAAAAATAATAAAAATTTAATCTGACATCTTCAAATTGTCATACTCTAAAATAACCATGAGTTTCAGTTATACAAGATCGATTAAACTCCCCCAAAAATGTGCTCGTCACATTTTACAGATTTTCGAAGCGCTAACTTTCTTAACCATAAATTAAAATGTTGGAAGTACAATTTTTTTCTCAGTTGTATTAGGATAACTTGCATTATGCTTACCATTAAAATTATGACATTTTATAAACAAAGTCTACATTATCTCGAAGAACTCATACTTACCCTATTCTGCATAGGATTTTAGAAAAAGGTCATGGATATCAGGAAAGAGTTAGTCTTCAAAATAAAGCTTTATCTATTCCTTGAACTCTAGGTTTGTGACAACAAATTTGTTGTAGATACCATCAGCAATTATCTTAAATATATATCTAGCATAGAAATAGGGCTGAAGTAGAATACAAGGCACACTAAAATCTGTGAATTTTCAAACTGAGTTGCTATTAAGGTACCATCATTATACCATACTCTCTGCCAAGCTAGATTTGTGCACTAACATTGTAAGCATGTTGTCTTATACAGATAGGATCATTTGTTTCTAAAAGGTTCATCAGAAGCTATTATTAGTTAATCTAATAGTATGAATTCCAGGAGGGAGAGGTTTGGATGTCTATATTTGTGTGGAAGATCAAAGAATTTTCTTTCTTTTTTCTTAGGATACCAAGCTATTAGTCAACTATTGAAAGAAGGGGAGCTCACATTTTTTTTAAATATTAGAAAACTATGGGAGGAGGCAATAAAGTATTAGTACAAATAAACTAATTATAAGAATCAAAGCCTTTTGTGAGGCACCAATTAGCATTTAGATTTTCTCAAATACTGAATTGAATTAAAAAACCTGCAAAAACATCAACAACCCCTCTTACATAAGCATAGCACATAGAGAAGAAGATTCATAGATCATAGAATCTTAGCTGACACCTTGATTAATTATAACAAACATCTTCAGTCGGAAAAATATCAAAACCAACATCCATTACATACCATTAGAAGAACAAAGTTAAGTATGTAAAACACAAAGTATGTAAATGTTTTAATTTAGTGCTTGATGGCATTGATTAAGGTGATATTCATACACACAAATGACCAAATTAGGACAATGTGATCTTAAGTACACTAGGAAGAAGTAGTATTGGAAGTAGTACAAAATGTGAACTCCATCTAAACAAAAGTACAACATACAGGTTTAACTAAATAGAAAGCTGAAAGTATTTTAAGACCCAAAATGAAAGATGACATGCATAAATTATACAATGATCAAGACTCAAGAGATCCAGTGTTCAGGATGCATAACAATTGCAAACAACCCCCAAATATGCTATTCAGTGAATGTTGACAGACAATGTCCTTGTGATTGTCATGTGGAATGGATCTCCGATTAGTAGGATATACTAGAGATATCACCAAAATGTTGTCCTGACGACTACTAAAGAACTCTTCAACATTCAAAATGACAACACCTTGTGCAAGTGGAAAAATGAGAAATATATTGTACTTGATTATGAGCTTTGATATGCTCTGAGGGAGTACAATGGTCATACTATTGTGCATCCAGGATCTTTAAGCATGTGGCAATCTCTGTGTAATCCACGCTTGGGAGCAATGTTGATGAGTCTTTTTCTAACATCATGGATTTAAGCTTCCACCATAGGTGTCAGTGTAAAAATAGACTAACAACTACAAGAGCTCACATTAGTTTCATTTGATGAGTTGATGATAAAAATAAACTACAAGACCTGTTGATGCATGATCAACTTGCCCTGCCTGCACTTGGCAGGAACTATGCTGCCCTGCAACCCTTGTTAGTATAAGCATGAAGATAAGAATACAAATGCGTAAGGTAAATGTACATCTAGATTCAATTCTTAAGAAATTTGGGAATATAGACACATGTGCGAGATTATGTAAGGAAATTTGAATTCTTAGCAGCTCTCCTATGACTCTTATTTGTCGTCCTTTCGAACAAGGATAGGACTCAAGTCAGAAATTAATAACATTGACACAAAGTTTTCCCTTCTCACATTTGATCGCAAATGTAATTTTACTAGCTTATATATATATATATATATATATATATATATATATATATATATATATATATATATATATATATATTAAGAGTAATCCTTTTTGAGGCTCCTATTTTTATTTTATTGCAAGGTTTTTTGTGTGGATTAAGATTGATGAAAATAGGTACCCTGAGAAAGATTACTCTCAGCGTACTATACACACACACACACACACACACACACTGATTTTTAATTTTATTAATTAATTTTTTTAATTTTAATTTTAATTTTAGGTGTTATTTTTTATTTCCTTAAATAGATGGCATAAGTTGAAGACATTTTATTCTTTTTAAATTTGTTTTTTTTATCAGTAGGGGGCCGAAGACGAAGGGATTCTATTAATAATATTTAAAATATCATAACATAAAATAAGTTTTAAGTTTAAAGCTTAATGCCAAATATGTCCATATCATATTCGAGGTACATCCACAGGAGAGCAACATAGCTTAGTACCTCCTCAAACTGTTTCAAAATATAGTGAGAATCCAGCTTATACTAGTAAATTAATACTGTAAGTAACAACTATGAACCTAAAATATTGAAAATTCCTGAGGAGGAACAATGCACCAGTATTAATCCAAAGTATAAGTAGAATCCTACTCTGAACTCTTTGCCGAGGAATCCTGAGTTTCCTCATCTTCAATTTGGGAACTAGAATTGTTCTCCTGGTCCATGTGTTCTGCAACATCCTCATCCTTGTCCTCAGCTTCATCTTCATCAGCATCATCGCCCTCATTATCCCCTTCGACCTCATCATTTGCCTCCTCTTCCTCAACTTCATCAGACCCATCCTCCTCTTCCTCCGCATCTGAAGAATCTGGGCTCCCAAGGCCATCCATTCTTTCATCGTATCTGTACTGGTATATCCAATCCATATTTTCATCCAAATCATCTCCATATGGAGAATCCATGCTGTCCTCTATTCCAATAAATTTGGATAGGAAATTCATTTCATTTTTCATTGAAGATAACCTCAGTGGCTAGTATTCCCATTCCCAACCCTAGAGAATAAAGAACCATCTAGGGGGACCTCCATAATAGTTCTATCGAGGATTGTTGCCTAGCCCAGGAAAAGGAGAACCAACTGTCATAACAATGGCGAGATCCCATGGGAAGGAGGTGAACAAATCATTATCAATCCCTACAATTGCGTTATGGAGACCACCAAGATATTTTCCATTGAGGAGATGAATGCATATTTCCTCTGCATGATTTTTGTGTGCCCCTACCACTAGAATACTAGCCAATAAACTGGAACAAATGTCCATATTTACTCTAAATCTATGATTGGTGAGCAAGAAATTTATTCCCAGAATTTCTTTGACTGCATGGAGGACCACTCTTTGATGGAATAAACAAATGTACTTTAATTTCTCTGAGAAAATTGGGGAATCAAAGATATTTTTCTCTACACTCACGTTCAATTTGATTGGGGAATCCATCAAAGGCAGGAGAAAACTCGCTAAAGAAAAACCAGACTGACTTTGATAGAATGAATGCCACTCCCCAAGATACACTCTTTTGTTGAAGTTAAAGTGCCAGCTATCTGTGCATTCAGACATGAATACCTTCGAACCATTGTTGAATGTTGCCTTGAGAATATCATCTACCATCTACCTCCAATCATGATTAGATTGTTGTTTTTCTCTCTCAAATTGGCTAGAAATAGAAACTTGATAAAACATCGATAGGAAATGCATCAACAAAATATTGCTAAAATGGAGAACAAGTTTTAGAGGAAGTGTAAAACTAGTTGGTCAAGTGTTGGGGATGATATACAAACTACCAATATCTAAACCAAGCAACCTGCTTGTCCTTTCAAATAAGACAAGATAACATGTCTAAATCCACACTGCTTTCGAAGAGTGATCCTGTGATTCCCAATAATTCTTTGCCACCCTGTGTCCTTTTCTGAACACTTATTGCTCTGTGTAAACTAAAAAAATGGATTTCCATGAACTCAGAAAGGCTAGCAACGCAGGTGAAGTGATAAAAAGACTTGATGTGACACTTCGCTTATTGGATCAACTTGTCAAAAAGCCTTTAGCTTTATACAAATTTTGAAAATTGTCGACCGTTGCTAGAAATAGATGAAAACTGAAGTCATGAAAGATTTGACTGGTCCTCCAGTGAAGTTGTCTTCATAAATGCACCACTAGTTGCAATATTGGCTAATTCATTAGCCTTGGACTTTTCCTCATGGAAAATGTGATTAACCATTATACATTCAAATTTTCTTGTCAACTTTAATATGACTTCCAAAGAAGCTTGTAAACACCAATTTGATGTCTCCCATGTTCTAACTGCATTTATAGTTATCATGGAATCTCCTTCAATTTCCAATTTACTCAACCCTATTTCATGAGCAAGATCTAGACCGTATAATAAAGCTTTGAATTCTACCATGTTATTGGTATCTGTTTCCAATGGTTTAGCCAATTTTGCTATGACCCTGCCTTCTGAGGAATGAATAATGCAACTAGCCCCTAATGGACTTGGATTCCCTTTTGAATCTCTATCAAAATTGAACTTATGCCACCCCGAAGATGGAGACTTCCACACATAGGAAGCCCTCTAAAAATAATTAGCTTTGCATCCTCTACCTATAATTGTTTGGGTTTTGAGGCCATGCCATCTTTTGATCATTTGATCATCCCAGCTAGTGTAGAGCTTATGTTTACCTGTTTGAGCTTGGATGTGGGAATTCATAACCTCTACTGTCACAGCTTCAATTTTATTGAGAATGGAAACAATTTCCATTGATTTATCTTGAAAAAGTCTCATGTTTCTTTCTTTCCATATCTCCCATATTAAAATGGATGGTGATATAATCCATAAATTTCCACATAAGCTTTCTTCAAAGAGCTTAGGCCAAGATAATAGATGTGAAAGGATTTCTTGGGGGAAAGCAGAGAACCAATCTAACTTTGACCACAACTAGTTCAAACATTTATTGGTGAAAGGGCATGATAACAAAAAATGATTATTATCCTCTTCACATTTGTGGCATAAAGAACATCTAGATGGACCGAAATAGCCTATTTTTATAAACCTATCTGTAGTTAAGATTCTGCCATGTGAAGCTGCCTGTGTGAATACTCCTGCCTTTGGAAGACAAACCTTATTCCAACATAATTGGATTAGGATTGAATATTAGGATTGAATATGACTTTGTTTGAGAAGGCCCTGACAGAATTTTGTAGCCATCCTTAACATTATAGATACCTGATTTAGCCCCATTCCAAATAATTTCATCTCTCCCATGCTTAAGAAAAAAAGATCTATCTTTAAGAAGCCCTTTTAAAATGCATAGTTCCAGAGGATCTAAATTGAGATATGAGAAGTCTTTCCATTTCCAAGAGCCATCTGCTGAGGAGGATGAAGAAGGAATGATATAGTCTTTTACATAGGGACCCCATGCAGCCAAGCAAATCTGACTGATTTGATCTGACCCAATGACAAATTGATGCTTGGGAATCCTCCCCAAGAATCCTCCCAAAATCTAGCTAGATTACATTCTCTAATATTCCATGTAATGTTGTTGTCCACAATGTGTCTTGACTTGGAGATGAAATTCCAAATTCTGGAAACTCTAGGAAAATATTTCATCCTAAAGAACTCTTCTTCTAAACTATATTTACCCCTTAAGATTTTGACCCATTTATAATTTTGGTTCTTCATGATTTTCCAATATAGTTTAGCTCCTAGAGCTTGATTCTGCCACAAATGATTTTTAATGCCTGTGCCCCTTACATTTATTGGTTTACAAATCTTATGCCAAGATATAAGCTTGAATTTCTTGTTAGAGTCTATTCCTTGCCAGAAGAAATTCCTTAACTTCTTAACAATATCCATATAACCACTAATTGATAAAGAGATGCAAGACATTAAGTAAATGGGGATTGCAGCCAATGTAGCTTTTATCATTACAATTCTACCCGCTCAAGAAAGCCATTTTGATTTCCAATTATCCATCTTACGGTCCATTCTTTCATTAATAGGTTTCCAAACCACTGTGGTTCTTAGAGATTTGTCAATGGGGATTCCCAAGTAGGAACATGGGAGATAATATGATTTAAAGGCCAGAACTGATTTTATCTTTTCTTGGATTTTCTTTTTAGTGTGGAAGAAAAATATCACTAATTTATCCTTATTCACTACTTGTCCAGAGGCCTTAGTGTAATTATCAAGAACTGAACTAATCTGAATAGCTTCCCTGATAGTGCCTTTACCAAACAGAAGAATATCATTTGCAAATTTTTGATGTGTGACTACTCTTACTGAGGAAGTGATTTCAATCCCTTTAATGCTTCCTTGGTCTTGAAGGTTGATTAAACTATGACCCAATGCTTCTTCCATTATGATGAAGAGAAAGGGAGATAGGGGATCTCCTTGTTTGATTCCATTTGAGCCTTCAAAAACACCTTGAGGAGATCCATTTACAAGAATAGAAAATTTTGGGGTTGATATGCAATAGAAAATTAATTTTATCGAGGCCTTACAAAAGCTAAAACTTTCCATACACTTGGCTAAGAATCTCTAGTTGACTTTGTCATAATATTTTTTAATGTCTAATTTGACGATCATGCTAGGTTGTTTGTTACATTGTATGGAATGAATGGCTTCTTGAGCAATAATTATACCATCCAAAATTGATCTTCTTGGCACAAAGCCTATATGTTCTTCCCCAATAATCTTGCCAAGAACCAATTTTAATCTATTTGCTAAAGACTTTGACAATATCTTGTAAATAGTATTACATAAAGCAATAGGTCTAAATTCATCCACACAATTAGCCTTTTCTTTTTTGGGAATAAGAGAAATGAAAGTATTATTGATTTCAGATAAGAATCTACCTGAAGATCTGGCCGACTCCAATGCTGCAGTGAGATCTTTCTCCAAAACACTCCATAAATGCAAGAAAAAGATGAGAGGGAATCCATTTGGGCCAAGTGCTTTGTCTAGAGCCATTTGAGATAATGTTTGTAGAATTTCATCTTCAGAGAACTCCTTTGACAAAAATTGATTATCAACATCAGTTATAATTTTAGGAATATTAATCAATAAATCCTGCTGAATCTTAAGAGGTGAGCAGTCTGAATGGTTTAATAACTTTGAGTAAAAATTGACTATTTTGTTCTGTATGTCTTTCTAATCTTGCAATAGATCCCCCTCCGAATTGATAATTTACAGGATCCTATTGACATTCTTGCGGTTTTTGGTGCTGGAGTGGAAGAATTTAGTGTTTTTGTCTCCTGCGGCCAGCCAATTTTCTCTTGATTTTTATTTCCAAAAGATTTCCTCTTTACTTATAATATCTTCTAAGTCTTTTAATAAATCTTTTTCAGCAACAAAAAGGTCCTGATCCATCCCAAATTGCATAATAGTTTCATTCAGAGCCTCAAGATTTGATTCTAAATCTTCTTTTGAGGAGAAGATATTCTTGAAGTGAGTTCTGTTCCAAATTAGTAAGTTTTTCTTAATAAATTTTAATCTGTTCACAAAGTAGAAAATCTTGGATCCCTTTACTTTAGCCTTTGCCCACCAATCTGCTATCATGTCAATAAAATTCTCCTCTTTGAGCCACATATTTTCAAATTTAAAAGAACAACGATGAGGTTTATCTTCCTCCAAAATATTCATCTGGATGGGAAAATGATCAAAACCTGAGGAGGGGGAGATGGAAGCTTTTAAGTCAAAAGGGAATTTTGTCAGATCTCCCCTAAAAATAAATCTATCCATTATTTTTAATATATTATTATACCCCATCCTTCTATTGGACCATGTAAAAGAACCATTATCAGGCTCAATTTCCACTAAATTTTCTCTTTGTAGCTAGTCTTTGAAATCTATTTGGGATTGGGAGACTTTGTGAGAACCACCCTTTTTCTCCGATGTGTGGATGATAGCATTAAAGTCTCCACCCAGTATGAAATTGCCTTCCGACTAGGCAGCAAAACATATGTTGATCTCCTCCCAAACCTCCACTTTTCTTCTACTTAAGATGGGTCCAAAAACATTGACAATGTATGAATTCAGATTTGATTAAGTGCTTACAATTTTATCCCCCATCCAATTCGAGTTGCTATCTAACTGAGAGAAAGAAGAAAGTTTGGTGTTCCATAAGATGGCCAAGCCCCCTAAAGACCCTATTGCCTCAACCCCAGAAGCTCGCCAATCACTAAGTGTCAAGAGAAAATTGGATAACTGCTCCTTGCTCATTTTAGTTTCTTGAAGTAAAACAACCTCAACTTTGGATGTAATTATGCAACGTTTCACCATCCATTGCTTGTTAGGGGCATTGAGTCCCCTAACATTCCATGATAAAATCTATTGGACTACAACTGATTTGGAATCTGATTGAAGGATCTGTGATTGCAAGATCATTGAGAAGTTGCTGATTAGATATGTAATATGATTAAATCAATATTATGTTGTCATTGATGTCAACTAGTTTGACAACACTTATCTTGTAAGTTACTACACCAAGACATCTGAAGAAAAGTGGAAAAGAGATGAAGAATAGAAAAATCTACATGAGGAAAGATGTACATGACAGATGAGAATAAGGAACACATTGAGTAACTTGTTGATGAGTCTATGACTTGATGACATTGACTTCATTATGTTGCATTCATCTATAATGAAGTATAGAGCTGAAAGACACAAAGTAGTGTTGTCGGTAAATGAAGCATTTCTAGTATACACCGATGGAGTGTAGTGTATACTGACCGCAGTATTAACTGAGCAATGTTCACCAACGCATTCTTTGTTAACCGAGTGGAACAAAATGAATTAAATGATTAGTTTAGCCAATAAGATTGATGAGCTAGAAAGAGTATAACATTGAGGTAATAGATAAAGTTTGTTACGCAGATCAATGACTGACAAAATTCAAAGAAGATCTAACAGAGCAAATTGAAATGTGTTATTGACACAAGTACCGAGAAAGTTTTAAGTGGAAAAATCTGATGGTGGTGAAGAAAACAATTTACTCATCTATATAAGAGAACAAAATTTATTTATGAAAGTGCCGGAAGAAGAAGAAGCTGCATGATTTTCGCGTGAATAAGGTTTCATGCATTTTGATCATACTGGTTAGTGAGAACCAAGCTACAGAGCAATTACTGAGCTACAGAGAGCAGTTACTGATGGACAATAAGGTGATATAGTATTGAATCTGAAGTGAATTATTGATCAAAAGGATTTGTATGGATTGAATATTAATCTATTATTTGCAATTGAAGTTGTATTAAGGTAGGTCATTTTACTGTTACGTATTTAACCATTGTATACAGTCTAAATCTCTTAACCGAGTGGACTCTAAAAGTCTTATGATGTATCATTCATAGAATGAACATTGTTATCCTATCAACCCCATAGTGAATGTTGGTTGGATGATAACTTCTAGTCTAAAATCCTCTAACAAGGTCACACTTGACAGTGTGTTTGTAACCTTTAATAGGGTTGGGTCTTAACTGACCTCACTTCAGAAGAGTGAACAATTTTGGGTTGCCGGTCCCAGGTGGTTTTTCCCTTTATAGGGTTTCCATGTTAAATCTCTTGTGTTATGTGTTGATTGTGATATTTATTTGTTATCATACTTTGCATATTTCATGTTAGATTTGATCGGTAAACAATTATAAGTATTAGACTGGTAATCGGTAAAAGCACAGACAGTAAGAGTTATTATTGCTTACCGATGAGAAGAACTTGAAGAAATTGTTTTGAATTATACATATTGTTTTGGGACACTGGATAACTGATTCACCCCCCTCTTAGTTATTCTAATAATTGGTATCAGAGCTAGTTGCTTGGAACAGAGTTTTAAGGACTTAAGCATAAAGGTCTCAAGATGTATAAGAGGGAAGTACCAAAACTGAATAAAGAGGACTTCGTAGTATGGAAAAGTAGAATGAAGCTAGACATATTTGGAATTGGGAACTCAGCACTAGATCTGATGCAAAATGGCTACATGCAACCACCCACTGGTCCCCTAACTATTGATCAATTGAAGGATAAGCATGAACACAATGTTACTATGATGGAACTTGCTACTGCCTGTACCGATACTGAATTTGAAGATATCAAGACATGCACAACTGCCAAAGGAATGTGGGATAAATTAGCACAAATCTATAGTGGAGATCTGAATGTCAAAAGAGCCCGAGCTGAAAGTCTGAGAGGCAGATTTGATGAAATCAGAATGAAAGAAGGTGAGAACATTGTCCAATATTCAAATAGACTCAAAGAAGTGGTACATACTATAAGAGCATTTGATGGAGTGATTGATGATGAAATAGTAATAAGCAAGATTCTCAGAACTTTGCTACCAGTTTATGCAATCAGGATTTTTGCAATTGATAAAACAAGAGCTACATCCAACCTCACTCTTGACACTTTGATTGGTAAACTTACAACCTTTGAAATAAACAATTTTGATAACAATGTTGTTCCTTCTATTGAATCCACTTTCATGTCTTCTCTGAAGATTGGAAAGTCTAGCAAGAATGGTAAGAATTGTGATAGTGATGACAATACCGATGATGAACTTGATGAGCTTGAAGCACTTATGGCTTGAAGATTGCCCAAAGAAAAAGGAAGATATAGAGGCAAGCTACCTTTAGCATGCTTTAATTGTAAAGAAGTCGGTCACATCACTGCTAGATGTCCACAGAAGAAAGATGATGATAGATCCAAAGACCGATTTGAAGGAAGCTATGGAAGAAGAGTCAACAAAGGCTACTAACACAACAACAGAGACAACCAAGATGAAAAAGGCAAAAAGGTATGTTACATAGCCGAAGATATTGAAACTGAATCTGATTCTGATGATGATATAGAAGTTGTATTTTTTTCTATAAAAGAGGACTCAGAAGAGGAAGAGAAACATGAAGAGACAACACTGATCTCTAAAGTAAGCAGAAATGATACATGGATCATAGACAGTGGCTGCACACATCATATGACCGGTGATGTAGAGAAGTTTGATCATCTTGTTGAATATAATGGAGGATCTGTGAGAATGGGAAATGATGCATGTTGTATGGTAAGAGGTAAAGGCTCACTGATGATTAATGATAGACTACAATGTGAAAATGCATATTGGGTAGATGGACTAAACTATAATCTGATAAGTGTGGCACAGTTGAACAACTCAGGCCACTAACTGGCTTTTGAGAGAAAAAAGGTGAAGATTTATGATGATGAAGGAAGACTTGTCAGAATTGGTAGACAATCCAGAGGTAATCTATTTTATCTTGATATGGACCAGTCTTCTTGTTTATTAATAAAGGATGAAGATGCTTGGTTGTGGCACTGAAGGTTATGCCATGTGAACTTTGACAACATGATCAAGATTAGTAGAAAGAAAAGAGTTAGAGGATTGCCTAACTTGACAAAACCTGATCATGCTATGTGCCATAAATGTCAAAGAGGTAAGATGACTAAGTCTAGTTTTAAAAGCAAAGACTATTCAACAAAGAAGATACTTGAATTGGTTCATAGCAACTTGTGTGGTCCTATGAGAACTCAGAGCTGTTCTGGTGATAGATATTTTATTCTTTTTGTTGATGATTATACTAGACTAATGACTGTTATGTTCTTGAAAGAGAAATCTGAAGCTTTCAAAATGTTTAAGTGGTATAAAGCTAAGGTAGAGAAAGAAACTGGAAAGGAAATAAAATGCTTAAGATTTGATAGAGGAGGTAAATTTATCTCTGATGAATTTACTAACTTTTGCAATGAGCATGGAATCAAAAGGCAGGTATTGGCACCAAGAACACCTCAGCAAAATGGCATTGCTAAAAGAAGGAATAGGTCTATAATTGATTGTGCTAGAACATTGATGATACAGAAGAATGTTGCCCAGACATATTGGAGGGAAGCTGTCAGCACAACTGTATATGTTCTTAATCGAGCACAACTGAAGAAGGACTCCAACTGAACACCCTATGAACTATGGTTTGGACACAAACCTACTGTAAGTTATTTCAAAATTTTTGGAAGTAAATGCTTTATCTTGAAAGATGAAAGAAATGGGAAGTTTGATTCTAAAGGAGATTAAGGGATATTTTTGGGATATTCCACTACAAGTAAAGCATACACATGTTTGAATAAGGTTACAAATAAGATTGTTGAAAGTAGTAATGTTCATGTTGATGAGTTTGATGACAAGTACATAGAGGAAAGTACAAAGGAACTGAAAGATTATGGTAGATTCACTTACATTGAACATCCAGAGTATCTACCAACACTGCAAGCTGTAACAACCGGTCAGCAGGGAAACAATGCAGTACAATAGGCACCACAAATTGATGAACATGAAGAAGCAATCGAGCAAGGAAATGACCTTGAGCAGGATGAACAAGAAAGGAGAAATCAAGTCTTGGTTAGTTTTGTAATACCCCAAAAATGGGCTATAAGTTCATTAATCTTCTATATCAACAATTCGAACGAAATCGACATCAAAGTCCTAACCTAAGGCACATCTAAACCTCATCGAATCATAATTGATTATCTTAAATTCTGCATTAGGGAATATTCCTAGCAATATTCTTAATTATCTTAATTATCTTTAATTTAATAATTATTTGGCAATAAATCACATTTATCCTAAGTTTGATTAATTGAATATTTTCATATTTAATTAATTAGATTTAATATTTGCCACTTAATTGTTTAATTAAATTTAATTCTATCTATTATTAATTGTATTATTTAATTTTGACAATAAATCCAATATCCTATGACTAATTGATTAAATTTTTATTTAATTAATTAAAGCAAGTTGTCATTATTTAATAATATAGTTTTTAATAAAAGTTTGAAAAATAATTGATTAACCCATAAATCAATTATTTATTTTTAAAAATCAGTTAAGTTGAGCATAAATCACTTTATTTATTTATTAATTCATAATTATTATGCACAATCAAAGAAACAGTTAAACTCCAAATTAGAAAATCAATGCAAGTTATTGACTTTTTGGAACTCAACATCCTTTTGGAGTTCAAAAAGCTGATCTAAACTTCTAATTTGAGTTAAAAAGCTATTTTTGCATGATTTGCATGTTTTTGTGAATTAAATTATCTTTATTTAAAAATAACTCAAAAATCAAGTTGAGTTTATTTGAGTGATTTATGGCTTTTTTTCCCATGCACCTCCAAAGCCCTGGATTTCTATAAATTAAGGCTTTAGCTCTTCATAATTCATCTCTCAAATCCACGAATTTGCATTCTCACGCTGTCGAATTGGAATTGGAAGGATCAAAGCTTATTGTGAATCCAAGCTATTGTGAGATCTTTCTAGTTTTGAGCATTGCATATCATTTAGCATAGATTCATATTATTGTTAAATCAATTCATAGCATATCAATTTTTTACATTAGCATAGATTCATATAAGTTTTTCTTTATTATTGCATAGAAAATACCAAAAAAATAGATTAATTGCATTCATATTTCATATCAGTTTTGCATTCAAATCCTTCATTTAGGTGTCATCTAGGTCACTGATCTCGATAGCAATCTGAGAACATCGATCTCACACCTACTAGAAGGTAGTAAATCACTTGGTTAAATTAGATTTCAATTTTGCACGATTTTGATTTTTACTAATCTCTAATGTTTTACTGAAGTGTTGTGTCTACAGATCAGGTACAAAATTCACACACACAAGTTTTTCCAGAAGACACCATCCTGAAACACAAATCATTGGAGACAGACATGCTAGAATGCAAACTAGAAGCAAAACAAGACAAGGTACATGTCTAATTTGTGAATTTGAACCTAAAACTGTGAAAGTTGCATTAGAGAATGAAGAATGGGTTAATGCAATGAAGGAGGAAATAGAACAAATAGAAAAGAACAAAACCTGGTCCTTAGTATCCCGACTAAAAGATAAGAATGCTATCAGTACTAAGTGGATTTACAGGAATAAATTGAATGAAAATGGTGAAGTCACAAGAAATAAAGCTAGATTAGTATGCAAGGGATATGCACAGGAAGAAGGCATTGATTATGGTGAGACATTTGCACCTGTTGCTAGATTAGAAGGAGTTAGAATGCTACTTGCATATGCTACACATAAGAAATTCAAAGTCTATCAAATGGATGTGAAGTCAGCATTTTTGAATGGTATACTTGAAGAAGAAGTGTACATTGAACAACCTGAAGGATTTGTTGATCCTGACAATAAAGACATGGTATGTAGATTACATAAAGCTTTATATGGTCTAAAGAAAGCACCGAGAGCATGGTATGAAAGACTGCATACTTACTTGTTAAGTATTGGATTTGTTAGAACAAGTGAAAACAATAATTTGTATGTGAAAGGTGATACTGATGATACTATTATCATTACTAAAATATTTGTTGATGATATTATCTTTGGTGGCTTTGATCTTTTCTGCAAGGCATTTGCTGATGAAATGCAAAAGAAATTTTAAATGTCTATGTTCGAAGAGATTAAGTTCTTTCTTGGACTTCAAGTGATTCAGCAGAGTGATGGCATATTCATCACACAATCTAAATGCGTAAAGGAAGTACTAAAGACATTTTGCATGGAAGATGCTAAACCTGTAGGAACACTGATGGCTATTGGATGCAAATTGACAAAAGAGGATGAAACTATTGAGGTAAATCAAACACTTTACCGATCTATGATTGGTAAGTTAATGTACGTAGTTCATAGTAGGCCAGATATAGCACATGCTGTGGGAATTGTTGCAAGATTTTCTGCTAACTCTAGAGAATCACACATGATCGCTACAAAAAGGATCTTAAGATACTTGAAGAAAATAGAGAATTATGGATTATGGTATTCTAAGGAAGGGAAGTTTGAACTAAAAGTTTACACCGATGCTGATTGGGCTGGAAATGTGGATGATAGAAAAAGCACCACCGAAGGAGCATTTTTCTTTGGTGAAAGACTTGTAACCTGGATAAGTAAAAAGAAGGCTTGTATTTCTTAGTCTACAGCTGAAGCAGAATATGTTGCTGCTGCTACTAACTGTTCAAACATTGCATATATCAAACAAGTGTTGGAAGGAATGAATGAGGTAATCACTGACCCGGTGATTATATATTGTGACAAAACTAGTGCTATTAATTTTTCAAAGAATCCTGTGATGCACTCTAAGACAAAGCATATATCTATTAAGTATCATTACTTAAGAGAAAAAGTGTAAGAGAAGCAAGTAAAGTTAGAATTTTTTACATCTAGAGAACAACTTGCTGATATTTTTACAAAGCCCCTACCGAAGGACACATTTGAATACTCAAGGACTAGACTTGGGGTCCGTCCCCTGTCTATCGGTCACTAAGGTGATCTGGATGTTGCATCAGCCAACTCTTATTAGAAGATCATTCATGTTGATGCAACATAATTCACACTTTGAATCATGTTCAAGGTTGTGATTAAGATTAAGAACTTGAACCGATGAGATATCAGTATACAGAGATACAGAGGAAGTATTGAACACCATAGAGAATTACTTGGCTACTACAGAGCTGATTGTTTATTTGTTTCTTTGGCATTATTGTCAAAGGGAGAGATGAACAATATGAAAGGAATGTACAACAATCAAAGGGAGAGATGAATGATATGAAAGAGGTTGAAAGGTTTGAAAATACAAGCACCGACGAGAACTATCTAAGGGAGAGACAATCTGAATGGAATGGGAGAACTGAAAAGATCACAACTACAGAAAGGTAAAGCTATATTACTTAATGCTGGTTCAGTAACGTAGTGATTAAACATATTAAGTCTATTTGACTTACAACATTTGTTCACAAAGTTGTAGAATGTATGTTTGGTATGTGTATGGTACATTTCATATTACTTGAGTTGCCATCAATGCCAAAGGGAGAGATTGTTGGACTACAACTGATTTGGAATCTGATTGAAGGATCTATGATTGCAAGATCATTGAGAAGTTTTTGATTAGATATGTAATATGATTAAATTAGTATTATGTTGTCATTGATGTCAACTAGTTTCACAACACTTATCTTGTAAGTTACTACACCAAGACATCTGAAGAAAAGTGGAAAAGAGATGAAGAACAAAAAAATCTACATGAGGAAAGATGTACATGACAGATGAGGATAAGGAACACATTGAGTAACTTGTTGATGAGTTTATGACTTGATGATATTGACTCATTATGTTGCATTCATCTATAATGAAGTATAGAGCTGAAAGACACAAAGTAGTGTTGTCGGTAAATGAAGCATTTCTAGTATACATCGATGGAGTGTAGTGTATACTGACCGTAGTATAAACCAAGCAGTTTTCACCGATGAATTTCTTTGTTAACCGAGTGAAATAGAATGAATTAAATGATTAATTTAGCTGATAAGATTGATGAGCTGGCAAGAGAATAACATTGAGGTAAAAGATAATGTTTGTTACAAAGATCAATGACTGATAAAATTCAAGGAAGATCTAACGGAGTAGATTGAAATGTGTTATTGACACAAGTATTGATAAATTTTTAAGTGGAAAAATCTATGATTGTGATTAAGTGGAAAAATTTGATGGTGGAGAAGAAAACAATTTACTCGTTTATATAAGAGAACATAATTTATTTATGAAAGTGCCGAAAGAAGAAGAAGAAGCTGCAGGATTTTTGAGTGAATAAGGTTTCATGCATTCTGATCATACTGGTTAGTGAGAAATGAGTTGCAGAGCAATTATCGAGCTACAGAGAGTAGTTACTGACGGACAGTAAGTTGATATAGTATTGAATCTGAAGTGAATTATTGATCAGAAGGATTTGTATGGACTGAATATTGATCTGTAATCTGCAATTGAAGTTGTATTAAGGTAGGTCATTTTACTGTTACATATTTAACTATTGTATATAGTCTAAATCTCTTAACCGAGTGGACTCTGAAAGTCTTATGATGTATCATTCATAGAATGAACATTGTTATCTTGTCAACCCCATAGTGAATGCTGGTTGGACGATAACTTCTAGTCTAAAATCCTCTAACAAGGTCACACCTGACAGTGTGTTTGTAACCTTTAACAGGGTTGGGTCTTAACTGACCTCACTTTAGAAGAGTGAACAATTTTGGGTTGCCGGTCCCAGGTGGTTTTTCCCTTTAAAGGGTTTCCACGTTAAATCTCTTGTGTTATGTGTTGATTGTGATATTTATTTGTTATCATACTTTTCATATTTCATGTTAGATTTGATTGGTAAATAGTTATAAGTATTAGACTGGTAATTGGTAAAAGCACAGATAGTAAGAGTTATTATTGCTTACTGACGAGCAGAACTTGAAGAAATTGTTTTGAATTATACATATTGTTTTGGGACACTGGATAATTGATTCACCCCCGTCTCAGTTATTCTAACAAAAATCTTCATTGAACCTTGGGAAGGAAATTCTGCTTCCCTACATTGAAATAAGCTGTGATTTTAGTTTGGTCATATTCCTCCCTATCTTCCTCTCTAAGATTAGCTGATGACTTTCTACCCCTCCCTTTTTTCTTGACTGATCCACAATATAGTGCACTTTTGAGAGCTGATTTTTAGAAGCCTAGATTATTAATGTTCTGATTTAATTTTTTGTTGAAAGAGCCTTCTGATCGACTTTCCAGGATAGGAACCAGGGTTTTGTGCTCTCTAATTTCCATACATCCTATTGGGTCTTCTATGTCTAACAATCTCTCTTACTCTTCCACATAATCTTTCTCTAGCAGTCTTTCAACAAAGGAGGGATGAAGAGAATTATCTGAAGGATAATTGTTAGCTGTACAACCAAAGAGATCATACACATTCTATAATCTTGGAGAAATCAAAGAATCTGATACTAATTGGGAAGGCTTTGAAATTGATTTTTGGAAGCTTTCTGAACTCCTCTCTTGAACTTTGTGCTTCAGAGGTTTGAGAGAAATTATGCCACCTTTCATTTTATTTCTTTTTGTATGATTCCCTTGATTAGGAGGAGAAGAATTCTTCAAATCTTTTTGTTCTTTGTTTCTTATCCTAGAAGACTTCCTGTAACCCAAATTTGTATTTGAAGAATGAGTCTCTAGAGTTATAGAGTTTTGAGGATCTTGTGAGGAAGGAAGTGAACAAGGAGAGCTTTTAATCTTTGTCGAGCCTCACAAGTCACATAATCTTATTTTAAGAATATCATCCTCATCTGCTGATGTTGCCTTGTTACTTGGTAGCCCCTCGATTGAGAGCTTCTTTGCCTTACCATAGATAGATACTGTATCTTCTCAAAGCACTTGATCTACAAATTTCTCTAACATTTCCATTTGATCTTCCATGAACCAGAGGGAAATTATTTGTTCCATAATCTTGTGGTTTAATCTTGGAACATATGGAGTGAGGGCGTTCTCCAAAGGAAATGGGTTAGAGATGTCTACTACCCATCTGTTTCCAAGAATCACATTGAGGGCTTTTGTGTTTATCAGACAACTTTTGCCTGAAGGAATGGTACTTTGGCAGACTTTTACCTCTAGTGTTCACCCTAAGATTGGTTTAGTGTCCAAGGGATCCTCCTTCCTGACATAAGTTGAAGGTAAAAGGTACTTATGACAAGTGTGTTGAGTGTTCATAGACCTTTTGATCTTCTAGAATAAAAGCCAAAGAAATTTTTTTAGGCTTTTTGAAAACTTATCCAAACCCTGTTCTCTTGAGTTGTAAGCTGAAGAAACCTGCTCTCCCACCTCTAGAGGAGGATCTGAAGAGGATGGCTATTGGTTGATATTTAGCATTGGGAGCTTGTCCTGAACTATTGATTCTGCATTACTAGGGGTACCCTTCTCAAGGAAAGATTCCCTGTCTGGATCATATGAGATAATCTAGATCCAAATTCCAAATTTTGAGATGATTTTGATAGATTTGGGAAGCTCTTTCTCAATATTCATGAGCAAGCATATCCAGGTAGAAGCCAAGGCCCTATCGGAATGGTGAGATAGATAGATTCCTAATTTGTTGGCAACAATTTGTATAATATCCATGTCTTTATATTCCACTGGAAGATTTAAATTGATCCACATAGGAATGAACTTGATGACATTTTTTGAGCTGTTAAAATTAGGACTCCAATGTTTCATGTGAAGGCTAGAATTTTTGTAAAACCACCCATTTTTTTTGAATATCTTGTCTCTACTGAGCTTGTCTTAGAATGCAACTAAAAAATACCCTACTTCATTATCTAAAGAATCAATCTGGGAGAAGTTTTCCTAGTTTGTGGAAGCCCATGTCTTAAACTCAGTGTAAGACAAGTTAACGTTCCAAAATTTACAGATAACTCCATGTTGAAGGAGGAAGAAATTACTTTGCTTAAGTAGTTCATCAGAGAAAGTGATAGAAGGTACATGTTCTCTTTTTAAAGACTCAAACTTGTCTGAAGGAAGTAGAGGAGAAATGTCTTGAGTTACCATGGTGCCCCATATAGCTTGGTTGTTGAGATTGGAGGAGAGATTTTGAGGATTTGTGGAAAGAACTTGCTCCATGCAATTTTTCTGTATCGGTTTCCATATTTTGGAAGAAGCTTTAGAGAGGTCTTTAGTTTTGTTGGAATATCCTGACATCCTATTTGATTTGAGGAGTTCATTTCTCTTTCTGTGAATAGCCCAATGAATTCTTGTCCAAGCTTTTTTGGGAATAGGAGGTTTGAACGGTCTTCCCAGAGTAGTGGTTGGGAAGATTGGAATAAGAATTGGATTAATGGAAGCAGTTCTTCGATTCCTTTGTCCAATCCCAAGCTTTGGAAGTTGTAAAAAAGACTGTTTATTTTGAATTTGATGAAAATTTGAATTTCTTTGTTCTTTCCCTATTTCTTTGTTCCGAATGAAATGACCCTACCATTGACTATTTCTTGGATCCTATCTCCAAGTATATGTCCTAGTATCTCTATCTTCATGGGAACTCTGGAGCCTTGTTTTAGATTGGTTGCCATGCCTTCCATATTTGAATTCTTGAAACCCATTACCTTGAAGTGTTGAGCTGATCCTAGTATGTCTTTGACTGTTGGGATAAGGTTCTCACCTAGCCCATGAGTTTCTTGGAAAATCTCTCCGCATTCCTGGAAAATCTCTCAAGAGCCATGGATGTCTTCTTACTGCCATGATTTCTTGATCACTAGATTAATCTGTTGAATTGTTAAAGTTACTATTAAATTATTTAAAAAAAATTAATTTTTATTTTGCATAGATGACATAACTTGAAGACATTTTATGATTTTTTATTTTGTTAAGGTTAGTGTATAGTTATGGTTACATTTAGGGTTACTATAATATTTTTATTTACCATTTATGTAGGGTAAATGGAAGGGTTATGGTTACAATTAGGGTTAGGGTTTAACATTAGAATTTTCATTAGTATCACATTTAATGTAGGGTCAATGGTAGGGACATGGTAACACTTATATTGAATGGTTACCATATTATGAGAATTATAATGTTAACAATAACACATTAGAGTTAGGGTTAGGGTTACGATTGGGGTGAGGGGTTAGTGTTAGGGGTAGGATGAGATTAAGGTTGTGGTTAGGGATATGATTCTATGTTTATAGTTAGGATTAGTATAAAAGTTATGTTTACCATTTTACCTATGGTTACAATTAGGGTTATGGTTTAACCTTAGGAGTAGTATTATGTGAATGGTTACAATTACAATTACAGTTAGTATTAAGCTTAGTGTCTCATAATAAGGTTGTGGTTTAGGATAGGATGTTATGTTTACAGTTACGTGGTGTATCATATTTAGTGTAACATTTAGGGTAAAGATCAGGGTAAGGGGTTAGGGTTAGGATTAGGGTTAGTAATATGGTCAAGATTAGTAATAGTTACTATTACACTTAGGATTATGACTGGGGTTAGGGGTTAGAGTTACAGTTAGGGGTAATCTTAAGGTAAATTTTATAGGAAGATAATGAATATAGATAAAAATGGGATGTATGTTGTACAAGTAAGATTTGTATCGTACTTAGTAGTACAGTTATAGTTAGATTTAGGGTTAGGGTTGGATTTAGAGTTTTAGTAAATGTTTAGTACAATTAGGGTTGGAAAAGATGGTTTAGAGTTAGGTTTACTATTAGTATATTGGTTACATGTAGAGTTAGGGTTAGGGAAAGGGTTAGAGATAGTTTAATGTCATGGTAATGGTTAGGATATAGTTTTAATTTAATTTTCATTTCAGATTTAGTTTTAATACTTTATTTTATATAGTTTTAAGATTTAGTTTTAATATACTTTATTTTATATAGATTTAGATGTACAATTAGTATATTGCTTATATGTAGAGTTAGGGTTAGGGTAAGGGTTAGAGTTAGTTTAAAATCGTGGTAAGGGTTATGATATAGTCTTAATTTAGTTTTCATTTCAGATTTGGTTTTAATATTTTATTTTATATAGATTTAGGTGTACTATTATTATATTGGTTACATGTAGAGTTAGGGTTAGGGAAAGGGATAGAGTTAGTTTAATGTCATGGTAAGGGTTAGGATATAGTTTTAATTTTAGATTTAGTTTTAATACTTTATTTTATATAGTTTTAAGATTTAGTTTTAATAATTTATTTTATATAGTGTTAGGTGTACTATTAGTAAATTGGTTACATGTAGATTTAGGGTTAGGGTAAGGGTTAGAGTTAGTTCAATGTCATGGTAAGGGTTAGGATTTAGTTTTAATACTTTATTTTATATAGAGTTAGGTGTACTATTAGTATATTGGCTACATGATAAGGGTCACAATTAGGTTTAAATCAAACATACTGTTATGGTCAAGGTTAATATTTGGTTGACTGTTAGACTAAGATTAGGGATGTGGTTACCGATTGGATGTAGGTTTTAGAGTTATCATTAATATACTAGGTAGTGTGATATTTAGGTGTAGGGTTGGAGTATTTGGTTAGGGAAAGGGTTTGGTATAGTTTTATAACATTGATTAGGGTTAGGGTTAGAAGTAGAAATAATTAAAATCTATAAGATGTCCTTTGTTATTAATTTCTCACATTTATTTGGCACATCCATTGAAGGCATTAATATTAGAAATATAGAGTTCAATAAAACATATTGCAAAACCTTGCAAGTATAATGGTAAAGATCAGTTGAATAGTCAAACCAATTTATTTTTCTCTTGTTCATGAAACTTACACAGATGAAAGGGGAAATATAAGTTCCACTATAACTATTTAGATGAAGTAAGAAGTGTGAAAGAAAAGATAAGAATGATCTAAATACAAAACAATTCTCTGCAATGGTGCAAGTACATCACATATTCTTCAACGATTAAGATGTTATTGTGACCCTTATTTGAATAATGATCATGATATACTTCTTTCATCATTAAAGGAAACACATCTACTTTTGTAGATGTATCACACAAAATTTTTGCAACATCTTCCACCTGCATTATTTCCAGTTCCTAAAAAACAATCAATTGCTAACACTACATTCTCCACAACTTTGATTATATTTGTGCACAAGTCTACAATTATTTGTGTACACTTGTCAAATTCAATCTCAAAGAAATAATTTGAGGCCACCCAAGCAACTGCGCTCATAACCATGATGTTTGACTCTCTATTAGAGGCTGCCATAGGTTGAATGGTATGTTGTAAAGTTTTAAACAAACACCATTACATAGAAATAATCAAAATAACCATGTTGCATTTCCATTTGGAACTTTACATGTTACTTATAATGGAGTAGAATGTATTAATGTGTGGAAATTTTTTATTTAAATTAATGAAAATTTGGGTATCGAAACATGATATGATTTTGATTATTGATACACATTGAAACAAAAGTGAACACTATTTCAAAATATCATAAACTAATTTATTGCTTAAGAATAATTGAGAACAATTTTGACACAAAGTAGGAGAATAATTAATAATGCATTTCTTAATAGCAAGACATGATTAGAGTACTGTTGTCACTAAGGATTGAACTTGGATAAGCTAAGTGTGAACCTATAAATCTTGTGAAAAATGGGACTAGTTTTAGGCTGTGGGTAACCTATCAGAAAGTAGACCTCCGGATTAGGGGCCAACTTCCCCTTGAATCACGTTGAAACTTGACAAAATTTTGGAGGAAAAGGGGAGAGAGTGCATGAAATTAAATAACTGGAACTAAACTTAGGTGATCCACCAAATTTATAAAGATCCACAATTTGAAACAAGCTTACAAGGACAACTGAAAAAAAATCTACAACTCACAACTTGACCCTATTGCCTTGAACTTTTCAGAAATAATCAGGTACCTAGAATGCAAGGAGGGAAAGGACTTTCACAACTAAAAATCTAATTATGTACATAGATTAAGACTTCAAAGGACAAAAAAACTCTCCAAATACTCAATTGAACCAATATGCAGACTAAGGACATAATGACATCACAATAATCTTGGCATACAACTCATTAAGAAAATTCAAAAAAATAATAGAGACAAGAAGGATCAATTTTTTGAATTCACTGTAAAAGAAGCTAAGTACAAAATGTGTTTCTCAGAGCTACAAACATTCACCTCCAAGTGAGATAGAATGGAATAACTCCCTCAATCACTGAAGTGAGAGGTATATATAGACAAAGCCTCAGAATTTGCATTCATGGCCCATGAAATATGCCTCTCAAATCTAGATATAAGATTCCTGGATTTGTAGGGGTAGGTGGGAAGGTGAAATCCTAAAAAAGATATAAGTTATTAAATATGCCCTATCCCCTTTTGATTATGCTTTAAAAAATATTATGACAAGTGATTTATAAAATATCATTTGTCATAATTTACAATAAAAATGCATGATTTACATTTATTTATTTCCCCTACATGTGGATTTTAAATGTTTGATTATGTTTAATATATAAGCTCTCAACCCAAAACAAGGGGAAGACCTATTTATAAATATTTACATTTTTATGGTTAAATTAACCCACCTATTACATGAATAACATATGTTTTAGTATGGTTTATTTGGAGGTTTTAATGTTTTAAAATGATAAGTTCTCAACCCACTTTAAAAAAGGGGAAAAACTACCCAAAACATTTACATCTTTCAAAAATTAACCCACCTAGCATATGGGCCCTAGCATTAATTTGTTTATGAATAAGGTTCTCGATCCCAAAGGGGAAAACCCTTTCAATAAACATAAACTTTTAAAAAAAACAAAATGGATTTAAAGGATGAGAAAATTGCCCAAGCATCATACACTTCTACTGCTGGCAATTTGGGGAAAATGCAAGTTTTTGATTTGGACTTGGGTCTTTGAACTTTGAGCTTGGTTTTGGAAACTTTCGGCCTTTTGACCTCTCTTCACTGATCTAAGGTAGGCATTGTTAATCTTCACTGGTTTTCATTTCTCCTACAGATTCTTGATGACATAATGTATTAGCTGTTTGAGCATCTATATTTTGAGGGCACACTATTTACTTGATCATTTGCTGGCATTCATGTATAGTATAGATTAATGCTGGTGTTATTCTCTGTTGTATGGCATTGAGCTCATTGTTATACTTTGAGGGCCTTATAGCTATGAGCTAGGGCATCATTTTATTGCATTTGACCATGCCCTTTGAATTTTCTATTGTATTAGATGGCACCATTGCTTACATATAGTTTGTTGTTGATATATCATTGCTCATTCATTCATGGATTCTCGGGCATCATTTTATTTCTAGTACCTTTTAATGGTTCTACTAGGCCCCATGAGCTATAAGCTAGGGTATCCATTGTATTCATTCTCATGGCACCATGCCCTCTATTTATATACACCCGCTTCTGTTATTTTTATGAGATACTCACTATTTATGGTCACCAATTGAGGACCCTCGAGCCATACATTAATGGTTACTATTGTGTTTTCTTGCACAATGATATGTCTTAAACCCGTGGGCTATCTATGACATCACTTATTGTTTTCAATGATGACTATCCTATGACTTACAACCCGTGTTCTATCTATCGCATTATGGTTTGCTTCATTATTATGATTGTGATTGCTTGAAATACTTTTCATTGTTTCTTCCATTGTATGGAGTTAGGGCATCATTTTGACTCCATTGGTGCTACTAATCCTCTTTCATGCTCACAACCCGTGAGCTCTTGAGCATTATGATGCTTCACTACTTGAATTCATTGTTTTGATGTTATGGCATGCTTTTATTTTTGTATTCTCATGGTGCCATTGATCCTACTGTCACATGTGGCAGCTTAGTGTTCATTTTCTATTGCTATGATAACCACTGGTGTCCATTGGGCCCATGAGCTTTATGTAGAAGCATTGTATACTGTTACTACCTTTTGATAGTTGACTATGATTGTTTTCATTATAATGACTTCATTCTTTGCTTGATGTCACTCCATTGTATGGGACTTAAATCTTTCTCAAAACAATATCATTGTTGTTTTTCTATTTTGAACACATGCAATCATGCCATTGCATCACTCTTTACTAGTATTAACATATCAGTGATGGTGATTCCATTTCACCATGGTGATCAAAATGTATTGGTTCAAGGTTAAACAAAAGTGTGAAACCTCCATCAGATTTTGTACCTTGATGTCTGACACCACTATGCTATCATTTTACTAGGTAGCTCACTTCTTTATCTTAAAATGTAGATTTGAATACTTCCATGCCATGGATATGTGATAGTACTTGGAATGTAGATTGTGTATCTTTTTCTCCATGATTTACTCACTACATGAAATAGACCTCTTTGCATTTGTGCACCATGCTATGATGTGATGACTTTTACTTGAAATCCATGATGTACTTCTCAAAATGCAGATTTGATGCTTTTCTCCTTTGATTTGATGATGATGTACCCTGTATTACTTATGCTTGATCATGACTACCTTGTGTTGATTGACATGGCGGGTTACTACCATGGATGCATCATTTGGAAATGATGCCATAGAAACACTAGATGGAAAAACAACATCTGGTGTTGTTGTTGCACTATTTGGATGATGTAGTCACAACAGTGATTCACCAGGTGTTAATAGAGACATAAATGCATCCATTCACTTCTTCTTTCAAAGTTGATTTATTTTTTGTGCTTCCATTTTTTCTATACTTGTAATGTGTTGTGAATGTTGAATGTTCCATGGCCACTTTTGCTTGCTGACTGCTTACACCTTTTAGACCAGTGCTCCTCCTTGAGGCTGTCAGGGTAGTCAGAAACTCTGTGGGAATAGGGCTTTTGACAATGCTGACAGGTTCAATGTAGGGTACTATGAGGACCTAACACTTGATCATGAGTTCTCTTGGCCCTTAATGTCTCTATCAAGGAGATTTGGGCTTCCTGAGATTTCTCACATTACAGGGCAACATCATTCACCACATTTCAAGACCTTGTGATTGTTGTTGTTCATACAATCACTTGTCCTTGAGAATGGCCTTTAAAGAGGTCATCCTCTTAGGACATGTGATTTTATGGATGAGGGTAAACATTAGTATCACAACTTCTTCTGTATCTACACAAGGAACAAACAAGTTAGTAAAACATGGTATTTTATTTCCTTTCTGTAGCATATTTTTGAGTGGACATACCTTGTAGCATAGTTTATTTTTAGAAGTGTATGGATGACTACAGACATGAAAAATTTTAGATGAGGATAAGTAATAGGAGGCCATTCATTTCTTAGAGCCTTTGGAACTAACCCCATCTCTCTTTTCTTTGCAGGTTCTAGATCATACAGGAGCACACTAGATTCATACTTGGTTCAAAACTTCATCACTTCAGGCAATGTCTAGTACCCTTATTATTTATGTTCATCTTCTTATGTATGCCTATATTCATGCATATTCTTCTGAAAGTTGGCTATTCTCATGACCTGTGTGATCTCAGATGATCTTATGTTTGAGTTATTTTCCTTGTATAGTACATACAATTTATTTGGTAGACATGTAATCTTTAGATATAGATGTTTCTTTTTCCTTTTACATGTACCCCATCTAGTGAACACAAATTAAACAAGATCATATAATAATACAAACTAGCTAGGGTACTATAGTCACTCATTTAGTAATTAGGTTACCAAATTCGGTTGGGCATGAAAATATGGTAACATTTATGGTGACCTCAGCTGAGTGCTTGCCTGCTAAGTACCCTTGACCATTTACCTTTTGCATCCATTGGGAACATAGTCTCTTGAGTCTCAAAACTAAACCTAGCTCCCATCAAAACAATGTCCTTCTTGCTCGTAAAATCTCTGAGTTCCCGAGACAAGTTGGCACTTCTCTGAGAGACTTATCATGTGAGGATTGATGATTTGTATCAGTGGGCACTCAACTCACTAGTACCAACCATTGATGCTTTCTTGATGGATCTTTGCAGTGTAGCATCAATGTGTCTCTGGATTATTTCTAACCACACAACAACATTGAAACTAAAAACAAACTTGTGCTAGAGCACTTAGGGAACACCAAAAATTCTACCCTACCCTATCCTAACTAGTATTAGAAAAATGGTCAAAAAAATCCATTGACTAGACTATTGAAATAAATTCCCATCCTCCTCAGAGTGTTATAACTTTAATATTTGATTCCAACAAGGAGAATATGGAACACAAAAAAATACCGAACTACTTTGCATATCCACTCTTTAAATTGGTAGTCCAGAGTACTAACCTTAAACAAATCATATGTGTTGTCTTCCCAGGGAGGTTGACAAGATATAACAAGCTCCTGGTCATAAAGAAATGGATCTTTAACACCATCCTCCACTGAATCCTTAAGCATGGATGTTTCATTTGACCCCATCTGAGTAAGGTATCTAATAGGACACCCCCTTGAGAGTATGAAACCATGCCTTTCTTTCTCAGTATGCACCTTATGAATGACCTCAACATGCTGATCAAAAGTTTTCCCCTCCATGATGGCTTGCCATACCAATTCTTCTTCTAGAGTTAGAGGATAATCTTCTTCTTTTGTTGGAACAACTAGTAGCTCATCAAAGCTATCAAAAATCATTGGTTGTTTCTCATGGTGTAGGAAACATGATCCTTGAGAGCTATTTTGTTGTGAAGAGCCTTCCACCACTTTATTGTAGGTAGGTCTAGATTCTACAATTGGGACAACATTAACCTCCTGAAACACAAACTCTTCTTTAAGAACATGGATACTACTATCTATTTTAGGAGGATGAGGAACATCAACAAGAGTTGAGTAGAAAACATCAATTATGGAATCAAAATCTTCTTGTTGTTCTAAGTTAGCGGCAATTATATCATCTTTATCACTGCTAATATAATCAAAGAGCTCAACCGATAGATCTTATTGCTGGAAATTTGGCTATACTGGTGTATATGACTTAATATAATGTTGTCATTATGGCAACAAAGTCATATAGTCTTTTGGAGTCAGTACACCTAATGAGAAGATTAGAAATTGGCTAAGTGTTGAAGACTAGATAGTATACAAAGTACCTAAAGGTTAGAGCATCAGCGCACGTGCATACGATAGAATTATGTTATGTGCCATAGAATTTAAGTTGGTAAGATCATATTCATGCTAAGTCTTAGAGTGCATGATCAGAATATTCAGTATGAGAAAGCTACAGAGAGTTCAAGTTGCACAGACAGTGAATGCCAAAGAAGAACGGTGCAAGCAATCGACTATTGGTATTTTGGTTAGCGGTTATATTATTGTTGTGTAAGGGCTATGAAACTATTATAATTAGGTTATATAAACTTAATGATGTTTGTTTGTAAACACACTTGAGCCAATTCATTTGGACACATTGTATGTAATCAGTTAAAGGGCCGACCTAGTTAATTGTTTTGTATGCACATATAAATATTAGATGCGCCATTGTAATTATCATATGAGAGTTGTGAGAGAGTTAAGAAAAGTAGAGAAAAAGTGTGTGAAGAGTTGTTAAGATGTATTAAAATTTTTCAAGAGGTCAAAGCATTAGTGCATCAAAGGAACTAATCAGACAAGAACTGTCATAGTGCCAGTTCATCCAGCAGATATAGTGTGTATCAGAGATCAGAAGGATGTAGCCTTCACCACTTGAGAAGTGAGCTCTAGGAAAGTGAGTCCACACCCCTAATAGGGTTATTGTGAAATAATCCTAATAGGGTCTGACCCTTGACCAGGTCACTGTACTAAATATATTGTAAAGAAACTCCTAACAGGGTTAAGGATCTTCTAACAAGGATCATAAAACACTAGTACAAATTATTAGTGGGTGTCAATTCCCACCGGGGTTTTTACCTATTTGGGTTTCCCCATAACCACATTGGTGTTATGTGTTGTTTTCATGTTTCTTATTTATGTTGATGTTCATTTTAGTACTTAAGCATTCAAGTTAAGTTCAAAGAGCAAAGTAAAAAGATTAAATACAATGAACATTGATTCACCCCCTTCTCATTGTTCCCATTCCTAACAATTGGTATCAGAGAACTAGTCCTCAGAAAAGAAGTTTAACCACTTGAGGAGATCATGGACAAAGCAGAAATGAAACATCTGAAAAGAAATCTTGAAGCTGCTCTTGAAGACCTGAATAGATCTGGAAAATAAATTGAGGAACTAAAAGAAAAATTCAGTGATGCTCAAATAGTCATTAAAAGGCTAAGAAAAGATTTGAAAGAATGCTCTACTAGTGATTTAGGGATAATGATAAAAAAGCTCAATGAATAAAATTCATCCTTGAAAGAACAGATTAAAGAATTGGATGATAAGTTGACTAACAATCAGGAAGTCTATGATGAACAGATCAAAGAGAACCTTCAAGTGAATGAAGAATTGAGGCAAACAAACATGGAAATCTTGGAGCTAAGAAACAACAAAGAAAGCTTGGAAACTGAATTAAAAGAGGCTAAGAATCAAATTGATAAATTGCACACAAGTAAGGACCTAATTGAATATCAATTGTATGCGCGGAAACTTAAAGGAAATATTAAAGGCATTGGATTCAATGAAGCAAAAAATCAGATTGACAACATGTGAGGAAGAATGAAAGCGCCAGAAGACACCATAGATACTAAGGAGGTTGGAATTCAAGCTAAAGATCATGTTGAGCCAGTAGATTGAACTTGTTATGCATGTAACAAGCATGGACATATAGCAAGGAACTATATAGAGGTAAGACCTTTCAATGGCTACTATTATTCATGCAATAAATTTGGTCATAGAGCTATGAATTGTAAGACAAGTCAGAAAAATAAGACTCAGCATAATCAAAGAAATTAGAATCAGTCAAATGTAAGAAGTTATTAGAATGTTACATGTCAGATATGTAACTATAATGGTCACTCAACTAGACAGTGTAAAATGGTAACCCATGTTAATGTGCCGAGGAATATAAGGCCTCCATTCATTTGTCACTCTTGTAACAAGGCTAGACACATCTCAAAGTTCTATAGATCAAGAACGCAAAGTCAGGAAAGCCCTAGAAAGCTAGAAGAATCAATATTGGACATTGAAGGAGAAGTCAAGTTTGTGAAAGCTTCAAAAGATATGAGCTTGATTTGGTTAGAGGAAAAGAAGGATAAGTTTGATGAGAATGTATTAGATGCATCCAAAGTGGATGTACCCTCTACATCTGGATGAATGGCCCTCAGGGTCATAGGGGGAGCTAATTTAACTCTAGACCCCTGCGCAGCTAGTATACTCACCCTCGGAGTATGCGCCTTTGGATTTAACCTTTTGGAGAATAATAGAGGCTATGTGCAAGAGAGCACTTCCTGAATGATAGCAGAACAAAAGTTGGAGATTTTCAATGAAAGTTCGGTTTAAGTGGCAAGCATTAATGGAAGAATTTTAACTTTAAAGTACACAAAAGCTTTTAGATCTCTCATTGCATTCAAATTCAGAGTGATTGGAGCGTAGAGGAGCCCTATAATTTTAGTGTGAAGGATTGCAGATTGATTCACCAATGTTTAGCAAGTACATTTGATCCATTGTGGAAGCCCTAATCTATCGCGCTGATTCAGAAGTCCTTGAGATCATTTGGAAAGTGATATACAAGTAAGTAATGGCTACCCCCATTATATTTGATGTGGCTGAGAAGAAGAGATATGTGTTTAAGAGGCATCCATTCAAGTCCATACTAGATGATCTAGAAGGTGCATTCTCCCACACTCCGATGGGTGTTATGCATGTGGAAGATATCAGGGCATACATATATTGCAAGAAGGAACCAATAGGTTTGGATAGAATAAGAGCACACATGGAAATAATGATGAAACCTGATAAAACCTTCATGGATGAGTATGCACAGCTTGAAAACCTCCCGATAATTGAATATGCGACTACATATGAGTTCTATGAGTCTGAATGGATAAAGATTCTACTGAGAAGGATTCATGATGACCTATTCTAGATAGGTGAAGTTCCAGTAAGGATCACAAGTGATCTAATTCATGAGATGACAAGTCTCTCTAAGAAAGGCATCATTCTTCCAACAGGCAAGGATGTGAGAAAACTAGTTGAGCAAACCTGCAAATCAAGAAGTGATAGGTGTAGAATAAAAATAGAGCCTATAGAAAAGAAAGACATCAAATTGATGTCCATGATACTAGAATATAGGTTCCAGCACACCAGTAGAGTAAACATTGTGTCAGTGGCCACCATTCTAGCAGCAATAAGGTTGGTAAGAGAGAATGGAGAGTTTAATCTATGTGAGATCTTGCATGCACAACTAATTAACAACACGAGCCATCAAGCATGACAAGACCAAGATATTTAGGTTTGGGTCCCTAATTATCTATATGTACTTCCATATTCTTGGAAAGGTGTCTGATTTGTATCTAGACAAATCTACTCCCACTATGCCTCAGATATCGTTTAAGGCATCCATAGAAAGTACCCTTAAGGATTACATGACACTAGAATTGAAAAAATTTAAGGCTAAAATGAAAATGAGATATAGGATTCCATAAAGCATTATAGAGAAGTACAAAGACACCATTTGTTTCATGGTAGAGACTGATACAACATGCATGGAGGCTGTTGAACCAAGAACAAAGTGGATTCATCAACTAGGATATGAAGTTGAAGAGCCTATTGTAGAGGCTTATGCTCAACTTCTATTGTCAGCACCAAAGGACCCCAATGAACCTAGATGGGGGACTTATGAAGAGAAAACAAGAGAAGTACATGCTGTATTGAACAATGCAGCAACAAAAAGAAAAGTTGCCAAGGTTACTTTGGAGATCTTGAAAATTCATGGAGTATCTCAAGCAGACTTAGACAAAGCAAGGCAAGAGTAGATTTCTTTGGAGATAGAGAGCGCAGGGGAAGAAAAGACATAACCTGATGATCCAAAGATGAAGAAGGTGAAAATTGAGAAATTTGATGATCCGAAGGGTAAATCAAGTGATACCCCTTCTACGCCCAAGGTAACTATTGACCTTACCACTCCTCTTGAGTATAGGGCAATGCCTAAGAGGAATAAAGAGATTAGCACTGGTCATCCATCCTCATGAGTAACAAGAAACATGAAAAATACCCAAGCACCTCCAGAAGTAAGTTTCAAACCCAGTCTCAGTGTGCTAAGTTCAAGGATTATTGATGAAGGTAGGATAGATCAAGTAGGGAAGTTCTATGAAAAGTATAGTGAAATTGAAAAATTAGAAATTCATGGAATGATTGTCAAACATATGCTAAATTTCAAAAAGATAGTCCTAGAATTGGTGACTACGATTCCAGATAATGTATAGAACATATTAGAATTCCTAAAAAGACAAGCCATTGAAGAGGACCTAAGGATAAGGGAAAAGATCTTAGATTAAACCCTCCCAGTATGCTCGCTAGAAGAGAAGACTTTATTGTTAGATTTTTTGAAGCCACATCTTAGAACCAAGTCAAGGACTTTACATATAATGGACAAGAATTATGAATTGGTTGCTAAGGAAATAGAGAAAGCCTTTGAGAAGGTTTTCTTGAACATGCACATTTACCCACCTACTGCGCCCATAGCTCAAGTGCCCTCAAAGGAAGTCAAAGTGGTAGAGCCCACTAATGTACCTATGAAAGGTCCCCAGGACTCAAAACCTATAGTTGTAGCACCCATAGAGGTAGAGAAGCCTGTGCCTATGGCAGAATCACACAAGGATGAAACAATTTTCATTGACAATGTTGAAATTGTATTGGCAGCCTTAGACATTGCTCTGAACAAATTTGAAGAAGCTTTTGTAAGCACTCAAGAGGCTGAGAATTTATGTGGTAACACTTCTCCCAATCTACAAGAAATACTGATTGAAGATATGACAAAAGTGGAAGAAGAAAAGAAAGAAGAAGAAAAAGAAAAAGAAATAGAAAAATAAGAAGAAAAGAAAGAAGAAGAAAAGATGCAAGAGGAGAAAGAAAAAGAAGAAGAAAAAGGAAATGAAACAACATATAAGCCATATGTTGAAATAATAAATGAAGTAAAGCTAGAAGTGATTGATAGCACTCCCATCACTCCCTCAACATCATTGTTGTCAAGCTTGACACCTGACACCACCAGTTTGGACTCATGGGGAGAAGAAGACCTAATCAAGTTTAGTGTCTTAGCTATGGAGAAGGCTAAGGAGAAATAGGTAATGAGGAAGCCCATCCTTATAGAATCAGTAAACATCCTGAACAACTTGTTACTAGAAGATAATAAAGTGTCCAAGGTACACTCTATTGATGATGTAAGTGCAATTCTTTCACAATTCAAGAGTAATTTCTCTATCTTGGAAAAATCAGCATCATTAGTTGTAGAGGAGAAGTATATACAAAAAAGATTAAATGAGTTGGTCAGTAACTTCTCACTAAACCTTAGTTCATTCAAAGTTGGACAAGAAACTTTGAAAGATTTTGCATCAAAAGGAAGAAGAATTATTGCTGACTATATGAATCAAGATAATTTGACAGTCGACCACTATAAGAAGATTCAAGAAGCAGAGGCCTTGATTGAAAAGGTGAGGCAGTTAGTAGAAGATCCCTCTACTGATATAAACATATGTAACAATGTATATCAGGGATAGATTGACAAAATTGAGAAGGTAGAAAAGGAGATGTCAAAGATAAGGGCTAGGCAAACTCAACTTAGAAATGCTCTTACGCCCTCCCTATATGTGTTGATTTAGAATATCAAGGAGATCAATGCCACCATGGTGAGATATGATCAAGGTCCTAGTTTAGATTTTGAGAAGATGGAGAAACTACAATATGCCTTATGCGTCCATCTCCAAACAATCAATGCACTGATTGCATTTTGGAAGCAAGAGATCCAAAATTTACAGATTGCATACCCGAATGTACTTTCAATGTAAGTACTTGTATAGATTCAGTTTTGTAACACCTTTTTCATTAATGTCAAAGGGGGAGTATGTATAGAATATGGATCTATATCTATGTAAAAATATATAAGGGAGATATAAGAGAGTATGATTAAGTATTTTTGTATTAAGGGACAGTTAGTAACTTTTCCATATTTCTTTGTTGCCATCAATGAAAAAGGGGGAGATTGTTGGAAAGTTGACTATACTGATCTATATTACTTAATATAATGTTTTCATTATGGAAGCAAAGTCATATAGTGTTTTGGAATCAGTGCACCTGATGAGAAGATCCGAAATTAGCTAAGTGTTGAAGACTGGACAGTATATAGAGTACCTAAAGGTCAGAGCATCAATGCACGTGAATAAAAATGAATTATGGTATGCACCCTTGAAGTTAAGTTGGTAAGATCATGTTCATGCTAAGTCTAAGAGAACATGATCAGAAGATTCAGTATGAGAAAGATACAAAGAGTTCAAGTTGCACAGACAGTGAATGCCAGAGAAGAACAGTGCAAGTAGCCGATTGTTGGTATTTTGGTTAGCGGTTATACTATTGTTGTGTAAGGGATATGTGCCTATTGTAATTAGGTTATAGATAATTAATGATGTTTTTTTGTAAACATGCTTGAGCCAATTCATTTGGAAGCATTGTATGTAATCGGTTAAAGGGCCAACCTAGTTAATTATTTTGTATGCACATATAAATATTAGATGCACTATTGTAATTATCATATGAGAGTTGTGAGAGAGTTAAGACAAGTAGAGAAAAAGTGTGTGAAGAGTTATTAAGATTTATTAAATGTTTGGAAGAGGTCAAAGCATCAGCGCATCAAAGGAAATGATCAGACAAGCAATGTCACAATGCCAGTTCATCCAGCAGATATAGTGTGTATCTAAGATTAGAAGGTTGTAGCCTTCACCACTTGAGAAGTGAGCTCTAGGACAATGAGTCCAAACCCCTAACAAGGTTATTGTAAAAGACTCTTAATAGGGTCCAACCGTTGACCAGGTCACTATACTAAATATATTGTAAAGAAACTCCTAACAGGGTTAAGGATCTTCTAACAAGGATCATAAAATACTAGTACAAATTATTAGTGGGTGTCAATTCCGACTGGGGTTTTTACCTATTTGGGTTTCTTGATAACGACATTGGTGTTATGTCTTGTGTTCATGTTTCTTATTTATGTTGATGTTCATTTCGGTACTTAAGCATTCAAGTTAAGTTCAAAGAGCAAAGTAAAAAGATTAAATATAGTGAAAATTGATTCACACCCCCCCCCTCTAAGTGTTCGCATTCCTAACACTTGTATTGTCTTTTCTTTCTCAATATAAGAAGGCATTTATTTGAATAGATCAGTTAGGGACTCACCTTCTTCACTTTCTTCTTAACCATTGTCTTTCTACTCTAATTCATCACGTTGTAACAAATCTAGTTGTTCCTCATGGTCATTATGAAAAAGTACACCTAAAAGACAAGATTCATCTTCTTCTTGGTGATTTGAAATGCTATGAGGTGTAAAGATCTCTTGAGGGATTTTATCATAAGGCTTTATTTGCTAGAGGATGGGTTCATTGTCACTTGGGAAGGAAAACCTTTTAGGCATATGCTCTATAGGAATAGAATAGAGTGACTAGAAATCTGGGGTGGGATCATGAAGAGGCTCTAAAAATCCATGGAGGTTAGGCCCCTGTTGACTAGGATTCTGAACTAAAGGAGAAATCCTAAAGCTAGGAACTTCAATAGAAGTGCTAGGGGACTTACCAGGCAGGAAAGTTAGAATTTGAGCCTTGTGATTCTCCTGCCTGACTTGCAAAGCCTCTAGGTCCTTCTATTTTGTAGGGAAATGCACCTCTTGGCTTGTATCTCCTTGAAACTTCGGACACACTGGAGAAGCCTCAACCTTAGCAAAAAGAGGCATCTCCTCCTAGATCTCCTTTTTTACAAGATTTGACATTTTGAAACCCATACATAAGGTCCAAGAAGGTCGCCAAGACTACATTAAGTTTTCATTGCCCTTTGGTGGATCTGGTGAACTTGCTTGTATTGGGGCAGCAACAACTGCTTGATCTTTCTACCTTGGTGATTGTGACAACAAGTTCTTAATCAATTGATCTTTTTTTGAAATCTCTCCAGCAAGTATCTCTCACTCATGATCATGAAATTCATCATTTAATACTAACTCTTTTAAGAGATTCTCTTGATTCTTTGTAGCTATCAGATAGATGACCCCTACTAAATCTTTATATTCCTTGATCTTCTCTTCATAGGCTTTCTTTTGTTGGTTCTTCTCTTCAAGGGTCTACTCATGAATTGCTATCTTTCCCTCTAGCTTCCTTGAGAACTCTTCTTTCTAAGCCACCATCTCCATATACTACCTCGAGAAATCTTCTTTTTGGGCCACAATCTCCATATACTATTTCATGAAAGAGCTCATTTCTTCTAAATTTTTTTCCAACCAGTCATTGGAGTTTGTATCTGAAGTGGTGTTGGACTGATCCCAAGGGTTGTAATGGTGACCCCCATAGGATGGCTCATAAGAATGTTGCCAGGATTCTTGATGTGGGGTGGGAGGGTATGGTAGTGCATGTTGATAATTTGCTATTGGCAGGCCATTCTGGCTATATGTTGCTACTTGGCCAGCTTGATATGGTATGAATGAAGGCACATGGGTAGCTTTCTCATGGTATGGGTGATAGGGAAAATATATATTAGGAAAGGCCATGCTTATTCATCAAATGAGCTAGTAAAAAGGATATTTTATGAAACTTACCAGCACTTGGACTGCTTAAACCAATAGATTTTTCTTAGAGTTGCCATGGTGTTTGGAAAAAATACCTCTAAAGGCTAATTGCACTGAGGATCACACCAAAAATCTTAGTGAATGATGGGAAACATCACTTTCCCCATGGGGCATGCCAAAAACTATTGTCACTAAGGATTGCACCCGAATAAGCTAAGTGTGAATCTAGAAATCCTATGAAACATGTGACTACTTTCAGGCTATCGGTAACCTATCAAAAAGTAGAACTTTAGAATAGGGGCTGACTTCCCCTTGAATCACCTTGAAACTTGACTAACTTTAGGAGGAAAAGGGGAGAGAGTGCATGAAATTAAATAATTGGAACTAAACTTAGGTGATCCACCAAATTAATAAAGATCCACAATTTGAAACAATCTTACAAGGACAACTAAAAACAAATCTACAACTCACAACTTGATGCAATTGCCTTGAAATGTTCAGAAATAATAAGGTACCTAGAATGCAAGGAGGGAAAGGACTTCCACAACTCAAAATCCAATTATGTACACAGATTAAGACTTCAAAGGACAAAAATAACTCTATGAATACTATTTGAACCAATATGCAAACTAAGGACAAAATGACATCACAATAATCTTGGCATACAACTCATTAAGAAAATTCAGAAAAATAATAGAGACAAGAAGGATCAATGTTTTGAATTCACTGCAAAAGAAGCTAAGTACAAACTATGTTTCTCAAAGATACAAACATTCACCTCCAAGTGAGATAGAATGGAGGAACTCCCTCAATCACCAAAGTGAGAGGTATATATAGACAAAGCCTCAGAATCTATATTCATGGCCCATGAAATATGCCTCTCAAATCTGGATATCAGATTGCTAGATTTGTAGGGGTAGGTGGGAAGGTGAAATCCTCAAAAAGATATAAGTTATTAAATATACCCTATCCCCTTTTGATCACACTTTCAAAAATATTCTGACAAATGATTTTTAGAATATCATTTATCAGACTTTACAATAAAAATGCATGATTTACATTTATTTATTTCCCCTACATGTGGATTTTAAAAGTTTGATTATGTTTAATAAATAAGCTCTCAACCCAAAACAAGGGGAAAACCTATTTATAAATATTTACATTTTTATGGTTAAATTAACCCACCTATTTCATGAATAACATATGTTTTAGCATGGTTTATTTGGAGGTTTTAATGTTTTAAAAGGCTAAGTTCTCAACCCACTTTAAAAAAGGGGAAAAGATACCCAAAACATTTACATATTTCAAAAATTAACCCACCTAGCATATGGGCCATAGCATTAGTATGTTTATGAATAAGGTTATCGACCCCAAAGGGGAAATCCTTTTCAATAAACATCAACTTTAAAAAAAAACAAAACACATTTAAAAGGTGAGAAAAATGCCCAAGCATTGGGCACTTCTACTGCTGGCAATTTGGGAAAGATGGAGTTTTTTGATCTGGACTTGGGCCTTTGAACTTCGAGCTTAGTTTTGGAAACTTTCAAACTTTTGAACTCTCTTCATTGATCTAAGGTAGGCATTGTTGATCTTCATTAGTTTTCATTTCTCCTATGCATTATTGATGACATAATGTATTAGCTGTTTGAGCATCTGTATTTCAAGGGCACATTATTTACTTGATCATTTGCTAGCATTCATGTATAGTATAGATTAATGCTAGTGTTATTCTCTGTTGTATGGCACCGAGTTCATTGTTATACTTTGAGGGCCTTATAGCTATGAGCTAGGACATCATTTTATTGCATTTGACCATGCCCCTTGAATTTTTTGTTGTATTAGATGGCACCATTACTTAGATATAGTTTTTTGTTGATATATCATTGGTTATTCATTCATGGATTCTTGGGCATCATTTTATTGCTGCTATGTTTTACTGGTTCTACTAGGCCTGTGAGCTATAAGCTAGGGCATCCATTGTATTCATTCTCATGGCACCATGCCCTCTATTTATATACACCTGCTGCTATTATTTTTATGAGATACTCACTATTTATGGTCACCAATTGAGGACCCTCGAGCCATACATTAATGGTTACTATTGTGTTTTCTTGCACAATGATATGTCTTAAACCTATGGGCTATCTATGGCATCACTTATTGTTATCAATGATGACTGTCTTGTGACTTATAACCCATGTTCTATCTACCACATTGTGGTTTGCTTCAATATTATGACTGTGATTGCTTGAAATACTTTTCATTGTTTCTTCCATTGTATAGAGTTAGGGCATCATTTTGACTCCATTGGTGCTACTGATCCTCTTTTATGCTCACAACCCATGAGCTCTTAGGCATTATGATGCTTCACTGCTTGAATTCATTATTTTGATGTTATGGCATGCTTTTATTTTTGTATTCTCATGGTGCCATTGATCCTACTATCGCATGTGGAAGCGTAGTGTTCATTTGTTGTTGCTATGATAACCACTGGTGTCCATTAGACCCATGACCTTTATGTAGAAGCATTGTATATTATTACTACCTTTTGATGTCACTCGATTGTATAGGACTTAAATCTCTATCAAAGCAATATCATTGTTGTTTTTCTATTTTGAACACATGCAATCATGCCATTGCATCACTCTTTACTAGTATTAACATATCAATGATGGTGATGCCATTTCACCACGGTGATCAAAATGTATTGGATCAAGGTTAAAAAAAAGTGTGGAACCTCCATCTGATTCTGTACCTTGATGTCTGACACCACCATGCTATCATTTTACTAAGTATCTCACTTTCTTTAGCTTAAAATGTAGATTGGAATACTTCCATGCCATGGATATGTGATAGTACTTGGAATGTAGATTGTGTATCTTTTTCTCCATGATTTACTCACTGCATGAAATAGACCTCTTTGCATTTGTGCACCATGCTATGATGTGATGACTTTTACTTGAAATCCATGATGTACTTCTCCTCAAAATGTAAATTTGATGCTTTTCTCCTCTAATTTGATGATGATGTACCCTATATTGCTTATGCTTGATCATGGTTACCTCATGTTGATGGGAATGGAGGGTTACTATTGTGGATGCATCATTTGGAAATGATGCTATCACAACACCAGATGGAACAACAACATCTGGTGTTGCTATTGCACTATTCCAAATGATGCAGTCACAACAGTGATTCGCCAGGTGTTCATAGAGACATAAATGAAACCATTTACTTCTTCTTTCAGAGTTGATTTATTTTATGTGCTTCCATGATTTTTATACTTGGAATGGTTTGTGAATCTTGAATGTTCCATGGCAACTACTGGTTACTAACTGCTTACACCTTTTAGACCAGTGCTCCTCCTTGAGGTTGTCAAGGTAGCTAGAAACTTTGTGGGAATAGGGCTTCTGAAAACCCTGATAGGTTCAATGTAGGGTACTAGGAGGACCTAACACTTGATCATGGGTGCTCTTGGACTGTAATGTGGTCTTTGTCAAGGAGCTTTGGGCTTCCTAAGAGTGCCCACATTATAGGGAAACATCATTCATCACATTTTAGAACCTTGTGATTGTTGTTGTTCAGACAATCACTTGTCCTTTGAGAATGGCCTTTGAAAAGGCCGTCCTCTCAGGACATGTGATTATCTTGATGAGGGTAAACATTAGTATCACATCTTCTTCTATATCTGTACATGGAACAAACAAGCTAGTAATACATGGTATTTTCTTTCCTTTATGTAGCATCTTTCTGAGTGCACATGCCTTGTAGCATAGTTTATTTTTAGAAGTCTATGGATGACTATGAACATGCATAATTTTAGACAAGGATCACTAATAGGAGGCCATTCATTTCTTATATCTTTTGGATCTAACCCCATCTCTCTTTTCTTTGTAGGTTCTGGATCATATAGGAGCACACTAGATTCATACCTAGTTCAAAACTTCATCACTTTAGGTAATGTCTGGTACCCTTATTGTTTATGTTCATCTTCTTATGTATGATTTTATTAGTGCATATTCTTCTAAAAGTTGGCTATTCTCATGGCTTGTGTGAGATCAAATGATGTTATCTTTCAGTTCTTTTCCTTATATAGTACATACAAGTCATTTGTCATACATGAAATCTTTAGATATAGAAGTTTCTTTTTCGTTTTACATGCACCTCATCTAATGAACACAAATTGAACAAGGTCATCTAATAATGCAAACTAGGGTACTATAGTCACTCATCTAGTAATTAGGTTACCAAATTGGGGTGGGCATGAAAATATGGTAACAAGTACACCATTGATTTTTAAGACATTTGAGTTTGATTTCTTCTACTTTTCTATTGGAAAGTTGTTTCCCACTTTTCATTTTTTCGTAGCGGTCATATGTGAATGGTGGAATTATTCTCAAGCCTTCTAGAGACTTTACATGAGATACAACCATAGATGTGAATCTTTCTCTTTCTCTTGGGCCTATATCAACTATGTCTTTGGAAAGAGTTAGTCCCTAATATTTATGAATTGTTAATGCCCATGCAAACCTTAATGGTAATTGAAAGGTTCCACTCCTCAGTAGTGGTGTTATTGGAACTATTCTTGGATGATGGTCATCATATGGTATTCTAGAATAATTATCTAATTCAACCTTGACATAAGCTGATGGTTTAGATGGGGTAGTTCCTGGTTTGTACACAATATTCTAGATATATCCCAACGCTTCATTCACAAGACCAACTTCTATCAATAGATTTGTAGTTAATATCACCCTTGAATTGTTACTATAAATAATAACTCTAGATCAAGTTCTTAAGCTAACCAATCTTGAAGTGTATCACTATTCCTTGACTTAGTTGCAAGACTATGTGCAACAGGATGCCTTAGAGAAAATAACATCCTCAAGTTATGGTTACGAACATTTTCATTTGTTGAGAACAAATGAACTATCTTGTCAAACTCATCATTGGTTAAAGTATCTAATCTCACAGGGGTTCTCATCATAAGAAAGTTCCAATCAAATATTTTTGGACTTGCATCTCTCAAATTTGTCAGAAGCTGATGAAATATTTTTTGGTGGATGTTTTCTCCATCTTGCATAAATATTTTATCTAATGTAACCACTATTTTGAATTCTTCTCACAATAACTTTTCTCGTATGTTGCTAGCATATGCCGATTTATCATTGACTGAAGGTAATTGACCTAGATCATTGACCACAATAATAGATATACCTAAAATAAAGTCACAAAAATGATTTTTAGACCATCCACGAATATTAAATGAATTTATTGTATATGAGTTATATTAATATATATTATAGCACATAAATAACATCATTATGAAAAACAAAAGGTATACCTACAAAGCTTATATTAGCATTTTGTGGGAAGGTTTGTCTAAGTCAACAATCTATATTTTCCATCAATTTTTGACCAATGAAACTCATTTCATCAATCGAAATATGCTTGATATGGGCTATTTCTTCTTGAAAACTTGTAAGTTACATCGCTTCTAGCTCAACAAAATATTTAATTGGTATTCACAACTTTGAATGAATTGTAGAGACTCCTATATTGAAAGTTGCAACTCAAGTTGGTGCAAGTAATAGAAGTGGAGAAGGACTTGGCATAGCTTGAATATGAAGAATTTGATTAATGAAATAATTAGATAAGACTTTCCTGTTCCCTCTATTCCTTAAATTGTCATAAACAAATGCATTCTGACCTGATTGCCATGGTAGTGTGTCATAGTAATATCAATTTCATTTTGTTTCTTCTCATAAAGAGTTTTAAAGTTGATGCATTGTGGGATGTCATCATACATGAGACATCCATGTTTCTTCATTTCTCCTATGAAGTTGATTTCTTTGGCTGTATGCTCTTCACTTTGATATTCACTATGTACCAATTTTTATTTCTATCAATATCTCTTCTTCCTAACATGTCTATTTTAGAAAATTGCATATGTTGACCACGATGTAGCGTGGAGATATTTTCCCATTCATGCTCTGAGGTATTTTCTTTAATACCTCCATTATCTTTCATTCCAGAATCACTTCTAGGTTCATCATTTTTTGTTGGTGCTACCCTTTGAACATGCCAAGGATTATAATTGAGTGATTCCTAGTTTGCTACTATAGTATCATTATCATGACCAATGTCTCTTTTAAGGTTTTGAAAAGGTTTGTATAGTAACAACTCAGATAAAAAAAACTCCACCTATTTACTTGAATGACATGGAGAATGGATAGAAACCTAGGGAAAACTCTGAAAATAACTGTTATTTGCCTTGGATAGGACTCAGTTTAGAAATTAATAACACAGAAAAAAAGTTTTCCCTTCTCACATTTGATTGTAAATGTCATTTTATGATAGTTTAAGTTACAACACAATAAATTTCTATTTGAGCACAAAAATATTGCACACACAAAAAAATATTGCCAGAGAAAGACATATACATACGAGAAACACCTTCTTTACTTTCCAAAAGAGAAGTTTGCACAAGAATTGAAATTGTTGTGAATTACCTAGAAAGAAAAAATGAAATCATAATGTATTCTCCCTTAATTTTTTGTACATTTATTCTCCTTAGCACCTCCTTTTGAAATTTTCCACCATTACAGTAATCTTTCCTGTTATTTGGTGCAGAGCCCATTGATCAATCCAACTCCAAGATCAAAAGGGTCCACAAGTTGCCCAAAAATAGACAAGGTTTCCTAAATTCTCCACTTGGCCTTCTTGCTCCAATATGGTCTAATAAACTTCAAACCCCTAAGACTTTTCTCAAGCCATCCTAGGGTCATAACTTACTCAAATCCACTTGTTTAGATAGGAACCAATTGTCTACAAAACCCTTTTGATCAAATTCTCCAAATGCTATCCCAAACTAGGCTTCCTCCCTAGTAGCCCTACCAAATGGGTAATCTACACTTTTCTTAGAACTTTCCCCAACAACTTGCAAAAAAATTCCTGATTCAAATACCCTTTTTGGATTTGTTCAACATATTAGAAATCTAACTATTACTTCTTTGGACTAGATGTACACAAAACTACTTCTCCACTTTTGTTCTTAGGCCTAATTAGGCCATTTTACAAATAAACTATAAGGCATCCTTATCCCCCAAATCCATAACAATGGGTAGTCTTTAGATAGGTTTCAAATAAAAGAGAAATAGTTTTTTTTGACCAAGAACTAGGGCCTTCTCAAATCCAACCAAAAAATCACTTCCAAGTCCAAATATTGGATCCTAAATCATGTAATCAACATGTGTGAACATCACCCAACACAAAAATAATCACTTGTTAAGGCATATCCTCTACTGCTATAGCCATGGCAAACTTTTCATGCCCTTTCCTAGGGGACAATCATAGTATAGAACCCCCACAACCATTCTCCTGCATAGTATAAGGTCAAATTCATATTATACAAGTCATTCATATCCCATTCCATGAGAATCAAGGTTTTACATTCATGAAATGGCTCTAGATTGCATTTTGAACCTTCAAACCAATGATAAAATTCAAAATTTAAGGGACAGTCAGTAATGTGAGTGTAAATCTGATCCAATGGAATCACAAACTCATCCAAAAGGATGTAAAACACTTATTTCTTTATGCCTACTCCATCCTTAATGGTCTACCAATCAAAGAAATCAATAAAAAATGAAAATAACACACGAAAAAGCAAGAAATTGACTATTTTTATTGAGATTGTTGTCTCTCTCTCTCTCTCTCTCTCTCTCTCTCTCTCTCTCTCTCTCAAATTCATTCCAAGGATTTAAATATCCTTCCTCTAACTCCCTCAACCAACTCTCATTTTTTGGCGGTATTAAGAACTTAAACAAACTCTTATCTTAGGCCCACCCGCTCAAAACTAACTAACTGTTAGAATTCAAAAATTTGAATTTCCAACTTAGTTTTTATTAGCCTCTATGAACCTATTGTATGCACCCAAAAATGGTTGCCTAGACTTTGGGCCCCATTTATTTGATTTATCAACCCTAAATCATTTTGATCAATAATCAATATTTTCAACATTATCAATTTCTTGATCAAGTCTTAATTTCGATCATATATTGGATTTTTATCCTATGGGCTAATCATTTATCCTAAGTCTTTATTTGATTAAAAGGAATATTTCCTCCCCTTTGGATTAAATAAAAAGCCCCACCTTTCCTCTTGTCCTAAGTTGCACAAATAAAACATTATTCCTATTTTACAAAAAGGAAAAAAGCACTTTTGTCTCACATGGACACAAAGTCAATTCCTATTGGAGGATACTTGTGCACATGGATCGCTCCTCTTTCAAGCTCCACCGCCGATTAAGACTTTTTCCTCTTAATCTCAATGGTCCATTCCTTTGCATTTCTTATAAAAGGAAAGCTCTCTCCTCCATTTTCATATCATGTTTTTATGCTAACCTTATGCTGCAGGAATCCTTGAAGACTTTGAAGCTTTTAGAGATCATTGTTGCATCCTACTTTAGATTTCTTCATTTGCTTCATAGTTTAGTTTACATTCTTACATAGTAGTTTCATTTTCATGACTTTCATAGCTTAGATTTCCTTTCATGCAATAGCATAACTTCACATAGCTTAATAGGAGGGATTTGTAACACTTGTTCTTTCCATTTCATAGCTTAGTTGCATTGCATTTTCATTTCTCTAGACTAGTTTGCATTGCATTTTCATACTGATTCTTGAGGATATTGGCACTCTTGCCCTTGTCCTCATTTGAATCTCTCGTTGTGTGGTTGACTAGCAAGGTCACAAGCTTGTAGCTCTAGCTGAGAGCAAATACATCATAGTCCCTTGCAACTCCATGCATAGAGAGCTATGAGCCACTTTGTGAGGCCTCATTCTTGAGCAACCTTGCATGTAATGGTTCATAGAAGTACACCATTTTAGTGTGTACATTTTTGGTGCCCATCGTGGGGCAGAGTAGATAGGCTTTGTCCTTTAGTTTCTTGCATTTTCATCATTTTTTGGATTATTTTTTAGAAATTTTGTAGTCTCTGGTTTTTTGTCTCAGAATATCACGCGATACTTCTTAGGTATATCACGCGATATACCTTACTATACCAGTGCGACACTTCACCCCAGAGAAGAATCACCTGTCAATATTAAGGTATATCGCTCGTGTATAGAGAAGTATATCACCCGAACTGAGGTATATCGCGTGAATATAGGAAACTGTATCGCGTGATACTGGTGACATTTGAGGTATATCGCCTGATCTAACAGAGACCTGCAGTTCAATTTTTATCATCTGAATCTGATCATATTTAGTTTGCTGGTTTACTTTACTGTATTTAGATAGGTCTAACCTGCATCTCTTAGCTTAGGTAAATCAGTTTCTTGCAAATATTTTCATTTAGATTTTGGATTTTGCTAACCTTGTGGGCCTAACTAGTTGTGGTTGTAGGTGCCTTTGCTTAAGAAGTTTGCCAACAATCGCATGTCAAAGAGGGCTACTAACAGTTTTTGCAGGGCTGCCCAAGCATAAAAACAAAAAAAAAAATCTTGCTTGTTTATTTGCTTTCCTTTTAAGTGTGGCAAAAACTAGTTGTTTCATTTATTAGGAACTTTAATACCTTGTGAAAGAGATTTTGAGGTGGTAGGAGAAGTATGCTCTTCACCTTTAGGTGAATCAGAAAATCTTGACCCATCTTAAGGTTTTGGAAGCAAGGGAGTAATTGAATCTCTTTGCTTGGTGTGTTTGGGAGAAGTTTTTGAGATAGGGGAGTATGATCTTCACCCTCGTGGTGAACCAAAAATCTTGAACCTCAAAAATCATCCATTCTTTGTTTAGTTTAGGATCCTTTAGCGGGCCTGCTCTTAAGAAATCAAGAGGAACAACCCAAGTGGGGACAACCTTGTCATCATTTTCCTTGGTGGCGAGTGATTCCAACTCACTATAATCTCAAGGCTATCGAGGTCACAAAACCTTGGTAGACATAACACTTGTCTTCGCTTGATGTGAGTAGCTCGTGGGATTGCGACCATGGGGAAAATATTGAGCAAGAATGCTTAAGGTACTCTTGCGGTCGTGAGGTCCTAGTCCTTTATGAGGAGCAAGAGGGGTGTTGTGAACAGAAGCCCTTATTAAGAACCATTAGATAGAAGCCACCTTGTTTAGCCACTTATCTTCTTAGTGCAAGGATTGATCCAAGTGGTTTACCCGGATCACCTTAAGATACTCACCATATGTGTCCCTTTGGTTGTGTCATTTGACACTTCCACGACAAAGCCAATATCTCTCGTGGGTAACCACTTGGTGTGAGGCAAGCGGGCATCAAGTTGTGGGCTAAGTTGGTAAGTATTGAGCCTTGACCTTTTTTGGATAGATTTGCTTGAATTGTCTTCGGTTGTGTGATGCCAGTGTAAACGTTCTTACATACAAACAATCGGTAACATTCATAGGGTGCTTTTTCAATTCTGATATCACAAGTGTTTGTCTTGGAAAAGTTGCTTTTGCCCTTGTTTCAAGTGTTTGAGACATGTTTGATCCCTCATTGTTTGCAAACCTGCCAAAATTCTGCTAATATTGTGATTGAAATAAAAAACATTAACCCTCAAACTAAAAATTTTGACCAAACAGACCCAAAAATGTAAATCTTACACAGTTCTGGTCAAGAGTTAAGCAATTTTGCAATAGTATCGCATCCTTTAGAGTGAAATATCACGCGATACTTCGCGGGTCCAAAAAGTATCGCCTTCTTTGAGAGTAAATATCATGTGATAGTTCACCCTGGATAGACTATCACCTGACCTGCCTGGTGTTTATCACTTGGCTATTGTAAGGTCTATCACCTAGTATAAGGTGAAGTATCACTCGATTGTAGGTGTATCACCTTGGTAGCCCAGAGTATATCACTTGGTTAATTTATGTCGTGCTTGCAATTTGATCAGTTTCAATTGCTGTTAGTCAGGTTAGGTCTTGGAGTAGGCTTCTTGCTTTGTCATTTGAGACCTGTCTTGACTCTAAATTTTTAGTTTTAGTCCTCCGGGATAGCATCATCTAATTTAAGAAATCACTTTGGGAATAATTTTCAAATTAGAAGGCCATTCTTGGTGCCAAGGTTCATCTCTAGGATTGTTAGCTACATTCTTGGAAAATTTTAGTGCTCTTATTGTCCAAGTCGCTTTCATTTAAATCTCGATTTCAATTATATTTTGGCCTAGTCCAACCTCCTGGTTCAAAAGTGCAAGGGTAGTCACCCTTTGATTTGAAGCACCTCTTTGACAGTGTTGGTAAAGCCCCTTTTCTATCTTTTCATTTCTCTTTAGACAATAGAGAACTTTGATTATCCTAGTTTGGTGTTGATATTTTGTGAGGTCATCCTATCACCAAGGGTCTTCTATTTTTAGTCTTCCTTGGTCAGTCCAGATCTTAGATCCTAGGTGTTGTCATGTTGCTCAACATCTCAATGAATGTTATGGTATCAATTGCACAAGATGACTCTTAGTCTTCTTCTTTCTTTTCCATTTCCCATGGTCTTCTAAAGTCTTCTATTCCCATGGGAAATTCTTCTTCTTCTTCTTCTTGATTCTTTTTCTCCTACTATCTAGTTTGCATTCCTCTATTTTCTATCATTCCTATGCTTGATTTCTCCTCTTTTGGAACCATGAATCTTGACTATCTAGCTTTGAAACTTTTATTAAGAATAGATGATCTTGAGCTCATTGACATATTTGAAAAGTGTTGTTCCTCCAAAATTTTCATGAGTGATGAATTTATAGCCAAAATAAAAGAAAAGATGATTAAATCAGATGTCTTTGCTAGAATCATAAACATGATCATATCACATTCTTCTTCTTCCAAACATTCTTCATCATCTAAATCTTCTCATTCTTCTTCACCTTCCAAGTCTTATCATGACTCTTCCAGACATCATTCTCATTCTTCATCTTCTAAGTCTTATCATGATTCTTCTAAACACTATTCACATTCTTCATCTTCCAAATCTTATCATGACTCTTCTAAACATCATTCAAATTTCTCATTATCCAAGTATTCTTCTTCCACTAGGTCTTCATTTTCCTCTTCTTCAAGATCTCATTCTTCTTCTACTTCTCCCAAGAGTCTTACTTCTCCTCAGAAGACATACCATAAAGAGCAACATGATAGTCCTTGTGATGTCTCTTCCACAATGAGTGATACACCCACCTATGATGACTATGATGACTATGATGATGGACAATGTAGTGATGCCCATGAAACTTCTATTCCTAAGCATCATCCTCGTGGTACACTTGTGATTTCTAAGGGGGAGTCATATTGGGTAGACTGTGATGGTGATCCATATGACTCTAAATTTGAAGAATTCTTTGATGATTTTTGCGAACAATACAATATCCCTACTGAGGAAGAGAAAATCTACCGCGCTAATTTCAAACGTCAAAAGAATCTCTCCTCTAAAAGTTCTCATGCTGAAAATAAAGGTTGCACTCTCAAGAAAGATCATATTAATGTTGAACCTTTGTCTTGTGATGGTTCCCTTCCATCCTCTACTTCATCCAATGCCCATACATCTCCTAAAGCTTCCGAATCTTTCACAAATCCTTCATCCAACATAGATCCTAATGCTTTTCATGCAGTTCCCTATAGTTATCCTCAAGGGCTACCTCTTAAAGAAGCTCAAGCTAACCTTCACTTGACTGCAAATACTTTCAATAATGTTGAACCTAAAGAGCCTAAGCCTTTATGCGCTATAATGCCTACTTCAACTAGTCCTTCACCATCTTTTCCAAAGTCTTCCATACAATTCCAACATGCTTCCTTATCCTTAAAAGTGCCTCCATGTCAAGAGGACCCTAAAAATGATAAAGAAAAAAATATAAATAAAGATCAAGATCAGGAACCCTCCATATCATCCAATTCTCTTCATGATGTATCTCCTCCATAGCATGGTTCTTTTGATCCTCTATGCTCTTCCGCATTCATTCCACCATGTCTTAATTCTTCCTCTAAGCAAGATCAAGCTACTACTTACACCATTGAGCTTATTGATAATCAAAATAACCTTACCACACTTGCGCTCTCCAAAGATGAGACTTCCATTAAGGTTATTGCAAATGATGTTGTTACTTCCAATGATAAGCCTATTGAAAATCAAGAGAAAAATTCTACGCTTATGCTATCCAAAGATTCTTGTCAAGATCAAAGTATTCCATCTTCTTGTTCTACCACTCCATGTTCATTTCCACTTTCTTCTCTTCCTAAGTCTTTGCAAGCTTTGAATGATCCTATCGAAGAAACTGCTCCTATTCAAGATGTTCATGATCCTATTGAAAATCCTAATGCTCACTCTAAAGATGCTGATATCCTTGGTTGTGATATAGATGCTGATGAACTTATTGATTATCCTTTTGCATCTTCCACCTCCATCCTTGGACCTCCTCCACCAATACTAAGGGCTTCACATCTTCCTTCCATTTTGGGTCCTTATGTCCCTTCACTTTCCCCTCCTAACTCTCCTAATTCATCATCCATCTTGGGTCCTTACGTCCCTCCATCTCATATCTTTCCTCAAGATCAACATAGATGCATACCCTTGAATCCTTTTCATCCACCCACCCATCTAAACCAGTCATATTATTCTTCTTCTTACACAAGTCCCAAGTCTTTTGTAAGTAACTTGAATGTTCAATACAAGAAAAAGAAGCAATATAAGAATCCATCTAAAAAAGAAGATCACCATGTCTCCTCTAATCGACATGGAGGCATAAATTCAAAAGAGATATCTAAGAAGAAAACTACAAGACAAGTATGGGTTCCAAAACCCATCATTGAAGATATTCTCTCTAAATCATCAAAAGGAAATGAAAAGCCTAAGGCTATATGGATTCCAAAGTCTCTCTTGAAAGAGTCTCATGTTGAACAAAAAGTGAAATTGACATTCAAGCTTCCAAAGACTTCCACTTCATCTTTTTCCAAAAACATTCTTTCATTCCATGCGCTTGAACCACAACCTCTGCTAAAAATTTTCCATATTCCTTCTCATATTCCTCCATTCACATTTGAGAATTATAACAAGCACACCAATCCTCTCTTTGAGGAGTCAGATAGCAATAATGAACCAAAATATGATTTGCATTTGGACTAGAATATGGTTTACGTTTCCTCCATTTTTCCCGTCACCCTTCAAGGTGTGTATTAACATTGATCTTACCTTCCTTTCCATCTACCCTTTCACAATCCTTTCATTCATTATCTTTCTACCTTCTATCCTTTTTCCTCATTTGCCTATTCCTCATATCTTCCAACCTCACTCACTTTACATAAAACCTTATCCTCCATTTTTCTCTTCCATCTTCCTTTCCCTATCAGCATGTTTGAGCATATCATTCTGAATCCTTGGTATATCATGGTTTATTCTTTCAAGGAGAACTATCTAAAAAGCTTTCCTTCTTCCAAAAAAATAAAAATAAAAATAAAATTCAAAAAATGAAAAAATGAAAAAAATGATGAAAAAATTGAAAATGTGCCATGGTGAAAACCTGGAAACAGGTGCCTTGGTAGCAAAAGTAAAGAGAAATAAATTCATCCTATGGTGAAAACCACTCTCTTGTGGCACCTTGGATAAGTACTATGATGAAAACCTGGTAATCAGGCATCATGCGTAGTTCTTCTACATGTTTCATCCATTTCATCTTCCATCTTTGATCTTGAAAAGGTTGAACTATACGTGAACATTTGGCTATCTTGGGAGATATCTTACGATGATCTTGTTTTCATTCCTTTCATGTTTAGCCTTCATATTCATTTTCCTCCATTCAATCTATCCTTTTGCTATCCTTTTCCCCTTTGGTTTTGATCTAATAAAAAAGAGTAAAACACGATGCTATGAAGCCTCTTGATATGTCTACTCCTTTGGACTGCATCCTTTCCTTCTTTGGCATTATGCTTTTGTGACTTATCCTATGCTAGCCTTTCATTGCTTGTCCAAATGTGATTTACATGACAAATTTTCCCTAGCTTGGGTACTCTTGAGGAGTTTTCCATTGAGGATTTCTTCCTTCCATTCGCCTTCATTCTCCTTTCCTCCATCTCATTCACTAGCTTGCTCATCCATCTTGTCCCTCACCTTGCTAGACATTGGGACTACACGATGTGATCTTGCTTAAAGAGTCTGATGCCCATTTCTGTCTGGGGGCATCCTTTGTACATATTTTATGATCTTGAAAAAATACCAAAAAAATTGATATATGATGCTAAAAAAATTCTAAAAAGCATATAAAGTCCTGAAAAAATACAAAAAAATCAAAAAATAGAAAATTTTTTTTAAAAAAAAAAGAAAAAGTGCCTTGGTGAAAACCTGGAAACAAGTGCCTTGGTAGAAAAAATATAAAAAAAGAAAAAATTGCAATAAATCCAAGTGGTGAAAACTTAGAAATAGGCGCTACTTGAGGCCTTTGTACTCCTATTTGTTAGCATGCGTCCTCAACACTGAACCTTTCTCCATCATGTCTTGACCTTATTTGGCATAGTCTGGAATTGGTCTTTGTCTTTGTCTAGGGGGCATAACTGTTAGCATAGATCTTTTGGTGTGTTTGTCTCTTGGGGCATTTCACAAACTGGTGTTTTTCAACACCACCTCAAATAGTGTTTCTCAACACTACCCTTGCGTCGAGTGTTTCTTAACACTTATCAGATGTCTTATCCAACAGTCTAGTATGATGCGATATTTTTCATTGACAAATGTGATACTCAAAGTTTGACTCTATGACCAACACACAAGAACTTAAACAATCAACTCATTGAGATATGTTGACTTTTTTTTCTTTTTTTTTGTGTGCTATCTATGAGAATTTCTTTGGTGAGTGGTCTCTCCCTGAGAAGTTTTTAATGATGCATAGCTAGAAGACTGAGGGTATAAGAACATGTTTTATTGCTTTTTCTGCTTGTGGATATATTTTTTTGGTCCTACTTGTCATTAAGCACTTATGCTTGTTCCACTTGACATTGGGATCTACAAGGTATTATCCTTGACTATTTTGCGAGTGCATGCTTCTAGTTATCTTGACTTTCATATGTCTTGATACAAGCATGATCTCACCATATCAAACTTAGGTAATCTCACTGCATTAGTCATCTTGACCTCCATGTCTTTGATGCCTAGGTGGGATTTCCACATTTCTATCTAATAAAGATCATATTCAGATTCACATAGTCATACTAGTGTGTATTGTATGATCTTGCGACGCTACCAATAACGCTCGATGATGATAATTAGATGTCTATAAGCATTGTGACCTTGCAAGTCAACCACTTTCATAGTAGCTTGCATTCTTAGGTTCATGAGTAGATTAGTTCTTTGCATCTTGCATATGGAGAGAGCTCTCCTTTTTATCATCTACGGACTAGTTGGTCAACTGTGCTCATTTTCTGATTCTTCTTGATCATATCTTTCATTTCTGGTCTTTCATGTCACATCATTTTCTATCCATTTTCGAACTCGAAATCAAAATCCGAGTCACGTTTCCAAGTTTTCTCATTCTTCTACGTAGTTGACTGACCTTTTGAGGCATAATTCTTTGATCCTTGATGGAATTTCTTCCTTTCCATGTCTTCCAAACTTCTAGTCTTTCATTCACTCCTCTCACTTCATTTCTCTAAGGTTTGACTTAATCTTTATCCTATATCTTTCCCAGTCAAACCTAGTCAACCTGGGGCATATGTTCACTATTTGATGATTATCCTATCATGCTCTATCCTTTGATTATGATTTATTGTGACTTGATCAGGTTTATCAATTTGTTATTCTCCTCTATCTGATTTCAATTTCGATTCCGAGGGGGCAACATCCATGGGATTCTCATCCCTGATTCTCTTGATTTTCTTGATTCAGACATCTTCTGTGAGCTTTCACTCAAGCTTGAGATTCTTATCTCTTATTTTGGATATGATCCTGAATCGACCTCATGTCCAGAATCCTTTGTCTATGATTGTCCGGGTGTGATCCTGAATCGACCTCACATCTGAGTTGTTTTATGATCCCAGATCAATCTCACATTTCAACTTCATTCTTTGACTACATGTGTTCCCAAATCGATCACACATTAGTCAAAGAGGGGCAAATATATGCACCCAAAAATGGTCGCCTAGACTTTGGGCCCCATTTATTTGGTTTATCAACCCTGAATCATTTTGATCAATAATCAATATTTTCAACATTATCAATTTCTTGATCAAGTCTTAATTTCGATCATATATTGGATTTTTATCCTATGGGCTAATCATTTATCCTAAGTCTTTATTTGATTAAAAGGAATATTTCCTCCCCTTTGGATTAAATAAAAAGCCCCACCTTTCCTCTTGTCCTAAGTTGCACAAATAAAACATTATTCCTATTTTACAAAAAGGAAAAAAGCACTTTTATCTCACATGGACACAAAGTCAATTCCTATTGGAGGATACTTGTGCACACGGATCGCTCCTCTTTCAAGCTCCACCGCCGATTAAGACTTTTGCCTCTTAATCTCAATGGTCCATTCCTTTGCATTTCTTATAAAAGGAAAGCTCTCTCCTCCATTTTCATATCATGTTTTTATGCTAACCTTATGCTGTAGGAATCCTTGAAGACTTTGAAGCTTTTAGAGATCATTGTTGCATCCTACTTTAGATTTCTTCATTTGCTTCATAGTTTAGTTTACATTCTTACATAGTAGTTTCATTTTCATGACTTTCATAGCTTAGATTTCCTTTCATGCAATAGCATAACTTCACATAGCTTAATAGGAGGGAATTGTAACACTTGTTATTTCCATTTCATAGCTTAGTTGCATTGCATTTTCATTTCTCTAGACTAGTTTGCATTGCATTTTCATACTGATTCTTGAGGATATTGGCACTCTTGCCCTTGTCCTCATTTGAATCTCTCGTTGTGTGGTTGACTAGCAAGGTCACAAGCTTGTAGCTCTAGCTGAGAGCAAATACATCATAGTCCCTTGCAACTCCATGGATAGAGAGTTATGAGCCGCTTTGTGAGGCCTCATTCTTGAGCAACTTTGCATGTAATGGTTCATAGAAGTACACCATTTTAGTGTGTACACCTATAACCCCCAAAATCAGTAATTTTTTTTTTATTTCAATCATTAACATTACTTTAGGTCTCATAGGACCATTTTGACAACATAGGCACTATTGCCCACTTACATTGAAATTTGGTCCTAGGGTCCTTACCAAGACCCTTAGGACATTTGCCAATACATTCAATTCAACATAACCAAAATCCATTATAGGCATTAAAACCTCCATATTGAATCTTGGTGACCCTCCTCTTTCCTCTCCATGCCTTAATGGCCTCATTGGTCTCCATTCCTTGTTAGGTGCCCCTGCACCATACTCCTAGGGACAAAAGAATCCAAGTCCCTTGGTTTGTCCACCCTCTTCCTTGTCTTCCAATTATTTAGTACATGCTTCTTGTACTTTGCAACCAAAACTATTCCCTATTTTTATGGCTCTCTGCACCTTTGTTACAAGTAGCGGTTACTGTTGCACCAAAAGATTGACTTGTTAATGCCCGATACAACTACTCAGCTTATAGAAGACAAATGAGGCTGTTAAACCATGTCATGAATCCCAAAGGGAGACATTGGTGGTTAGTCCAACAATCCCCCCCTCAGTGTCACCTGAGGGGATTTGAACCTGTGACCAAGCTCTGATACCACTTGTTACAAGTAGCGGTTGTCGTTGCACCAAAAGCTCAACCTGTTAATGCCTGATACAACCACTAGACTTATTAAAGACACAAGAGGCTATTAAACCATGTCATGAATCCCAAAGGGAAATGTTGGGGGTTAGTCCAACAACCTTCTCTCCATCAAGTGGTACCCTTTCCAGGTACCCAAATCATCAATGTGCATGTCCATCTAAACTTCTTCCACATAATCATCCAAGTAGAACCCTTGAAAACCTGTACTAAATGGATTAGGAAAAAGAAATGGGACTTCTTCATTAGTTAAAATAATAAATTTGGTTCTCTATAGGAACCATGACATCCTTTTCATCTTGCAATATCCCCATATTTGGAGAAATTTTTTTCATCATTTGAGTCTCCTCTTGGCCCTTCATCTCAGTCTTTGTCTCTTCCTCTAAGGTTGCTTCCCCTTGAGCCCACACAACACCTTCATAACTCTTTCATTCCTCCATGATGGTTGCAAAATATTCCCATAAATTAGGTTCTTCTCTTGTGCCTATTTCTACCTCTTCCATATGCCATTTTCCTTGGCACAACAAATCAATATTAGCCTCCTCCTCTGAGACCAAATCAAACTTTATAATCCGAACCACTTCCTCATGCCATTGTCCCTGGTATCCCAAATCTCCACTCAAGGCTACATCAATAGCCTCTATACTCTTTGTCACATGTAAAGGACATTCCATTGTCCCAACCAAAATATATTTTTCATACTCAAGCCCTTCAAGACTTTACTCTCTACTATCTACATCAGCAACCCTATCTTCTACCACTTTCTCAATGTCTAGAACCTCCTTTCCATTAGGTTTATGTTCCTCTTCTTCAAACTACTCATTATCTTGCTCTAGGAATTTTGCAAGCTTTAATCTGGCCTAAGGATTTTTCCTAGAATTTTTCAAGCTTTAATCTACTCTAAGGATTTTTCCAATCTCCTTACCTCCTCTTCTTCTTGTCTCCTTACTTCTTCCTCTCATTTTTCCTAAACTCCTTCCACTCTTTCAATGCTTGTACCATTTCCCTCTTTGACCTAGTCCAAGCCATCTCCACCTATCTAGGACTCATTTCCAAGATCTTCTCACTCTGATTCCACTATGGTGAAGAGCCCATTGATCCCTCCAACTCCAAGACCAAAAGGCTCCGCAAGTTTCCCAAAAACATACAAGGTTTCCTAGATTCTCCACTAGGCCTTCTTTCTCCAATATGGTCTAATCAACTCCAAATCCACAAGAATTTTCCCAAGACATCCTAGGGTCATAAATTAATCAAATCCATTTGTTTAGATAGGAACAAGCTTCCCACAAAACCCTTTTGATCAAATTCTCCAAATGCTATCCCAAACTAGGCTTCCTCCCTAGTAGCCCTATCAAACGAGTAATCTGTACTTTTCTAAGAAATTTCCCAAAAAAATTGCAAAAAATATTCCTGATTCAAATACCCTTTTCAGAGTTGTTCAACATATAAAAAATCCAACTATCACTTCTTTGGACCAGGTGTATAGAAAACTGCTGCTCCACTTTTGTTCCTAGGCCTAATTGGGCCATTTTACAAAGAAACTATAAGAAATCCTTATCCTGTGACTCCATAACCCTAGATAGTCTTTATATAGGTTTCAAATGAAATGAAAATGGTGCTTTTTTTACCAATAACTCTCTACAAATACCCAATCTATAAAACCCTCACCATTTCAAGCCTATAACTAGGGCCTTCTCAAATCCAACCAAAAAATCATTTACAGGTCCAAATATTGGATCCTACACCATTTACTAAACATGTGTGAACATCATCCAACACAAAAAAATCACGTGTTAAGGTAGATCCTTTGCTGCTATAGCCATGACACACTTTTCATGCCCTTTCCTAGGGGACAATCATGGTATTGATCCCCCACAACCATTCTCCTACACATTATAAGGTCAAATTCATATTATAAAAGTCATTTAGAGCGTATTTCATGAGAATCTAGGTCTTACATTCATGGAATGGCTCTAGATTGCATTTTGAACTTTCAAACCAATGATAAAACTCAGAATTTAAGGGACAATCAGCAATGTGAATGTAAATCTGATCCAATGGAATCAAAAACTGATCCAAAAGGATGTAAAAAACTTATTTATTGATTCCTACTTCATCCTTAATGGTATACCAATCAAAACAATCAATAAAATATGAGAAGAACACAAGAAAATATGAGAAATTGACTATTTTTAGTAAGATTGTTGTCCCAGTCTGTACAATTCCATACTCTAGTATAGCTCTCTTTGCAAAAATTCCTTCCAAGGCTTCAAATAACCTTCCTCTAACTCCCTCAACCAGATCCCATTTATTTTTTTTATTAAAAACTTAAACAAACTCTTATTTTAGGTCTACCCGCCCAAAACTAACTAATCATTGGAATTCAAAAATTTGAATTTCCAACTTAGTTTTTAGTAGCCTCTATGAACCTATAACCCCCCAAATCACTAAATTTGGTTTTATTGCTATCATTAACATTACTTAAGGTCTGATAGGACCATTTTGACAACTTAGGCACTATTGGACCACTTACAATGAAATTTGGTCCTAGGGTCCTTACTAGGACCCTTAAGATATTTGCCAATACATTCAATTCAACATAACCAAAATCCATCATAGGCATTAAAACCTCCATATTGAATCTTGGTGACCCTCCTCTATCCTCTCTATGCCTTGGTGGCCTCATTGGTCTCCTTGCCTTGTCAGGTGCCCCTGCACCATTATTATTTCTTGAACCATTTTCTTTTTCCAATTCTTCAAACCAAGAAAGCTTCTAGTCATGCCACCCCAAATGGAGTGAGATTCTCCTTATTAAAAGGCCACTCCAACCTCTAAACCTTTTTTCTTTCCTCATATCAAGCTATATCTAATAAGTGTTTCTTTGATTTCTTTAAGTTCTCCTTTTTTAAAATAAAATTTAACTCCCTTATTTATTGCTGATAGAATTGTATTTTTAACAACGATGAATTTATTCTATCAAAATTAGGAGCACGTTAATTTTTAGTTTTTATATATTAGATGGAAGAAACATTTATTTATACAAGCTCATATGTCATTCATAGAGTACATGATTTACACAATATGGAGAATTCATAGCATTTAAATACTCATTCTTATCCATGTCATTTTAATCAAAGAAATCTTATTTGATATTAACACATTGATCATAAAAGATTAGAGTAGAGATAAATTTTTTAAATCAAACATCCAAAGTAACTGCATGGTGTGTGTATACCAAATCATCCCACTCACCACTGCCAAGGAGCTAGCCTCCTCTACCTCAACCACACTCTTGTCTTTTTCCTGCAAAACACTCAGAGACACTCGAGACCACATCAGTAAGTCAGTGTCCAAAATAAATCATAATCAAATGAAATTATATCACATTTCATTTCACTTTACACCATAATTCATCATATATGCATGTAACCAATAAAATAATCATCAAAATTCTATGTCATTACACATAATATCATCATAAATATAACATCATCGTAGATGATTGAACATCATAAAATATCTCCCAAGCATGATAAGTGGAAATGAAAGAACACACTCTCATATAGTCAAACATATAAAGAAAAAATATCGACTAAAAATCTAAGTCAAGGAAACATAACGACTCTAAATATAGTGATGCGAGTATAAGTCTATCTGATTGAATAAAAAAAGGTCAAAGTATCACATGAAAGTCTTGATAAGTAGGTACAACAAGGTCAAGGTCATGAGACCATGAAACATGCAAGGCTGATCATAGCTCTTCAACTTCTTTCTCAGATATTAGTGAGATTTTCCCTTGTCCACTTTTAGTATTCATACCTATATTGAATCCTTGATAATTTTGATTTGGCTCTTGAGTAGGTCAATCCTCTATGATATCATCATCTTCTTGAGCTCCTCTTCATTTTACCTTTAGAATATCACTCAATGACTTTGAAGTTTGAACCTTTAAAACCTTTCTCATTACTTAAATCATGAGTTACCTTTCCAAATCTCATCTTCCTTTCTTCAAGAGGAAAATATTGTCGAAGTCTGGCTTCATTTTTAACAGAGACATTATGTTTAGATGAACAAAGTCTAGATAGTATAGAACTTGTAGGTTCTTCTGTTTGTAGCTTTCTTTTGTAGAGTCTATACTCATTCTTAAATTTTTAACTTTTGAAGATATTTTGGTATTTTTCCCTTGGAAAACATATGGTGGAATTTGTTTATGATGAATAGGAGAAAACAAATTTTTCCATTTGAGGTTTCCAAAGATGTAATGAAACCAATGAAACCTTAAATTCATCTATAGTGCCTCAAAAATAAAACTATTGACCCACCTGTATTGGCACTCCTTGAGTCAGTTGCAAACCCATAATAAATGCACAATGCTCTCTCCCACTAGACAAATCATAGTATCCCTGAGGATAAGGGTGTACGTGTAGCATGCCAATAGTATCTCACTCAATATTCAAAGTAAGATCCTTAACTAAAACTCACTGGAGTCCTTGCATGTCCTCAAATTTTCTTGAATTAGAGCCATAATGTCTACTTGCAAAAGTTATTCTCTAGACCAAGAAAGTATCATATCTACCTTATTCAATGTAATGCCTATGTATAGCTGAATGTGAACCTCTAATCCAGCTACATACACAACATAGCATTGCTCGATCATCGAATCATGAAATTGAGTATGAATTACCCATTTGCATGATTCTATCGATTCAACTTGTTGCCTTCTAATTAACTGGGGTGTTTGATTTACTCTTAGAACAAGAGCCAACAACCATAAGACCAAGCTAATACGAAGGATTTTCAAAAGCTTGAAAGATGAACAATAATGAAATTAATCTAGAAATAAGTGCAATTTGTCTAAGAGCTTGAAAGAAATATGAAGATGCAAGTTAATCTAAATAAATTTGAAAGAAATATGAGCTTAATCTAATAACAATAAGCAAATTAATCTACTATGAGAATGTAATTACACTAAATGAAGATTAAGCTAATTATGCAATAAAATATTGAAAAGCGAATATAATTGAGACTAAATTTCGCTATAGTATGAATGCTCTTACAATTGCCTCCTTTCGAATGAAGGAGAGTGTTCATAATATAGACAAGCTCGGGGAAGGAATGAAGAGTTTCTTGAAATGAAACCATTGACTCTTCATTCCCAATTGAGACAAATAGTCATGAATTACTTAATTAAAGAATGAATTATTGCCACATATGGGTGACCCTTCAAATATTTTGAATTATTAAATCCAAATAAGATAATCCATTCAAATAACCAAGTAATATTAATTCCTTTTATGTGTATTAGCCAAATGGTGTGGGTTTAATTTAATTTAAAGCACTTAGGACTTTAGAATTAAATTAATTTATCATAGGGATTATTTAGCTAATAAAGTCAAATACTTAGGAATTAATTATAGTGTGAGATTAATGCAAATTAGGATTTTTGCAATTGACATCAAGTCAAAATAAAGTCAGGTAGGAGAGAGAAAATTTCCTAGTAAAATAGGACTTTAATGATGTGAAATTGAAGAAAATGCACCAAAATTGATTGAAATTATTAGATGCCAATTTTGGGGTATTACATTTGCCTCTCTTTGAATTGATGTGCGAGCAGCGCGTTGATTCAAAGAATAGTTTGATGTGACAGATGAGTTTTTAGGATTATCCCTAGAATGGAGTTTAACCCTTGAAAGTAAAGGTTAGGATGCTAAGACACTGAAATAGATTGAATTGTAGAACCACCTCTAGAAAAAGGCATGATTCTCCAAAGTCTAAGTTAGATTGTGAAGACAACGGTCTAAAAGAGATTTTGAGAGGAGACTGGAATCAGGGTTAGATTGCTCCAATGCCCATTGATCAAATGATGACAGATGCAGATTTAGGACTAATCTTTAGAATAAGAGTTAGATTGCCCCAATACAAAGCTTAGCCCTCCAAGACCTAGGTTAGATTTCCCAGATAACAGTCCAAAAGAGATTTTGAGAGCCATCTCTAGAATGAAGCTTGACTTTTAGGAATTAGGGTTAGATTGCCCCAATACCTAATGAGATTTTGGGAACCATCTCCAGAATGAAGCTTGATTCTTGAGGATCTGAGTTAGAATGATCAGATACCTAAAATATAGATGACCAGATAACCAGATACGAGGCACAAAGATGCCCCTAGAGATGAGATGCCCCAAGTGGCGAGGACTTTGATTTAGATCAGATTGAAATGAGACTGGTTCGACAAGATTCAAATGATGCAATCATCCTGCCCCCTTGGGAGAGAAATAAAAAGATGAAATATTAGAAGGATGATTGAAAACAAGAGGTTGCAGAGTAGAATGAATCAGACTAGATTCAAGAAGCTGCAGAAGCAATTGGGAGGTCCTGCCGACAAAGTTTGACTAGAGTTGACTAAATTTGACTAGAGATGACTTGATGAAAAAAGATTGAAGATCTCAAGAAAATGATGAGGAGATGAGAATTTGGTAGGAAAATGATGCTAGAAGGTTGACTGCAGAAGCGTCCGATCCCAAAGGATCTTAGAATTTAAAACGCGATTTCGAGCTATCTAGAGATGTTAGATTTCAATTTTGATCCTGAAAACTTGTGCAATCATGATGAAACTGGGCCGAAAGATGAAAACCTTTGAAGAAATAGATCCAAAAGAAGATAATCAAGAGAGCACCAAAACACTGTCTCAATGCAAGCCTAGAATGAACATTAAATCCCTAGGACTTGGCTGTTGGACTCATCGTATTATCATCATAGAGTTTTTAGGTATGGACATTCACAAGATGCCATAAAATCTTCACTGACATAAGAATATGAATATGACATTAGCCTTGGATTTGTCAGAATGAGTTGTAAGCATTACAGAACAAGAAGCCAGAATGACCTGGACACCTATTCCTTTTGATTTAGCAAGTTAACATAAGCATCAAAGCATAGCTGCTAGAATGACTTGAATGCCACTTGCATACAAACACACCAGACACATGAGAGTTTCTTCTTTTGCCAAAGAATGCTCATAGTGACCCTTACATTCACTTAGCAGGACGAGCGTTTGCAATTTTACTTGTAGCAGAAAGAAGTCACTCAAAACAAACAAGGAGAAGAACCAACCTCACCAAAGTTTCCATATAAAAGCAGTTGAGGTACACATGGCCATCCAATATGAGATGAAAGCTCTTACAGATGGACACCCCTCTTATATAGATTCATTGGATCATTGGAGCTAAACCAACAAATAGAGAGCAAAGGAAAGATCATGCCCCCCGTCCTCGCTTCTCAAAGTCAAGGAGACGTCTTAGAGTTGCTCAAGGAGGAATGATAAAGAGAAAGAAAAACACACAAAAGAAAAGATCAACATGCTTTAGAGAATCAAAAATTTGGTTTTAGTTTCAGTTTAAGTTTGTGTTCAAGTGGATTGAAGTCGAATCGGAAGTATACAATGTTCAAAGTTTCAACAAGACAATGACAACAGGTAGACACAGTGAGAACCATTGGTGACCATCATGAGAGAAAAAGTCTCAAGGAGATATCAGAGTGCTAACCAAGTATCAGTAGGCATACGCAGTGAGAACCATTGGTGACCGATACAAGGAGGATTCTCGAAAGAGAGAACCAAGCACGAGTGAAACATCAGGAGGCAGATGCAGTGAGAACCACTGGTGATTGATGTAAGGAAGATATCCTGAAAGAGAGGGGTTTGAACAAGAGCTAGGTATTAGTAGGTAGGCACAGTGGGAACCATTGGCGATTGATACATGAGAGATCCTCAAGGAGATAAATCTCAAAAGATAGCTAGGCATCAGCAGGCAGATGCTGTGAGAATCGCCGGTGACTGATGCGCAAACAAAAACTTCTGAAAGCAATAGGACAATGCCCCCTGGACCAGGAAGGTGCCCCCAAGTGTGACCAGTTCCAATCCATGAAGAGTCAAAGAAAATCTCAAAGACAAGTGAAAGCAAGTGCATGAGCTAGAAAACTAAAGTAGGAAATGAACTAAAGCAGGAAACAAACTAAAGCAGGAAAGTGGGAAAGAAAACTAAAGTAGGAAAGCAATAACCAAATGGTGTTGAGATGAGATATAGCTTCAGGAAACAAGAGGTGCCTGTTTACCAGGTTTTCACCATCTTGGTAGAGATTCTATTTTTGCTACCATGATGCCTATTTGCCAGGTTTTCATTAATGGCACATTTTTCTTCTTTTCAATTTTTTTTGTTCTTTTGTCTTTTTTGATTTTTTTGTATTTTTTGAATATTTCATTTTTTTTGTATTTTTGATCTTTTGATTTTTTTGATTTTTTTTTTCAATTTTTCAATTTTTTTGATTATTATCAAGGTGCATGTTTACCAGGTTTTCACCAAGCTAATAGATACATCAAAGCGCATGTTTACCAGGTATTCACTAAGATGATCATTTTTTTAGGACATTTTGCAATTTTTAGGATTTTTGACAATATTCCATTTTTTTGGATTTTTTCAAGACCAAAAAGTATGTACATGAGCATACAAAGAATGCCTCAGCTATAGAATTTCTTCAAGTGAAGAGCATTGATAGGCTCTTTGAGCTATTCTCCTTTTGTGGTGGAGAGTTGGTAAGTACCAGACCTAAATGCTGTAGTAATAACATACAGACCAAGCCAGTTTGGTTCAAATTTTCCTTTCTAGGCCCACTGTTGCTGATTCTTGGGGTTTTCTCTCAAGATGAGATCACCCAATTGGAATTCTCTTTGTCTAACTTTCTTATTGTAGGCTTTAGACATCCTCCTTTGGTATGCTTTTAGATTATTGAACGCCACCTTCCGACGTTCATCCAGTAATTCAAGCTCTTGAAGCCGAGATATCTATTTTCTTCATTAGTGACGAGGCCCCTAAGAGAGATTCGTAATGTAGGAATCTTGAGCTCAATAGGCAATACTGCATCCACTCCATAAACCAAGGCAAAGGGCATGGCCCCTATTGGTGTTTGAATACTTGTTCTGTAGGCCCATAAAGTTGGATTAATCTATAGGTGCCAATCTCTACCAAATTTATGAACTGTTCTGTGCAATATTTTGAGAATTGTCTTATTAGAAGCTTCTACTTGTCCATTACACTGGGGATAATAGATAGATGACCAATGCTAAATAATCCTGAACTTGGAGCATAATTCTCTCAACTTCTTGTTCTTGAATTGTCCCCCATTGTCAGTGATAATGGATGAGGGTACACCATATCTACAGATGATATAGTTCAGTATAAATATAGCCATAGACTAGCCATCAGCTATAGCCAGAGGCATTGCCTTAACCCATTTGGTAAAATAGTCAGTAGCTGTGATGATAAACTTATGTCCTCTTGAAGAAGAAGGATGTATCTAACCCACCAAGTCAAAGGCCCATTGCTGAAATGGCCAGAAACTGATGAAAGGAATAAGCTCTTTAGTAGAAGAATGGATTAGATTTCCATGAAATTGGTATTGTTTACAAGTCTTGGCATATTGAATAGCTTCTTTCTCCATATCTGGCCAGTAGTAACCAGCTCTAATAAGTTTTCAAGCAAATGTTAGACCACTCGAATGAGACCTATAGATAACTTCATGTACCTCAGCTAGCACACATTTGGACTCATTGGGTTCTAGACACCTAAGGAGGGTACCATCTAGACCTTGTCTATACAAGTCATTTGCTATGATGACATACTGTGAAGCATTATGAATTAGGTGATGCTTTTCATTCTGGGTACAAGTGTCTAGAATGATTTGGTCATGAAGGTAGGAATAGATATGGTGGTAGCAAGATGAGTCATGTCCAATGACTGAACATATCATCTTGGATTCAAGAATGTCATAAGCTAGGTAGTGTAATGCCTCCACCAGGAATTTGTGTCTGGAGTCATTTTCTGGCATTTGTAACATTGAAGCAAGAGTGGCCATAGCATCGACTGCTTTATTGTCTACCCTTGGAATTTGCTAGAAAGAAATGTGTGCAAAATACTATTTGAGATCATCCACCATTCTTTTGTAAGGTACTAGCTTGTCATCTTTTGTTTGATAGATATCATTAACTTGGTTAATGATTAATTGAGAGTCTCCAAAGACCTTGAGCTCATCCACATGCCATTCAATGGCTATCTTCATACCATTAATGAGAGCTTCATATTCAATGATGTTTTTTGTGCATGGAAACAACATTTTATAAGCTTTTGGTAATGAGTATCTTTGAGGTGTTATAAACAAAATGCCTGCACCTGATCCTTGCTGAGTGAATGATCCATCAAAGAACATGATCCAAGCCTGATGCATGAGAAGCATGATGGATTCATTTGGGAATTCAATATTCAAAGGCTGATGATCTTTTAGAGGAGCTTCTGCCAACTAATCGGCAATTGCTTTTCCTTTAATATCTTTTCTTTCTACATACTCAATGTAAAATTTGTTGAGTATCATAACCCATTTTGCTAGTCTACCTGTGAGGGTAGCCTTGCTCAGTAAATACTTTAGTGGATCAATTTTTTCAATAAGCCTTGTACTGTGAGAAAGCATATAATGCTGCAATTTTTGAGAAGCGAACACTACTACTCGACAAGCCTTCTCAATGACAAAATAGTTCATTTCATAAGAAACCAATGTTCTGCTAATATAATATATAGCTCTCTCTTTGTTGTTTTGATCTTCTTGAGCTAGGAGAGCACCCAAAGATGTGTTCATTGCTGAGATGTATAGTATGAGAAGCTTCCCATGAATAGGAGGTATCAATATAGGTGGATTAGCAAGATATTGTTTAATTTGAGTGAGTCCTTTGTCACATTCTTCATTCCATTCATAAGTCATGCCCTTATGCAAAGTTTTAGTGAATGGTTGTGACTTGTCAGCCAACTATGAAATGAAATGCCAGATAGATTGTAGCCTTCCCTATAGTCCTCTCATTTGATTGATGTTCTTGGGTGGAGGCATGTCCATAATAGATTGTACCTTTTTAGGATCAACTTCTATGCCTTTAGCTAAAATGATGCAACCCAAGAGTTTCTCAAAAGTGACATCGAATGCACACTTTTTGGGATTAAGTCTGAGACTAAATTGTTCCATGTAGTCAAGTATGGGACCCAAATCTGTAAGATGAGTTCTTCACTGCATGCTTTTGGCCAAAGTATCATTGACATAATCTTCCATTGTTTTATGCATCATATCATGGAAAATGGTAGTGACAGCTCTCTGATATGTTGCTCCAGCATTCTTAAGCCCAAAGGGCATGACAAGCGGTCTTTTCTTGATCTTCTGGCACAATTTTTATTTGATTATACCTAGAAAAGCCATCCATCAAGGAATACATCTCATAACATATTGTCATATCCACTATCATGTCAATATTAGGCAGAGGGAAGTCATATTTTGGACATGCTTTATTTAGATCCCTAAAGTCTATGCACACACGAATGGATTTATCATGTTTGGTGACTGGAAAAATATTTGAAATCCACTCTGCATACTCAATAGTCCTTATGAAACCAGCCTTAAGAAGCTTTTCTAGCTCTGCTTTGACTAAAAGTGCTATGTGTGGATGCATCTTTCAAAGCTTCTGTTTGACTGGCTTAATACCTGGTGCAATGGATAGATGGTGCATGATTAGAATGGGGTCTAATCTAGGCATGTCAGAGTAAGTCCATGCAAAGTTTATTATCTTTCTTTGAAAGAAGCTAGTGAACTCTTCCTTTTCTTTTGCAGATAATGACTGTGCTAGACGAATAATTTATGGAGCAGCCTTAGTACCCAAATTCACTGGTTGTGTCGGCTCAATCAATATTGATGATCTCTCTTGAAAGTGGCTCAAAAGCGTATCAAGTATCTCATCCTTGGGCACCTCAAAGAGGTTTTCACCCTCGGATACATCTTTTATTTTTACTATTTTTGGCTCTGATATTGCCACAATGTGGTTTTCACAATCAGAACATCTATTTTTTCTTCTTTTAATTTTTTGACTAAGATACTTGATATCTGCCTCTATCATGCTGACACTACTTTCGCTGGTGGAGGACATTATAGGTTCAATAGCATGGAGGTAATAGGCTAGAGCGTAATCATTTTGGAATGTTAGGACTTAATTGGATGAGGAAGAGGAGTTCTAGTTTATCAGATTGGGATTTTTGAGCGAGAGAGAAGTAGTGACTGGTTCAATTACATTCACGGTATAGCCATCAAAAACATGGATGAGCAAGTCAAGACCTAGAGTGATCTCATCCAAAGGAATGTTTGAATCCCTATAAGACCTTACATTAGAAGTAGAGGACACGTTAACACTGATGGTGCCTAATTCATGTGACCTAACGCTAGACCCTTCACCTACTTTGAGAAGTCTTTCATAAGTATGCACCATGTCTACATCTTTATCATAAGTAGCATCCAACAAAGATTCAAATTCATACTCATGTGAGTCAGTACTTGATGTGGGAATTCCATTAGCACTAGCTATATCATCATCTTTACCCCTTGCAGTATTAATGGCTTGCTGAAGTAGATCTTTGTCAAACTGCTCTTGGAAGTGTGGGGGTATGTACCATTCACCCTGAGAATCAGACTTAGCCATTTGTATTTCTTTCCATTGGTCATTAGTGAGTTGATGCACCGAAGCAGTCTCATCGGAATCACTATCAGTCTCTATCAAGTGGACCGGTATGATAGGCTCATTAGGTTCTATAAAGAGTGCAGAAAGTTCTAGAGGAATAGGATATGGAAATCTGTCTTCATCAGAGCTAGCCTCTGGATTTATCTCTAGGGTAGTATCTTTAAATTCTAACTCAGGTTTAGGTTTAGGTTCAGGTTCTAGCACAAATTTTTTTATCCCTAAATGAAAGGGGATCCTTTTGAAGCCTAAGATAGTAGTATCCCTTATGCTGTGACCTATAGCTTCAATGGGTTTCAGCAAACCAGTGTCATTACTTCCTAAAGGACCACTCCTCTTAGCCAAAGCACTTCATGATCTTGAAGGCTTCACTGTATGGCTCTTGTTCTAAGTCTAGAGGTGGAGTAGTTTTTTCAGATGCTTCTTTTCCTTTATAGATCCTGAATAGGTGTAAAATGGAAGCTTACTAATGTACCTAACATTCAAAACTATTCATTTGAATTGAAATTGGAATTGGAATAGCATAAGTAAATTTGGAAATACTTATAAATTAACTAGGTTAAGATACATACCTTATCATGAAATTGATTTAGAAATACCTATTTTCTGAAGTCTGTGGGAAGTTTCGAAAGATTCTACAACTAGATATGTGATCAGAAAGTTGAGACAAAAAAAACCCAGAAAAGTTTCATCTTTTCGGCAGTAGGTCGACTTTGACCCTCATAAAAGGTCAAAGACTACATTTTTATTCTAAAGGTCAATTCTGATTTTGTTCACAAATCTTAGAAGTTCGGCGAAAAGGGTACTCAAATCTATCCTCTGATTCCTGAAACAACGACTGTAGATATCTGAAAAAGGGCATTTTTGGGGTGGCTATATAGGGTTTTGCCTTAGTCAAACCCCCATTTTGGTGATCTCCACCTCCACGAATAGCTAATTAAAATAGAATGTGTGTGTGTATGTATTGAAAGTGTAATGCCAAGATCTAATCCTCTAGATCAAAACCCTAGCATGAATATGTATGAAACAATAATGCATAGATTTGAATGAGATAGAAAAGCATACCAAGCCCCCAAGGCTAAAGTACTTCTACCAAAATCACAATCTGTAATTGCTACTCCATGATTGTATCTTTGAATGCTTGAAAGTTGATAATGGTGGATCAAGGAAGAAAGGATCTCTCTTGCTCCAAATATGTGTTCAGAAAGATGCTTGATGTCAACAATGGCTTGATCTTCTATATCATCCTCTTGCTATCTTGCATCTTCACCATTCCTTACTTTCTTGAAATCTTCTTGCTCATGAAATTGACTCCTTGAGAGCACTTGATCATGAGAATGCTTGGTTGTACTTGGTGAAAATGAATGCAAATGAGAGTCTTTTATAGAGGTTTCAAGGTGAGGCTCCTAGAGAAATGTGAGGACTCATAATTAAAATTTCACCTTGAATTAAGGTCCAATCATAATAACCAACTAAAGAGGGAAAATAATTAAATGAATTTCAAATTAAAACCTTTTTGCACTTGGATTCGAGAGCCCAATATTGATTTCAGGGCTCGTCGGGACCAAATTTTGAAAGAGGGGCACAAATTCTAGAGGAGGTTAGAATTGAGGTTATAAATGACCTAGTTAGGATTGATTTTGAACCTGACCTAGTCAAGAACAATCTCAATTTTGACCCTGTGGGCCTACATCCAGCCAGAATCAGGACAGGAGGTCCCGAGGATGCCCGAAGACTTAGAAATGATAGCAGAAAAGGAAAAAATGCTAGGGATAGGCATAAAATCCTATGATGACTATGCTTAAGGCCAAGAGGACCTATTTCTAAGTCCTACCTAGAAAATAGAGCCATGGGAAAAGGGAAATTAAGGAGAATCCTCAGGATCCTAACCCTAATTTCACCTAGAACGAAGAAGACAAGTGCAAAATGCATCCTAAATGCAAGTCTATCATGATAAATGTATTAAAAGAGGGTGCTAAACCTATCAAAATGGAAGTGCTTCCATTTTAAGATGATACATTTAGCCCCCACTTTAGCTTAGATATGACACTATGTGAACATGCAAGCTAAAGTAAGAAAACATCATAGTAAATAAAAAGGATATAGCCAAGTCCTCGATTTAAAGATCCTGTAGAAAACTGTTAGAACCTACAACACACAAGGTTAATGAAAATCTCTAAATCACCTAAAGATTACTATATGATAATTTGAGAAGTATATAGAGCCCCTTATAGCCCCTCTGTTTCGGCTTTCTACTTTGGAAGGATGAAACAGGGTGATAAGAAAAACTCTATATACTGGATATGAAAAGTGTTGAAAAGTCCTTTCCTAAACCAATTAGAAGGATTCCTAACCTTCATAAACTAGTTCAAGGAGTCAGGTATCTGAATCATGATTCCAATGCTATTGATGGCACTAAAAATAGAGTTACCAAACTCAAGTTATGATGAAAAGAGTGGATGTTTCTCTAAATGCATAAGAAGGGAAAATCTGAGTTTACCCTAAGGAAACCTTAATAAAACCCTAATTTAAACTTATAAATAATGAAGAGAGAGAAATAATTACTCATTCTTACCATTTTCAAATTTGAAACAAGGAAGCAAGATGCCGAGAAGAGATGAACTTTGAGAGACACGCCTGGAGATTCTGAGACACAGCCTGGCTACTGAACGGTCACTACCTGAGGTGAGTTTTTTGTTATCCACCTTTGTACTTTCCAAATTCCTATTTTTTATAGGCAAGGTTGATTTTACCCCTTTCAGGTCGACCCTGACCCCTTTAGGTTGACATTGACCCATCTAGGTCGACTTTGACCTGTGAAAGTCAACATTGACTAGAGGGTTTTTGTCAGTTTTTGAGATGAGGTCAACCTTGACCCAAAAAGGTCAACCCTAACCCAGTAAAGTTGACATTGATCTAACTAAGGTTGACTTTGATCTAGTTCAGTTAGATTTGTAGATTTGATGATATAGATGACTGATATGATGTTTGTTTATGCTTGCAAGACTTAGTTTGTTTCCAAGAGCATCCCTTTGGGGAATTGCTAGTCAAAGTCAAAGAGAGACTTTTTGAGCTTAATGATGAGGGGATGTAGTTATTGAGGGATGTGGGAATGTACTGGGTATTAGTCCTTTCATGGATCAGACTACACCAAGCCATGCTATCAGCTCTAATAGAGAGGTGGGATGAGGATACATGCTCCTTCCATCTTCCCTATGGTGAGATTATAGTGACCTTAGAGGATGTTTACAAGATCATGTGGCTTCCAGTCCTAGGGGAGATCATCAGAGCTAGAGCACAACATGGTTGTGAGGAGATCTATGTAGACACAAAGTATTGTATAGGAGTGCTTCCATAGATGTAGACCTGATCCGATTGGATCCTACTATCTTCTGTACTGTCAGGCCCTACACCTTTAGTACGAAAGGTGATGCTGTGTATAGTAGCCTTAGTTGTGTTACCCAAATCAAAGGGTACCATATTTTGGTCACCTATAACACATCTCCTAAAAATAATGGAGAGAGATAGGACCATGTTCTCATGGGGTCACAACATGTTAGCTCAGCTATACCATGAGATGGGTCAGCTAGTGAGGTATTAGCGGGAGACTCTGTCAACATGCACACTTTTGCAGGTTTGGATATTTGAGCACTTTACATGTACACATCCATAGGGAGTTCCCATGATGGTAGATGTGAGTACAGTGAGAGCCTTCACATATCCTTTGAGAGATGTTTGGTAGTTTGGGGATATGCTCTACTAGAGAGTACATCTAGACCGCATTGCCAACATCGATGTGATATGGAGACCCTGCTGCCAGATGATAGAGTGGCCTAATACATGATTCTAGATGAGACATTCACAATAGTGTAACCTTCTAGAGGGTCATCAGAGTCATATAGTGATGCCCTACTATTATGATCGGGTGATGAGGTAGTTTGGCCTATTACAGGGAGTCCCTAAGGCAGTACCTTGCTATGTACATCCGATGAGATACTATCAGAGACTTGACGCCATATGCTGACCATTGATAGCAGACATAGAGGATAGTGATACAAAGGAGACAGAGGATATAGAGGTACCATTAGATGTAGCCTACTCAGACATGAGATGAGATTACATCAGGTACTAGAGTTTGGAGGGGATTCATCCTATCTTTCCTAAGGATTATCCCACAGGTGATCCAAGCTTTACAAAGGGGACACATCAGGATACTGGAGCAATAGAGGAGGATGAGGAAATTAGAGATGAGGAGGAGCACATCCCTGAGGGAGATCCCATGTAGGAGGAGGAGAGAGAAGATGAGAGAGTAGAGAACATGCCCCCAGCTGGTGATACTAGTGTAGATATACCTATTACTCGTGCATCACCACTAAGATCACAATGATCCCCATAGCCCCACATAGAGACACCACCATTGAGACCTAGATACAGTGAGTGTGGAGAGAGTAGTTAGTCCATGCCCCCACCATCTAGACATTTCAGTGACGTCCAGGAGGGAGACCCAGGTATGAAATTTGATTGAATATGTGATTTGATTTGAGATAGACAGGATACTAGACTAATAAAAGCTTTTCTTTCTATAGATAGCGTAGCGGAGTGGAGGAGATTTGTATTTGGGGTTCTCAAGGATACAATTATATCCTACCAACTACTAGCTGATGATTGAGAGTCTTCTATTGGTCACACAGATCCTGGTAGGCATGCCGACATCTTTGTATGTATCTAGCAAGAGCTGAGATTGTGCAGAGAAAGAGAGGAGATGCTGATGGTAGAGGTACAAGGTCTCCAAGGATGTGTACAAGGTATGAGCATATCCATGACCCATACACAGACACACAAATCTTCATCTTCCCAGCACAGAGTAGAGAGATTCAGGAGTCATCGGCCATCAGAGCAACATAGTGATAGATGTAGTGATAGATAGGGCCATTGGCCACATATGTATCAAAACTTGAAAAACTCTTTTTGATGAATGAAAAAATTTCTCTACTGATTAGTTCTATGTTTGATTACTATGCTTTCATCAATATAAAACTTAATAGAAAGAAAGGAAGAAATAAAGTGCATAAACATATTCAATATGTAATTTTTACTAAAACTACATAACCTATAAAATGAATCTTTATAAGGAATACATAAATGCACACAAAACAAAAGAAATTAAGGATAATAACGTTTAAGATGCATAATATTAATGGGTTCCTTAAAAGAAACACCATCCATATCAGCAAGTTTATAAGCACCCAAACCAAAGTCTTCAATAACAACAAAAGGTCCAAGCCAATTAAGTCTAAAATTTTCTTTTTCTCCCAGTAAAGCATTCACATTTTGTTGATTCTCATAAAGGATCAAATTACCAACCGCAAATGTTTGTTCAATTACCTTATGATTGTATTGTTTCTGAACAGATTTATGATAAGCTTTGATATGTTCTAATGCATGTATTTGTTGTTCATCCAACATTTCTAATTCTTGTAAGTGTTGTTCTCAAAAAGTATATTTATCAATTATCCCATGAAATGAAACACGTAAAGAAGGTATTTCTAGTTCCAAAGGCATAATAGCATTAGTACCATAAACAAGGTTATAAGGAGTACCTATGGTAGTACGAACACTAGTCCTATAGGCCCATAATGCATAAGTCAATTGAGTATGCCAATCTTTTGCATGCTTATTAACTATTTTTCTCAAGATTTGTTCAATAATTTTATTTGATGCTTCAGCTTGTCCATTAGATTGTGGATAGTAAGGAGTTGAAAATATATGTTGAATCCTATATTTCTCCAAGAATTTCATGACTTCTTTATTTTTAAAAGAGGTTCCATTATTAAAAATTATTGTCGAAGGAATACCAAATCTTGTTATAATATTATTAAGGATGAAATCATAAATAACATCTGCCATTGTTGAACAAATAGGAACAGCTTCAACCCACTTCATGAGATAATCCATAGCAGTGAGAATGTAAGTATGTCCTTGAGAAGAGGCCGGTGAGATTTTTCCAATAAGATCAAAACCCCAAACACTAAAAGGCCATGGAGAAACTTGATTACAAAGCTCATGAGTAGGCGCATGAATCAAATTACTGTGTTGCTGACATTGACAAAATTTCTTAACGAACATGAAAGAATCTTGTTCCATTGTTTGCCAATAATATCCCATTCGAAGCAATTTATTAACCAGGGGTTTTCCACCAAAATGTCCCCCATAAGAACTAGAATGAGCTTCTGCTAAAGCTACAAGAATTTTAGTTCTATTGAGACATCTTAATAATAATCCTTCATAAGAGCATTTGTAAAGTGTATCTCCTAAAATGATGTAATGTGCCACAAGTTTCCTAATATGATTACACATGTTCCTTGTTTCTGATTTAGGAAAAGTACCATCCTTCAAAAAATGAAAAATATGTGAATACCATTCATCCAAATGTAAATTGAAACAGTCAGAGGTAATCTTGTTAGAAATTGTAGGGCTTTTAAGAGTTTGTATAGTAAATTGAAAGTTTTTAGCATTGTTCTCAAGAAAAACCAAGGAAGTTGTGCTTGCCATGGCGTCTGCATGTCGATTATCCTTCCTAGGTAAAGTTTGAATCGTATAAGAGGAGAATTGTGAAAGAACATCAAGAGCTAAATCTCTATATTGTGTCATTTTAACATTTTTAGTTTGATATCCTCCTTTAATCTATTCAACAATCAGTTGCAAATCTCCATATATGTATAAATGTTTGATATTGAGGGATGAAGCTGCTCATAGTTCAACTAGAAGAGCTTCATACTCCGCAATGTTATTAGTACAAGGAAAGGTTAATTTATATGATAAAGGGATGGGTTTTTTTGTAGGCAGAATCAAGATAATACCCACACCAGAACCTATCTTACACTTAGACCCATCAAAATATAATTCCCAAATATCATCCCGTTGAATAGCTAGGAGCTTTGGCTAGACAATCTGTCAATGCTTGTCCCTTAATAGACTTTTGAGAAATAAAATTAAGATCAAATTCTGTAAGCAACATCACCCATTTTTCCAAGTGGCCTGAGAGATCAGTTTGTGAGAAAAGATGTTTCAAAGGATCAAATTTGACAATCACATTAACTTCAGCATTTATGAGATAATGTCCGAGTTTCTGACATGCATAAACTACAGCTAGATATTGTCTTTTTAAATCTGTATATCTTGTTTCCTAATCAAGTAAAGTCCGACTAATGTAATACAAAGGTCTTTCTTTACCATTATCATCAATTTGAGCTAACAACGCACTCACAGCCCGTTGAGTCGCTGAAGTGTATAAATGAAATGGTTTATTGAAATTAGTAGGCTGCAAGATAAGAGGATTCACAAGATACTCCTTAAATTGCTCAAAAGTTTGTTTACACTCATCATTCCAAGAGAAAGTAGTATCATTTCTAAGCAAGGAAGTAAAAGGGATAGTTTGGTCCACTAAATTAGAAATAAAGCAACGAATAGCTTGTATTTTTCCTTGTAAACTTTGTAACTGGGAAATATTCTTAGGAGGAGGCATATTAACAATAGTTTTGATCTTTTCAGTGTCTACTTCGATGCCTCGCTTAGAGATTATAAATCCTAATAAATTACCAGAATCAACTCCAAAGACACATCTCTTAGGATTCAATCTCATATTATAACTTCTAATTCTTTCAAATATCTATCATAAAATAGTAACGTGATCTTCTCTTTGTATATACTTTTCCAAGATATCATCCACATAATCTTCAAGAATCTTATGAATGTAATCATGAAAAATTAGGGTCATAGCCCGCTGATAAGTTGCTCCTGCATTTTTTAATCCAAAAGGCATCATGACCCAACAAAAAGTTCCCCAAGGTGTTATAAATGCAATCTTAAATTGATCTTCAGGAGGGATAAAGATTTGATTATATCCTGAAAAACCATCCATAAAAGACAACAAGGCATGACCCGCTATTGAATCCACAATCATATCGATGTTAGGTAATGGGAAATCATCTTTGAAGGATGCCTTATTTAAATCTCTAAAATTAGTACACATCCTTATCTTATTTTCTCCTTTTGACACAGGCACAATATTTGAAATCCAATTTGAGTAATCAATAGAACGGATAAATCCAGAATCCAATAATTTTTCAATTTCACCTTTGACTAACAAAGTAATTCATGGATTCATCTTTTGAATTTTCTATTTCATAGGCTTCATATTCGGCTTCAAAACAATGTTATGAGTAACAATCTTAGAATCTATACCTGACATATTTGAATATGTCCAAGCAAAGATATCCTTAAATTCAAGCAAAAGGGAAACTATTTGATCATGTTCATCCTGGTTCAAACATTTCCCAATTTTTATCATCCTTTCAGAGTCATTTTCATCCATTTGAATATCAATAGTTTTAGTAATTAACAAATCACTTCTTATCAGAGAATCCATTGGTAAAGGAAGAGTATCCTATTCTTCATGTTCTCCAAAATAAGCATCACTTTTTAAACAATAAGGCTTTCCTCATTTGTGATGAAACTTAGGTAAATCCTCATAAACCCCTAAAAATTCCATTAAGGCTTCATCTTTAGGAAGAATATCCAAAGAGGATTATAGATTAAGATCAATAAGCAATGGGTTAACCAACTTCAATTGTCCACTACAAATATGATTAACATTAAGAGGAAAAGTAGATGGTTTTCTATAAGGATTGAATCCTAATCCATATGTATGATCATAAAATTCATTATCCAAAGGTACTTGTATACCTTGCTCATATTTACCATATCCTTTCCCATTAAATCTTGATTTCTTAAGAAAATGATAACTAGGACCATATCGATCAGTCATGTCAGAAGGAGTCCAATGAGCGGCATATGTCACAATGTCATAACAATCAGGCTTTATAGTTTCAATCATTTCATTAACTGAAGTGGCAACAAAATTACTTTTTAATTCTTTAGAAAGCAGCGAAGAAATAAAAACCTTTTTCTCAAATTCATTTTGTTGCTTCATGAATTCCAAATCAAAGACCTTGTATTCTCCAATAAATGTAGGATTAAAATCCAATGTTCCCCAATAATCCTTAGTCAAAGATGAAGAAGATGGAGCTTCTTGTTGTTGAATCACAGGTTGTTTTATCTCAGATTGTTGTAACTCCACTTTTTTTCAATCTCTTTACTAGGTTGAATAGGTTCAGATTTTTTGGCATATTCTACATTTAAGAAAGGATTCAGGGCATCATCCACATGTAATGTATACATTAAGTTATTATAGATGAACCTAACCTTGCGATGAAGAGTAGAAGGAATTGCATGCATAGTATGTAACCAAGGTCTTCCTAAAAGAAGGTTATAATTGCAAGGTCCAGGCATAACATGAATAGGAGTGTTTAGAATAACCGAACCAACTTTAACAGGTAAGGTAATAATGCCCAAATTTCTTTTCACAATATTGTCAAATCCATGTATAGGAACATTATCAGGTTGAATAGTAGTAAGATCAGACTTAATTTCCTTGAGCATATCCATGCTACAAACATTAAGTCCAGATCCATTATCAATTAAGGTTCTTTGAATGATACTCTGATTAATAGAGATAACCACCATAAGAGCATCATATTGATCCGCACCTCTAGGGAAGGTAAATCATTATCAGAAAACACAATAGGAGGTACAAAAGGCATAGTATGCATATAATCCAAAATAGAATGAATGTTTTCTTGATTAGGAGGTGAAGCAGGAAGAGTAGATAAAGATTTTTGCAATGCCTCATGATATCTTGGGGAGGTTTGAAGTAATTCCCATAAAGATATCTTAGCAGGAGTAGCATGTAATTGGTCAACTAAGTTATAATCGTTAAAGGTAGATGGATACCTAGGTGCTTGAGGAAGCATAGGTTGAGAAGGTGGTAAAGAAAATAGAACAGTAGGCTGTGGGTTATTTCATGTGCGATAAGTATGTGAAATAGAATCAGTGTTATCAAATAAATCCAAAGGATCTCTAGGTTTACCCTTAATTGTTATACGAGGACATCCTTTTACCATCATCAAAGATGTAGAATATATCATTTTAGGTTTATCAATGTTGCAAATAGTAGGACATGAAGGTAACCATGCACACACCCTATGGTAAAGGTCAATTGGAGAGGTTGTGGAGGAGAGTGAAATAGGAATAGGATCCATGGAGATCATATTCAAACCATTTTCATCCTCACTACCATATACCTCATTAGGGAATCTATCCTTTTGTACAATAAAATCCTCATCAAAGTACTCAAAACAAGAATCATACATGTTGAATACAAAGAAAGAACTAAAAGCATGAAAATGTAAATATTTTTGTATTTTTAAAGGAATTTTGTAATGTTTTTGTATTTTTAGATATAAATGAAAGAAAATGCAAGAAATCTAATCTTATAAACATACAAGATTTAAATCTAACACCATAAAAGAAAGAGTTGTCATAAACGGGTTCACCAAAATGAATAGGTGTAAAATGGAAGCTTAGTAATGTGCCTAACATTCAACACTATTCATTTGAATTGAAATTGGAATTAGAATAGCATAAGTAAATCTGGAAATACTTAGAAATTAATTAGGTTAAGATACATACCTAATCATGAAATTGATTTAGAAATACATATTTTCTGAAGTCTATGTGAAGTTTCAGAAGATTCTGCAACCAGATCTATGATCAGAAAGCCGAGACGGAGAAAACCCAGAAAAGTTTCATCTTTTCAGTAGTAGGTTGACTTTGACCCTCATAAAAGGTTAAAGACTACATTTTTATTCTAAAGGTCAATTTTGATTTTGTTCGCAGATCTCGGAAGTTTGGCGAAAAGGGTACTCAAATATGTCCTCTGATTCCTGAAACAACGACTGTAGATATTTGAAAAAGGGGGTTTTTGGGGTGGATATATAAGTTTTTGCCTTAGTCAAACCCCCGTTTTGGTGATCTCCACCTCCATGAATAGCCTATTGAAATAGAATGTGTGTGTGTATGTATTGAAAGTATAATGCCAAGATCTAATCCTTTAGATCAAAACCCTAGCATGAATATGTATGAAACAATAATGCATAGATTTGAATGAGATAGAAAAGCATACCAAGCCCCCAAGGCTAAAGTACTTCTACCAAACTTACAATATATAATTTCTACTCCATGATTGTATCTTTGAATGCTTGAAAGTTGATAATGGTGGATCAAGGAAGAAAGGATCTCTCTCGCTCCAAATATGTGTTCAAAAAGATGCTTGATGTCAACAATGGCTTGATCTTCTATATCATCCTCTTGCTATCTTGCATCTTCACCATTCCTTGCTTGCTTGAAATATTCTTGCTTATGAAATTGATTCCTTGAGAGCACTTAATCATGAGAATGCTTGGTTGTACTTGGTGAAAATGAATGCAAATGAGAGTCTTTATATAGAGGTTTCAAGGTGAGGCTCCTAGAGCAATGTGAGGACTTATAATTCAAATTTCACCTCGAATTAAGGTCCAATCACAATAACCAACTAAGGAGGGAAAAAATTAAATGAATTTTGAATTAAAACCTTTTTGCACTTGGAATCGAGAGCCCGATATTGATTTCGGGGCCCGTCGGGACCAAAGTTTGAAAGAGGGGCACAAATTTTGGAGGAGGTAAGAATCAAGGTTGTAACTAACCTAGTCAGGATTGAGCTTGAACTTGACCTAGTTAGGATCAAGTTCAAACCTAACCTAGTCAGGAACAATCTTGATTTTGACCCTGTGGGCCCAGATCCAGCCAGAATTAGGATAGGAGGTCCCGGGGATGCCCAGAGACCTAGAAATGATAACAGAAAAGGAAAAAATGCTAGGGATAGGAATAAAATCCTATGATGACTATGATGAAGGCTAGGAGGACCTATTTCTAAGTCCTACCTAGAAAATAGAGCCATGGGAAAAGGGAAATTAAGGAGAATTCTCAGGATCCTAACCCTAATTTCACCTAGAACGAAGAAGATAAGTGCAAAATGCATCCTAAATGCAAGTCTATCATGATAAATGTATTAAAAAGAGGGTGCTAAACCTATCAAAATGGAAGTGCTTCCATTTTAAGACAATAAAGATCCAAGCTGTGATAGCTCTTTCTTCATCCTCATCTTCTAAAGGTGTAGAGGCCCGTACAAAGGTGCCATCATAGACTATTTGAAGAGAGTCATTGGAAGGTTTGGTACTCTCAGAAGGTCTCCCATAAGAGCATGGAGATAGAGGAAGAGCAGCCAGTGATAGCACATGTTCAATTTGATATTCTCCCATGCTCGTATCCTTAAGTTTCAGAGTTTGTTCCATTTCCTTTTGCTTAGCATCATAGAACTCAGTGGACTCTCTAATAGCTGGAACAAAGCTATCTGTAGATTGCACAAGTGTGTTGCAAGAGTAATTGGTATTATCAGGCATAGTAACTTTGAACCCATGGAATGGAAACTTAATACATTGATGGTACGTAGATAGAACAACTTGCATCTCATGAATCCATGGCCTACCCAACAAGATGTTGTAGGCAAGAGGAATGTCAAGAACTTGAAAAGTAACATCTCTTTTGATAGGTCCTATGTGGATAGATAACACAACTAAGCCTTGGGACTTGCATTCCTCTTCATCATAAGCTTTGATGGTAATCTTTTTGTGGGATTCTATACAATTCTCATCGTAACCTAGCTGAGTAAGCAACTTAGCGGAACATATATTAATACCAACACAATTATCTATGAGCACTTGACAGACACATTTAGGACCTATCATGACCTCTATATGCAAGGGAGTGTTATGCGGATGGCTCAGAGAGTGATCATCTTCTTCAGAGAAGGATAGATAGTGACACGAGGTTAAATGACCCACCATAGATTGAGACCGATCGAGATCAAGATCATTGGGAATGTTTTCCTCAGTGAGGGCTTTATCCAAAATCTTCCTGTGAGTAGGTGAGATCTTCAACAACTCAAAAATGGTAATTTGAGCATTGGTTCATTGGACCTGATCTAAGATGCTATAACTAGCTAAGCTAGATTTGGGAACTGAATTCATGTTATTTTTGGTAGAGCCAACAACAGTCTTATCCATAGTTTGTTTTGGAGCATATACAGGAGGGTCGGGACCTTTCAAAACAACCCTTCCGTGTGATCAAGTAGCAACATTAGCACAATCTTGAGGTTGTTCAGATTCAGATGAATGAGATGTGAAACTATGCAAGATGAAATGAGTCTTAGGTTTGGGAGCATCGCCACCCCCCTTAATGTTAATCATGTCATAATACTCTATCTCAATAGGTTTGATCATACCAATGATATTGTCATCATTAGTGTATGTGTAGTTGACTTTAGCATTGGTATTCTTAGTGTTTGAAGATTCACCCTTCTCATGAGGAGGGAAAGGATCCTTAAATGTTTAATGGTCTGAATTCTTGTTATGGCCATCCACAACAATGTCACCACTATCAATCAAATCTTGGACCTTATGTTTCAGCTAAAGACAAGTAGAAGTCCTGTGACCCTTATTCTAGTGATAGTCACAATAGGTGTTGTCATTCCACCAATGAGGTCATGGTTGTCGGTCATAGAGACACTTTTCCAAAGGAGTAAGTATCTAATTCTACATAAGAGTTTTATAGACCACATCAAGTGGTTCTCCCAAGGAAGTGAATTCACACTGGGGTTGAGATGCCCAAGGTTGTTCCTAGAAAACCTTGAAGGTTGTTGATTTTTTGTCACAGGTTTTTCAGTAGCTTTGACCGCTTGTATGCTAGAAGAGAGATTAAAAATAGACTTAGCAGGCTTTGCGGTCACATTGTTGACCACTCCATCATTCACAACATCTCTATTCTTATTGACAAACTTCCCTTTATCCTTATTTGAGTTTGAAGATCCTTGTTTTTTGTCTTTGCTCAAAGTCAATTCCCCCTTTTTGATCATAAAGGCCTCTATTCACACTGCTTGTTTAATCATGCTATCAAAGGTTAGAGGACCTTGTAATTGCACTTAGTATCTAAAATCTGGGACAAGATTATCCAAGAAAATGTCGATTCTCTCAGACTCTGGTAGCTTGTGAGGACACCTTGTACATAATTGTCTCCACCTTTGGAGAAATGTCAGAAAAGATTCTCCTTGTCGCTATTTTAAATTGTAAAGATCCCGGATGTTGATCGGATGCTAAATATTATGCGAGTAATGTTGGAGAAATAGGTTAGCAGTTTTTTCAAAAGTCTTAATGCCAATGGGCAAGTGAGAAAACCACTCCATAGCTGGTTCACCCAAGCTATGAGGAAATAGGCACATAAGATATGTTTGGTCATGCATGAATTCCATAGATAATGCACCAAAATCCCTCAAGTGATCTTGGGGATTGATAGAACCCAAGTATTTGTCATATTTACGGAGCTCTACACCTCTAGGAAAAGGTGGCATGTGAAGACTCCTATCAAAGGGGAAAGGAAAAATGCTCTCCATTGTGAATTGTTGTGCAAGTTTGTCATTATTCTTTGCAAGTTGGCTAATCTGATCCTGCATGTCTCAGACCATCTTCTGCAACTTTGTGGTCTTAGTCTCTTCTTCCTTGGCCACAAGCATTTCAACTTGATAGTCTGGGGGTAACTTGGCCCCTTGTTTAGCTAGCTCAAGAAAGTATTTTTCCTTCTCCTCTAGAAGGAGTATCTCCATCATCTTAATAAGACCTTTGTTTTCTTTCACAGTGTCTATGTCATTTTGAGTTATGGTGTCATCACCATCATTGCCAAGGATCTCATAAATGCTAGGGACTTGATCTTGAATCTGATCATAGAGAGCAGGACGATAGTGATACGCTAGTTGACCACCTTGAGCTTTATTTTGAGCTTGGTGTTAATCATCTTGGGTTTGATCATAGCGTTTCTTATTTTGAGGTTGGGCATGACATTGGTGTGTATGTGAATTTTGTACCTAGTTGTAGACACAACACTTTAGTAAAACATTAAAGGTTAGCCAAAAAACCAAAATCATGAAATGAAATGGAAACTAAACTAACCAGGTGATTTAATGCCTTCTAGTAGGTGTGAGTATGATACTCTCAGATAAGACCGAGACCAGTGACAATGCAACACCTAAACAAAGGATTTGAATGCAAAGAATTGAAAAACTATATGAATGCAGATTTAACCTATATTTTTGTATTTTTTGTGCAATAATATGAGAAACTGTATGAATCTAAGCTATATGAATGAAATCAAGATTGAATGCAAATTTAGTCTAAGAATGCTATGAATGAATATGAAAACTATGATACGAAACTATGCAAAAGCTATGATCAACTATGAAAGATCTCACAAATCGCTTGTCACAAGTGCTTAATCCTTCAATCGCCAATTCGCTAGAGTAATTGTGCAAATTCAAGTGTTATAATCGTGAAGAGTTGAGCCTTGTTTTTATAGAAATCTAGGGCTTTGAGGACGCAAAAGAAAAGCCATAAATCACTCTTGATAAAATCAGGTTGATTTTTGAGTTATCAAGAAATTAGGAATAATGAACTCACAAAAATCATTCAAAACCATGTGTGAACAACTTTTTAACTCAAATCAAAAGTTTAGATCAACTTTGAACTCAAAATAGAATGTTGAGTTTCCAAAAGTTAACAACTTGCATTGTTTTCCTGATTTTGAGTTTAACTGCTCTTTGAATGTGCACAATTAATTATGAATTAATTAAATAAATAAAGTGATTTATCATCAACTTAACTGATTTTTGAATTAAAACAATTGATTTATGGGTTAATCAATTATTAAATCAAACTTTTATTAAAAAACTATATCATTAAATTTGACAATTGACTTTAACTAATTAATATGAATTTAAACAATTAGTCATGAGATTTTAGATTTATTATCAAAATAAAATAATATAATTTAGGAATAAATATAATTAAATAATTAAGTGGCAGTATTAAATCTAATAAATTAAATATTTAGAATATTCAATTAATCAAACTTTAGGATAAATAGGATTTATCGCCAAATAATTATTAAATCAAAGATAATTAGGTTAAATAAGAATATTGCTAGGAATATTCCCCAATGCAGAATTTAGGATAAAATCAATTAGGATTCGATAATGTGCAGATGTGCCTTAGGTTAGGACTTTGATGTCGATTTCATTTGAATTGAAGATGTAGGAGGTTAATGAACCTATAGCCCATTTTGGGGGTATTACATTTTGCCCCTCTTTGAATCACTGTGCAAAGCGTAGTGGTTCAAAGAATAGTCTGTGTATGATAAAGATGTGTGGAACTGATTTGATTTGAAAGATTAACCAATTCTGAGACAGAAACCGATTAAAAGATTGAAAAAAGAGATACTGACCTAGGCCCAGAATGACGAGGAATTGAGATGATGCTAGCTATATCAACAATGAACTGGTGATTACGAAGAAGTGTCAAAATGCCTGATTCTGAACCTTATGATTATGAAGAAGTGAGTGATCGATTCTAGACCTCAATGTCCTTGTATGAATCATATTGGTATCACATCCTAAACCCATCAGTTATGAAGAAACAAGGAAATGACACAACTGAACTGATGGTTACGAAGATCTAATACAACTTACAAGATAGATTTAGGATACCAGATTGATGAATCTAATATGCCCCAAACAATGATAGATTTTCCCCAAGTGACGAGGTCTTTAAATGAATTAGTAACTAGATGTGGTTGTTGTCTTGATTACTGAGGAAAGATTTGATTACAGATTTTGAGTTACAGACTTTGAATGATGTGTAATACCACACCCCCTTCAGGATTAAAATTTAAATCTGACAAGAAAAGTCAGCGTTGAATGGCTTAGAAGCATGTTAATTGATTTGAAGAGTGGTTATACATGTTTGAGAACACGTTCTGCATCGTTTAGAGGTCCTGGAGACCAAGTTTGACTAGGTGTGACCATGAGTTGACCATGGTTAACCAAGTTGAAATTTTGATAGTTTGATGTAAGATAATCAGTTAAGTTGAATTCTAGATTTCTGTGATGATTGAAGGTTGATTATGCAAGTAGTGAATAATATAAATGATCTCAGATTTTGATTTTGATCCCGAAAAAGGATTCTACTTGCTGTTTCATTGCAGGAACCTTCATGTGAGATTCAACTCTTCATGTCAATTTTAAGTTTAGTTTAGAAGAATTGTTGAAGTGTTTAAGAAATTTGTGAGATCATGCAAACTGCAAAATGATATGCAAACCTAAGACCTAGGACCTAGTCACCGATCATGTGTCGATTTCTTATCATCATTGAACTTTTTAGGTAACCGGATAAATCAAGACAACATCCACTAGTTATGAAACCATAGACATATGAATATTGATTTGTATGTGCAAAAATCAATACAACATCCACTGGTTAGACAACCATGGACATATGAATATTGATTTTATTTTTGGAATGTCAGATTAGATATAAGAACCAAGGCACAAATGCCAAGATGACCTGAATATCATGTCCATTTTGATATAGCAATTTGTATAAGCATCAAAACATAGATGTCATGATGACCAGAATTACCCATAGTGACCCTTTATCATTCACATCCTTAGGTAAGATCGCATTTCACACTAGGAAAAAGAACTCACTCAAAAAGATAATAGTTAGATCAAATTTCCTTGAATTTTCTAGGTATCAATGGTTGAGGTACTCATGGCCATCCAATTCAAGATAGAGGCTCTTACAGATGGACAAGATTTCAATCCAAAATTTCCAAAGTTGTTAGATTTTCACATAAAGCAGAAAACAAAGAAAAGCTTATGCCCCCAGTCATCACTCTCTAAATCCCATCAAGGACATCATTGAAGAGCTCGAAGGGACACAATATGCAGAAATCTCAATGCAAATCAGTAAGCATACAAGGAGATAAAAGCATGTAAAAGCATAGATTGTTTTCAGTTTGATGTTTGATTGTGTTGTTGTAGATGCAAAATCCTTTCTAGAGAGGAGACAGACAGACAGACTCAGATGTAGCTTCAAAGGACTTTGACTAGATATGATACATCTAAGATACATTGGAGGCCATAGGATATGACATTGATTGCCCCCAAGTTTGGAACATTGATAGGATACAGACGCTTGAACCGATTGGTGTACAGACTGACTTATTGAAAATAGGAATGCGGGAACAAACCGAGAGATATGTACAAACTAAAGCAAGACTGAAAGCTAGGAAAGACCAAGATTGCGTTGATAGATGGAGCATTTTGAACAAGTGGTTCCCATTTTTCAAGTTTTCACCATCTTGGTAGAGATTCTATTTTTTCTACCAAGGCGCCTGTTTCCAGGTTTTCACCAAGGCACTTTTTCTTTTTCTCATTTTTTTTTTTTTTCCTTTTTTCAATTTTTTTGTACTTTTGATATTTTTAAATTTTTTTGTGAATCATCAAGGCACCTATTGCTAGGTTTTCACCAAGATGTTCATTTTTAGGACTTTTTCCAATTTTAAAGATTTTTTCAAGACATTTTACCATAGATTGAATGCCTTAGGCATAGAATTTCTTCAGATGGATAATGTTGATTAGTTCTTGGAGCTATTCTCCTTCAGTTGTTGAGAGTTGATAGGCTCCAGAGCCAAAAGTAGCAGTGATTATAAAGGGACCCAGCCAGTTGGGTTCAAACTTCCCCTTGTGCTTTCTATGTGATTGATTTTTAGGATTCTCTCTCAAGACTAGATCTCCAACCTGAAATTCTCTATGTTTGACTTTCTTGTTGTAACCTCTAGATATTCTCTTGTGATATACTCTGAGATGATCATATGCTACTTGTCTGCACTCATCTAGTAGTTCAAGTTCTTGCAACCTAGACACTCTGTAGTCATCATCAGTTACTAGACCATGCATTCCGATTCTTAGTGATGGGATTTCAACCTCAATAGGCAGTATCACTTCAGACCCATAAACTAAAGTGAAAGGTGTAGCCCCAGTGAGAGTTCTAATACTTTTTCTATAGGCCCAGAGAGCTGGATTGATCATGAGATGCCAGTCTCTTCCTATTTTATTAACTGTACAGTACAAAATTTTCAATAGATTCTTGTTAGAATCCTCTCCTTGTCCGTTCCCTTGAGGATAGTAGATAGATGACCAATGTTGTGTAATCTTGAATTTGGCACATAGATCATCTAAGTCTTTGTTCTTGAATTTTCCACCATTATCTATGACTATAGAATGTGGAATACCATACTGACATATGATGTAGTTCAAGATGAACATAGATATTTGTTTTCCAGTTGCTCGTGTTAAAGGGACTGCTTCTACCCATTTTGTGAAATAATCTGTAGCTGTAATAATGTGGGTATGCCCATTAGAAGAATGAGGATGTATGGATCCTATAAGATCAAATGCTCATTGATGAAAAGGTCATTATGTAGTGAAGGGGATTAGATCTCTCCTTGGAGCATGAATTAAGTTGCCATGCGCTTGGCACTTTTGACAGTTCTTAGCAAACTTGATAGACTCTTTCTCCATTTCTAGCCAATAGTACCCAGCCCTAATAAGTTTTTGGGATAGTGTTAAATTGTTCAAGTGTGACCCACAAATACCATCATGGACTTCCTCTAACACAGATTGAGGCTCTTCCTATTCTAAAAATCTAAGTAGCATACCATCTAGACCTCGTTTGTACATATCATGACCAATGATGACATATCAGGAGGCATTACGGATAAGGTATCTCTTTTCATGAAGGTTAAAGGTATCATGAATGATTTGGTCTTTGAGATAAGAGAATAGGTTTTTATATCAGGATGAATCATGACCTACAATAGTGTAGATCACACGGGTATAAGGGGAATCATATGTAGGATAAGATAGTTCTTCCACCAGGAACTCATAGCGTAGCTCATGTTCAGGCTGCTGTAATAAAGTAGATAGCATTGCCATTGCATCAGTAGCCTTGTTCTCTATTCTAGGTATTTTCTCAAATGTGATAGATATGAATTATTTCTTTAGATCATCTACCATTCTCTTGTATGGAACAAGCTTTTCATCCTTCATTTGATACACATCATTGACTTGATGGATTACAAGTTGTCGGTCTCCATGAATGTGTAATTCTATTACTCTCCACTCAATTGCTATTTTCATACCATTTAAAAGGGCCTCATATTCAACAATATTTCTTGTACAAGGAAATTTGATTCTAAATGCCTTAGGAATGGAGTATCCTTAAGGAGTGATAAACAAGATGCCTGTGCCAGATCCATTATGTGTATAGGAGCAATCAAAGAACAATTGCCATTCTCTAGAAGAAAGATTCATGATAGAGGAATCTAGAAATTCCATTTGCATTGGTATATCATCAAACAAAGGTGCATCTACTAATTGATCAGCAATAACTTGGCCTTTAATAGCTTTTCTTTCAACATATCCAATGTCAAATTCACTTAAGAGCATGACCCATTTGGCTAATCTACCCGTGAGGGCAGCTTTTCTTAGTAGGTACTTTAGTGGATCAATCTTAGCTACTAAATGCATGGTATGAGCCAACATATAATGTCTCAGTTTTTGTGATGCAAAGATCACATCTAGACAAGCCTTTTCAATCATAGAATAGTTCTTTTCGTATGCCACCAATGTTCTACTGATATAATATATAGCTCTTTCCTTCTTGTTCTCATCATGTTGTGCAAGCAATGCCCCCAGTGATGTATCTGTAGTGGAGACATATAATATCAAAGGCTTCCCTTGAATAGGAGGCATCAAGATAGGAGGATTTGATAGATATTTATTTATATGATTAAAATTATTTTCACATTCCTCGCTCCATGAAAAGGTCACACCTTTATGTAATGTCTTTATAAAAGGTTGTGATATGTCTGCTAATTGAGATATGAAGCATCTGATAGATTGAACTCTCCCTTGCAATGTTCTCATTTGAGTGATGTTCTTGGGAGGTTGCATCTCCATGATAGCAATGCCCTTCTTTGAAACTATGTATCCTAAGAGCTTTCCAGAAGTGACACCAAAAGCACACTTCTTAGGATTTAGTCTGAGTCTAAATTTTTCCATTCTATCTAGTATCTTGCTCAAGTCATTTAAATGTTTAGCTCTAATCATAGATTTTGCTAAAGTATCATCAACATAATCCTCCCTAGTTCAATGCATCATGTCATGGAAAATAGATGTCATAGCTCTCTGATATGTAGCACCAGCATCTTTAAGCCCAAATGGCATGACATTCCAATAGAAGGTGCCCATGCACATGTGAAAGCAGTTTTCTCTTGATCTTTTGGAGCAATTTTTATTTGGTTATATCTAGAAAAACCATCCATTAAAGAATACATCTCGAAGCCCGCGGTCATGTCCACTATCATATCAATGTTAGGTAGTGGAAAATCATCTTTAGGGCATGCTTTGTTCAACTCTCTAAAGTCTGTGCACACTCTGATTGATTTATTTGGTTTTGAAATAGATACAATATTAGAGATCCATTTAGCATAATCAATAACATGGATGAATCTGGCTTTTAGGAGCTTCTCTAATTCAAATTTTACCAAGAGTGAAACATGTGGATGCATCTTTCTCAATTTTTGCTTAATAGGTTTGACGTTTGGAGCTATAGATAAATGGTGCATTATAAGATTAGGATCCAACCCTGACATATCTGAATACTTCCATGCAAAGTTGATCTTCTTTTTTTTTAGGAATGTTGTAAATTTTTTCTTTTCTTCTTCTAATAAGGATTGTGCTACATGGATCAATTGTGGTTCTTCTGCTATTCCCAAGTTGATAGATTGAGTGGGCTCAATTAGAACTAGAGACATGTCTTGTAAATGACTCGGAAGGACATCAAATATCTCATCCTTAGGTGCCTCAGAGAGGTTTTCACCTTCAGATACATCTTTTATTTTTACTTTTGTAGGTTCTGAGACTGCCACAAAGTGGTTTTCACCCTCAGAACTCCTTTTCTTTTTATTCTTATTCTTATTTTTCTGACTAAGATACTTGATGTCTGACTCTGTCATGCTAATGCTTGGTTCACTAATGGAAGTCCTCATAGGCTCAACTGCATTTAGGTAGCAAGCAAGGGAATAATCATTTAGGAAGGTATAAATACCATAGCTCAGATTTGTGGAAGTGTGGTCCAGAAGTTCAGGATTTTGGATACTCAAAGTGGTGAAAGATTGAGAAATAGTGTTTACAGATATGGATCTATCATCATTGGTCCTAACCTGATGCTTGAGTTCAAAGGTGATATTACAACTTAAGACATTCAATTCGTGAATAGGTTCAATGTCATTGTGGAAATCCACTTCAGCCATCGGTGGATCAGACTTGATAAGTTCATTATTTTGCTCTAGAATTACATTGGGTTTAGGTGCATAATGGTGAATAACATCAACATGTTTCTCTATAATAAGCTCATCTTCTTCTGGAATGGCTCCCCATTCATAGTCATTAGATTCTTCATCATGCCTCTAGGAAATCTAAGAACATGAGTAAAGTTAGGATGAATACCCCAAGAAGGGTTACCCTTAGATTCTGATTTGAATTCATACTCATGAGAATCTATCTCAGAATAACTACCACCTTCCTCTTTGTCTGTTTGATTTTCTTCAAGATTAGCTGGTTCTTGTGGTGCAACTATCTCTTACTCTATAGTAGGTTCTTGTGTTTCTACTACATTAATTATTTTTACTGGATCATCTTCAGCTTCAAGGAGGTCTTTTATTTCTTTAGGCAAATGCTCATAGGGAATGAGATCTTTAGTGGTGTTTGAATCATCACTATTAGATTGTTATGTTGTTTCTCCCTTTAGTTGATTTGCTATGGAAGGCTTAACCTATTCTAAGACATGTGGGGAGTTCTTGCTAAGATAGAAAGGCTTCTTCTTGTATCCTAGACCTGTTGTATTCTTGTTTTCTTGGCCATGATGATCAAGAGGTGATAGAATACCTTTACCCTATAGCCCTAGAGGTCATTTTCCTTTATATCCCATTTTTGTGTTTAATTTGTCTCTTGGGCCACATGACTTAGAAGGGATATTCAGTATTTTAGCATCACATTTTTGAAAAACTTGAGATTTAGGTTCATCTTTGTATAGCCATGCAAGCACAGCTTCATCCTCTTCAAACTCATGTTTAGATACGTGTTCTGTAACAAAATTTCTTTTATATGTTTCAAGAGGTTCTTTAGACTCCTTTTTAGACTATTTTAGAGTTTGTCCATAAGACTTAGGAGAGATAGGGAGAGATGTCAAAGATAAGACTGGCTCTATAGTATATTCTCCCATACCATTTTCTTTGATCTTAACCTCTTTAGCAATGTCTTCCATCTTGGATGTGGATGCTTCATCTACTTGCTTAGTGGAAGATTCTCTATTATTAGGAACAAGTTTATCAACACTCTCTTTCAAGGTATTGCAAGTTGTATACAGATCAGTTGGAATCATCACCTCTACTCCTTCATAAGGTAATTTCAAACACTGATGGTATGTAGAGGGAATGGCTTTCATTTCATGTATCCAAGGTCTCCCTAGAAGGATATTGTAAGCCAAAGGTAGATCGAGAACTTGACATATAGTATCTTTGATGACAAGACCTGCCTTGATAGGTAAGATAAATGTCCCTTTAGAAGATCTTTCTTCCTCATCATATGCTTTGATAGTTATCTTCTTTATAGGATCAGTGGCCATTTCTAAAAATCCCAATTGTGTAATAAAGCTAAAATAAAAAATGTTTAGATCAGCGCCCCCATCTATCAACACACATTTGACATGATGATTTTGGATCAAGACTTCAATATGCAAGGGTTGGTTATGTGGATGACTCATGGAGTTATCATCTTCCTCTGAAAAGGAAATATACTACGGAGACATAAGATGATCAACCATAGTCTGGAACCTATCTAAATCAAGGTCATTAGGAACATTGGATCCAAGCAGAGCTTTGTCTAGAATGGCTCTATGTCCTGGAGATATCCGAAGCAACTCAAACATGGAGATTTTAGCATTTGTGTGCTGGAGTTGTTGAATAATACTATATGAAGTAGGCCTCATGTCTTTAGGATTTGAAGATTTAGATGTAGCCTTTTGTTTAGAAGCAGATGAAAGATTGAAAGGCACCTTAGGGACATTGGATGATTCTAGTATTTGTCCTTGCAGGTGTGCCTGAGCTTGTGATCAAGTAAATGCATTAGCTGATTGATTTTCTTTATCTCTTCTTACAATTGTAATGACATTGCAATGCTCAGATAGACACGGTTCAACCATATTGATGACAACGTTGTTTCCAGAGTATGCATAATTGACTTTAGCACCCATATTAGGCTGAGAAGAAGAATCTTCTTTACCATGTTTAGGAAATGGTTCTGTGAATGTTGTATGATCATTATTACTCTTATGATTATCAATTGTGATGTTGCCATTATCAATTTTTTCTTGTATGATGTGCTTCAAGAAAACATAGTTATTAGTCTTATGACCTTTATTGTGATGGAATTCACATAAATCATTCTCTCTGCACCATTTTGGTTTAGGTTCAGGATCAAAGACTTTCATCTTAGGCAAGTACATGATTTTTTTTTCCAATAGAGTTTTCATGGTAGATTCTAAAGATTCTCCAAGAGGAGTGAATTTACGATTAGGATCTGTAGTCCAAGGTTTGTAATCAGATGACTTTTTGTTGGACTTAGTTGCTTTAGCTTCAGAAGCTTTGATGGCTTGGGTACCCACAATGAGATTGAAAGCGGGTGCCTTAGATGGGGCATAGATAGTATCAAAAATGCCATCTATGACAACGCCTTTATTCTTGTTCCAATTTTTGTTTTTGTCTTTAGAACTAGATCCAGATTCATACTTGTCCTTTTGAAGTGTGATGTCTCCTTTTTTTACAAGTAATTTCTCAATTTTGATCATATTATCTACCATCTTATCAAAAGATGTATGATTTTGCATTTGTAAAGGGTAGTTGATCTCTGGAAGAAGATTGTTGATGAAGATTTCTAGCTTCTCAGTTTATGGAATGGGTCTAGCATATAGAGAAAATTTCTTCCTCCATCTCTTGAGAAATGTCAAGAATGGTTCACCTGGATATTGTTTCAAATTATAGATGTCAATCATGGTGATTGGATGTTGAATATTGTAGGAGTATTGTTGATAGAATAGTTTGATTAACTCCACAAAAATTTTGATAGTGGGAGGCATTCTAGAGAACCAATGAATGGCTGCCCCTCCCAGAGATCGAGGGAAGAGATGCATTAAGTAGGTTGGTTCATGCATAAACTCCATAGATTGAGTATAGAATTCTATGACATGATCTTGAGGGGTCAAAGTTTCCATCATACTTATCATATTTAGGCATCTCCACTCTTTTAGGGAATGGTGGCATGTACAAGTCTTTATCAAATGGAAAAGGGCATAGAGCTTCCATGGACAACTCCTTGGGTTCCTTTTCTTTTTCAAGTTTGTTAAGTTTAACTTGCATGACATGCATCTGTTTCATCATAGCCATGATATGAGTTTCTTCCTCATGTAATGATATCTTCCACATTAAAGTTTGGATGAAGTTTAGCTCCTTGATGAGCTAACTCAAGAAAATATGCTTCCCCATCTTCTTTCAAGAAATGCTTCATCATCCTTTTGAAGTTATCATCATTTTGATATTGGGCAATTTCAGAAGGTGTAGGTTCTTGATCCATACTATGTTGAGATTGGTGTCCTTGAGACCCGTGATGTGTCCCTTTGTGAGACATGTTAGGAGTTTTAGGGATCCCTTGATTAGATTGAGGTAGAGTTTGTTGATTGCCTTCGTGAGTTGATGGAGGGGGTATGTAACTAGTTTTCAATCAAAAATTGCCAAGACTATCATCTTCGTAAAGACTAGAATTGTAGAGTTTCTCAAGAGTGGGACCCTTGTGAATAGTCAAAGGTGCAGTGCTAAGTGCTTCTCTCGATTTCTTGTGTGACGAAGCTCTAGTTTCCACCATTAACCTTGGGTGAAGCAAGAGAATGAGATGAAGACAACTAAAGAATGAATTGATTCAAGAAGATCGAATGATGCAACCTTGTCGAGATTGAAGTGATTAAAGATTAGATTAGATGTAAATGAAGGATACTATGCCATAGTAGTGTGGGTAGATGCCCAATAGATGGCGGGCACGAGCTCACAACACTTAGCCGTTTGGTAAAAAGATTGACTTTGAAGATAATTTTGACAAGGTTTTGACACACGATGAAAAAGACTCAAATCGATAAATCAGAAGGCAAAATCAGACTCAAAGGCCCACTTGAGGAAAATGAATGAATTTGTTCTAGTTTTTGCTCTGTTCCTGACACAGTGATTTGTCTAATAGATTTTGGAACTAGGCTGTAAAAACTGAGTTTTTGACAATTCTGACCACTTTCTAACAATTTTTCTCAAATGACCTTCTGCAGGATCGTACGACAGTGAGTGTGCTATGAAATGACAATTGACAAACTTGTACAATAGTTGTAAAACTCACATGACAATTGATAGTAGGATCTTGACTTTTGCTTTTGACTGGTGGCAAAACTTGTAAGACACTATACAAGCTATCATATGACAATACAGGGGTTCTGAAATGATAATTGCCAAAACTCGTATGACTTTCTAACTTGGTGGAGTGACTGTTGACTCCAGAAAGGAATTTTACTTCATATTTTGCAAATTTTTAGTTTTCAGTTTCAGATTGTTCACAAATTTCTCTGTCTAGGTTTGAATATTATTCTGAGATCGTTCATTTTTGGTAGGCAAATAGATAAACAAGCACGCAAAACAAAAAGCAAGTGATTCCAAGCATGTTTGAAAACAATGAACAGGGAGCAAAGCAACCCTGTGCATGAACAATCAAGTGACTTATTGTGCTAATCCCTAGGAGTGCTAATTGTGTATGTTCCAAAAAGTTTTTTTCAATAATGCACATATTCCTAGGAAATAATTTTTTTTTTTGGCCTCACTATGGTTTTTAGTAATGGTTTGACTCTACAACTTTTGTGATCTCAAGAGGGCGAACTCCAATCTAGGCACACTAGGGTTTTGACACAGTCTGAGAAATTAATCAATCAGGAGCTGCTAGGGAGATCTAACAACCTAACAAGAGACACACTTGTGAAGATTTCCTCCACAAGGATATTTATATAGCGACTGCTGCTACCACAGAAAAAATGGCTATTACCGCTTGAGGTTTCATCCACATGGTTGACCCAATTAAGGGAATATCCACTATGGTTAACCCTCTCTAAAGGTGACTCACAAATGATATCACATGGAGACTAGTTCTAGATTCAAGGATTTGAGTTTCTGATACTACCCAAAAAGGGAGTAGAGCATAGTCCTCTAGCCTTTTCACTTTTAACCAAAACAAAGCAGATAGATTAATTTGACATGCTAAGACCAAGATTATCTCACAAAGATCTATGGCGTCAACTGCTTATGATTTATCCATCTCTCCAAAGAGAGAATGTATCAATAAAAAGTTGAAGACACACAAATATAGTAGAACGTGAGACTCTCTCAGTAACCTCGCTACCTACAAGGGGATCTATCGTCAAGAAGAGCTTCGCATGAATGAACAAGTAGAAGAAGCCCACTCTCTCGAGATCATCTATAAATAGCATTCATAGGGCCTATTTACTATGTGTAACAGATATGCAAAAAGCAAATCTATGTTCATTTTATAGCCCAAAATGAAGTCTGTGATATGAAAGCAAGAAAAGTCACACAAGCTTGACATGCGAGAGTTCGTTTTAATCCAAATTGAAATGTTATTAGCTTGAGAAGAATACTTGAATTCCTCGCAATGTGCTTAGTATATTTTTACCTATTTTTAGAAATTTAATTGCACTTTTTTCCAATCAGATTCAACAAGTATCAGTAAAAAATAGAAGATTTCAATTGTTAGGGTTAGCTATTAGTCCAAATCTAAAAATCAAATCTGAAAAACTACCAAAAATGTTGAAACGACAATTGAATTCTGGAGTCAAAACTCGTACGATAGTGGGTTACCTCCTAGACGATAGTTTGGAAACTTGTACGACTATGGGTGTCTTCTCATACGAGAATCTAGCCTCCAAACAATAGTGTGTACTTTCTGATATGAGCCTCAAAATTTGAACCTATTGTACAATAGTGGGTACCTCCTTGTATGACTTTCTGACAAAAGTCGTACGAAAATATATGGACAGAAAATAAAAATCACAATTTTAACTAGAAAATGACAAGAAATTAATAGAAATTGGTAGAATTTGAATGGAAACCCATTTCAGGGCCCCACGATGGGCGCCATAAATGTGTGTGTGAGTTTTATACCTAGCTATAGACACAACACTTCAGTAAAACATTAGAGGTTAGCTAAAAAACCAAAATTGTGCAATGAAATGGAAACTAAACTAACCAGGTGATTTACTACCTTCTAGTAGGTGTGAGTATGATACTCTCAGATCAGACCGAGACCAGTGACAATGCAACACCTAAATGAAGGATTTGAATGCAAATAATTGAAAAACTATATGAATGCAAATTTAATCTATATTTTTGTATTTTTTGTGCAATGATATGAGAAACTGTATGAATCTAAGCTATATGAATGAAATCAAGATTAAATGCAGATTTAGTCTAAGAATGCTATGAATGAATGTGAAAACTATGATATGAAACTATGCAAAAGCTATGATCAACTATGAAAGATCTCACAAATTGCCTGTCATAAGTGCTTAATCCTTCAATCGCCAATTTGCCAAAGTAATTGTACAAATTCGAGTGTTATAATTGTGAAGAGACGAGCCTTATTTTTATAGAAATCTAGGGCTTTGAGGATGCAAAAGAAAAGCCATAAATCACTTTTGATAAAATCAGGTTGATTTTTGAGTTATCAAGAAATTAGGAATAATGAACTCACAAAAATCATGCAAAACCATGCGTGAACAACTTTTTAACTCAAATCAGAAGTTTAGATCAGCTTTGAACTCAAAATAGAATGTTGAGTTTCCAAAAGTTAACAACTTGCATTGATTTCCTGATTTTGAGTTTAACTACTCTTTGAATGTGCACAATTAATTATGAATTAATTAAATAATTAAAGTGATTTATCCTCAACTTAACTAATTTTTGAATTAAAACAATTGATTTATGGGTTAATCAATTATTAAATCAAACTTTTATTCAAAAAGTACTATATCATTAAATTTGACAATTGACTTTAATTAATTAAATATGAATTTAATCAATTAGTCATGAGATTTTAGATTTATTGTGAAAATAAAATAATATAATTTAGGAATAAATATAATTAAATATAATTAAATAATTAAGTGGCAGTATTAAATCTAATTAATTAAATATTCAAAATATTCAATTAATCAAACTTTAGGATAAATAGGATTTATCGGCAAATAATTATTAAATCAAACACTAATACATTTGGGGTGAAATTGCGACAACAATTTGCAACGGCGGACAAATGTTATGTCTTTTTGGCTTTTTTTTTTCAATTATACCTCGACAGTGTCACAATTGCGACGTTAACGGGATATAAGAAAAAAAAAGAAAAGAAAACGTTGGTCATTTCTATAATAGCGCTGAGAGGGTTTTTTGCAGTCGTTGGATGAGGAGATCTTTGCGGCTAGGCATCTCTGCGGTGAGAGGGTTTTTTGCAGCCGTTGGACGAGGAGATCTCTGCGGCTAGGCATCTCTGCGGCGAAAGGGATCTATTGGATTGTACATTTAGAATCCAAAAGGCCGAGAAAGGTATGATTTTAAACTTCACTTCCTCCTCATTTTGTGTTGCCCTCTCTTCCCTTTATCATGCACTCAGGTACTTTGAGCGTCGCTTCTGTATTGTGCAACCCGAGAATGACATCTTTATCTTTATTTACGTATGCTTCATTCTCTGCTTTGATTACCTCTGTAATGCATGTGGTCCGTGCTTAGTTGGGAGCCAGTTTGAATCTACTGCTATAGACCATGGCTCGCGACATTCATGCTGCTATTGAAACTATTGCATATGTGCAAAGGCGCTATTGAGTCCATTTATTATGTCGTGCCCTAGCTCATGGTTGCATGAAGTGATGAACTAAGCCAACTCATGGCCAAGCACCAAGGTCAGTGAGCTGTGTGTTTTGACTGCATAGCCCATGAGCTAGGGATACATCATTGCCATGTTAAAACTTAGCATTCAAATTTGCGTCCTTGTTGATTTCTTGAAATTGAACTTTCAAAACCAAAATGGTTAAGTGGATGCGAAAAGTTCGGGGTTAAGAAATGGGAAAAGTTAAGATTTTGGAAAGATTCTCGCAAAAAGTTGGGATTTGGGAATTATTCTCGCCAAAAGTTCATGATCAGGAGTTGAGACTCGCAAAAAGTTAAGGTTTGACAATTTTTTTTGCAAAAAGTTAATGTTTCCAATATATTTTTGCGAATAAAATGGAAATGCCTTAGAATTTTTAAATTTTGACATTTCAAAAATCTAGGCAACAAGAATGCATAGGTGGCTCACTGTTGGGATGACTCATTGTTAGGTGGCTCATTGTCGAAGGGGCTCACTGCCCAAAATGCAAAAGCCAGCTATTATATCTGAGAGGCAGCTTACTATTGGAGTGTAAAATACAAATTTGAACAAGTTACAATTGCATCTACATATGCATGAAATATAGTTCATGCTAAAGTACAAATTTATTCTATACAATTACTAAATTGTAGATATATCAGTTCACTATACACGTCAATATATCACTATCATATATCATATATCATAAATCACATCAATATCATTGTCGTCTATTATGTGTTGATGCCACTTTCTATATATACACCAGACCTACATTCCACAAGTCAACTTGAAATGGAGATGGAATTGTGTGAGCACATTACCCCAAAAGTTAGAGATGTCAACAATGTTAAAAAGGATATCTCACGCTATACCAAATAGAACTAGACCAAAAACTTTATTACACCATTATATAGACCAAAACTTGTACCTATAACAACACTGTCAAACTAGAGGATAGGTTGGAGATAAGAGTGTCAGACCGAACAATGACATCAATGACAAATATCAATAGCATAGGCATCATCTTGGCTTCTATTGAAATTGAGGGCCCGAGCACTGGAAACTTGGTATACTGTGGTAACTTTTACATTCATGTCTTGGAGCTTGTGATCCTTTTGTTGTTTCATATTTTATGAGGGGTCCACTATGTTTGATGGTTTAAACTTGATATTATTTCACTGTTATATATTCCTCTGTCTACACTTCATTCATTCATTTCTCCACTGTTGAATTTATGAGAGCCCAAGAGCATCCTTGTTGAATAGATGTTTTGATGAATACGTGTTGATATTTTGAGCTAGGGCATCATCTTTGATTTCACTACTTAATGGATTTCTTCCCATTTTCTCTGTATTTGGGCATACTGAGATAGCATCTATCCTATAACACTTTCATGTGGCCTTATGCTTGCTGATTATGTATCTCTGCCTTCAAGGCCCGCGAGCTAGGGATATCAACCTAGAATTCTAGTAGCCCGTGATCATTGGTCTCGCAGATGATACCTAAAGAAGTAGATGATATCATATTTCTACAACTCATAGTTAATATATTTCTAGATTTTTGATTAGATTGTGTATTAAGTTAATCTATTTATGGCAATCTTTAAAAAAGCCACTGTGACTTTTCATAGATGGTGATTGACAATGATAACATGATTTAGACTATAAGTATACTAACTTCTCATGTATTATGAATATATATGAAATTAAGTGTGAATTTCATACATATTGCAGTCTATATTAATATTACTATTAAATTCTGCTTAAGAATATTATCAGACTTCATAAATAACAATTCTGATCTGATCTCACTCATGGTGATGTTACTAGATGCTTTTGATTCCTTCCCTTTATATCTCTCAATGTGAGAAAGAGGTCACACCTCTTCATCATGTATGCCCTTTGGCAAGAGACACACCATTTCACTATTAGCACCCTTGAAAGAATGCAACTCTTCATTATTTATGCCCTTTGAAAGGGACACAACCTTTCACAATCAGATCTGCACTTCTTATTTATCTCAGAAATGCACTTTTTATTTCCAAATTATTCCCCATTCAAATTAGTCAAAATATAAAATTAGTAAAAATATGTACACGTGTTATTGGATGGTCTATAAACATGTATAAATAGTCATTTTTGTCAATAGTTTTATTCATCAAAGATATATTCTATAGTGCTTAGTCAATAAGACTATTTATATCTGTGTCTATTGGCTATCCAATAGAACCTCTAGGTGTTTTTAGTACATTATAACAATGTCATAGAAACAGTAATTCAAGAGATTTTGATGGATATATTAAAAAAAATGTATCATAATTTATCACTATGATTAATTACTTGCAAATACGAGAAAATGGTTACAATAAGTCTTGACAATTAAAATTTTAATATTAAACAATATTTTTCATAGTAACATTATAGTTTTTTATTAAAGTAGTAAATAACATATTTCGATAATACTTAAAAAACTCTTTTCGGTAGATAAAACATCAGCAAGGACACACAAAAAAGACAAAAAACATAGAGCATAGATAGAAATAAAAGCTTTAAACTAAGCACATATAACTCTATTGAGGGTACTACTAGCTTCCAATTCAACTTGGAAGAAGTTTTGTTAAAGTTCCTAATGGTCTTGACATTGTTTATCACCACACTTATCATTTTTTTTTATGGTACCTCTAGTTCTTGTGTTATGACCAACATCCCCCTTAGTAGTCATCATAGAACCAAAACCAATTGCGACATGTATGCAAAATGTGGAAATATAGACGAGGCACATGAACTCTTTGAACAAATTCATCTAAGAAATGTGGTATCATGGAATGCCATGATTGCATGATATGTACAAAATGGATTTTTTGAAAAGGCTTTAGAAACTTTCAAGCAAATACTATAGCTAATGATTTATTGCTGCTCTATTTTGGTATTTGATGATTGTCCATGCTTAAAAATTTAATGTCATTATGGTTATATGAATGGATTCTTTGCCTTAGAACACTATCATCTTCAAAATCCTATATGAAATCTATATGACCATTTCATTTCTATGGACGACATAAAGGTGTCTTACAACAAAGTTTCTGAATTGATGGAGTATGTTGGACCATGTTACGATTACAAAAGTTGGATGTGTATTGTTCAATATACAAAAAGTATGTGTAGGTATGCACTCTTGACAAATTATATACAACAGCAAGACAATAATCAAAGTAAAAGTGTGGCTATATACATTGATGGAAGGCCAAAAGCAACAGGGAATATTGTGGGTTTTATAAATAGTACATGACTTGGGTCAACTATAAAGCAACCCAATTGCGTATTTGAGGTGCGCGAGGGAAATCATGTATTCATCTGTGCGATAAAATCAATACGTGCAGGGGAAGAGCTGCTTATTGATTACAATTTGAACTGCATAGATACAAATGAGGCTACTATCATGGGGGTGGTACATACTATTAAACCAACTTCTAATCAATGACTCCAACATACCATTTAGTTATTAAATTTTTGGCTAACATTTTTATACTTGATCTTTGACACAGGGGCACAATATGGAGCAACCGCCCAAAGGGGATGGTGATGATATTCCCAGCTTATCTACACATGAGCAGGTAAAACTCATTGTAATTGTGCAAACTAGATAGAAGAAAAATGTTATTTTTTTAATGTTGTTTTCTTCATTATTTTGGAGTAATTTTGATAATACTAATACTATTGTTTTCACAGAGGGCCGGTGGTCGGAGAGAGGGAAAGCAACCTGCAGTCCCTCAGGAGTCCCCCCTTGAGGAGGACCCTTTTTTTATTGATTTAGCAGAGACCGATGACCCGATTGGTTCCATTAAAAAGCTGCTAAAGAAAATTGGAAAAGAAATTTTACATTTGCCATCCATACAGCCTCAGAGTCAGGAAATAAAAGAGAGGGGAGCTAACTTGTTGCGCACTTCTGAAAACCTAAAAGTAAGTATTAATGAAATTTTTAATTATAACAAGAGTTCAATAATGGTTTTTATGTTATGTTCTTTTATGGCATTAATTAAAATATGGATGCGTTGTCTTTGCAAAGTTATTTGCGTAATTTTGAAATTCATTCCCATGATGAGGGTACTGCAGGTACTAGAAAAGCACGGGACACACAAGCTCAGCTCTGGTGGTTTTTCAAAACTTCAAGCACAAGTTGTAAGTATTAGTAAATGAAAAATTGTATCAAATTTTTTATATATTGCAAGGAATTTTTTTTCAATGAAACAATGCAAGTAAAATTCACGATACCAAGCAAAAATGTCACTATCACTACACTACACACAGTGCATTTGTCTGCATCAAGATCCACATTGTCTGAAATAAACCCAATTTCTCTACAGGTCTTGCTGACAATCTGATCATAATCCACAAATGTATACCAAGGCAGTGTGACTACAACATCTCGTAGATTACCTCTCCGTTATGTTTTGATGGACTGTCAAACTCTGTTCCAAAACCCCCATTTTGCACAGGCTGGAATTAAGGATATTGGGGGAGGTTTTGGAATTTAGCTTCATGCCTTCCAAATGCATTTGATCATAGTTTATATACATCCTTTCTCACAATTTGTGTGCTTAATCTTCAATCTTTGTGTCCCAAGAGGCAACTCTTCAATGAGGCGTTCTTGGTAAAGAGCGCACGTGTCAGTAATTATAACTTCTACATACACTGTAGATACATGGAGTTATACAAATCAATAATTTTCCTATATGGTAATTCTTGTCAACAATTGAAAAAGAATTTACTACAGATTACATGTGTAATATTATTGCTAGCCTTTCTTAGATAGACAATGATTTGGTTGTTATATATATAAAAATATATATATATATATATATATATATATATATATATATATATATATATATATATATATATATATATATATATATATATATATATATATATATATATATATATATATATATATATATATATATATATATATATATATATATATATATATATATATATATATATATATATATATATAAAGTTTGGAAATACAAAAAGTATAATAGAGAGGCTCTATTGTTAGCCAGATATACCATGTTCTTAATGTTAAGATATTTAAATATGTCTAGTGAGTTGCAATATGTCTCTTATGCATTTAATTTTAGTACGATTCATAATTACAATTTTTAAGCATGTGAAGTGAATTACCATATGTTAATTATAATTTACATTTGATTGCGATAATTTTTTGCAAATTTAAAGAATGTGTGGCAAATGGTAGGTTATATTTGACCATTGCCAATCCCATATTCTAGATCCCCATCATCACATGAAAATCATGCATCTACTTTATTCATCAATGTCTACTTCCTTTTCTTGTTGACTGGATGTATTTCATCTTTTACATTTTTTTTTGCCTTGCTTTCTTGTTTCTGGTAGTGGTTTGTCTACTTTTGAAGGCTGATATATATATTTTGACTGCTGTGTATCTAATGTTTTCGGTGATTCCTACTTTTTATTCTTGTCTCTCCCCTGAATTTTGATGTTTCTCGAATCCTTAGTTATATGCAGTGCTTCTATATATTCCCTCTATCTTTTGTATCCACGTAGGATGGTTACCGACTTTTTTTTGAGTGTTGACATTCTCTTTATGAATCCCCTGTCGCAAAGTATACACCATAGTTGAAGGTTTATAAACTCCAATTGTTACTCACTGTCGAAGTATACTGTTCTATTTGATGTATTGATAGCCTATGAGGAATTGAGTTATTGCTGGTGCCTCTTGATTGTCGCAAATCTTTCTTTCTATTTGAGTATATTGATCTAGATACCCCCTATCCCATAGATGACTGTAAGTTTCACTAGACGATTGGAATGTTGCTGCAGAAACACAAAAAATGTCCCCAACTATAGAAAAGTAAAACTTCTGTAGTGTATTTACATCTATATTGATAATCTTATCATTGTTATTGAGTAACATAAAATGATTATTGAGTAACATAAGGTTGTGGAGGCTTCTATTGGAGAGCACATGAAGCTTCATGTTGTTGCAAAGCTCCTTGCTATGGTGATATCTTTTCTTTGAGAATCCTTCTAGGGTTGTCAAAAGCCCATTGATTACTGTATTGCCATTCAGCTAGCAACCATTCGGGTTGGATAAACCCCTTTTGCCAATATGCAGAGGTGATGGCATGGACTTCTACAGTTCATAGGTGGGAAGGGTAATATTAGCAATGTACCCTCCTATTTTTGTTATAGTCTATTAACTCTGTGTTAGCAATAATGGTACCAATGATACCAAAAGCTTACTTTAACTGTACCATGTGATGATTGATGTATCTTTAAAGAAGAACATGGTAATTGCGACGGGGGTAATTTTTACCCAGAACAGGGTAATTTATCCCATAATTTTTTTTTAAATTTTATTTTGTATTCATCGCAATTGCGATGCACACACAACGAATTGTGATGGGGTTGCTGTATAGGCAATGCCCACTCCCATCGTAATTTCCATGGTTGTCGCATGATCGCATGCGGCTTCCCAAGCGCATGCGACCATGTGACAAGCTGTCACAGTTGCCCTGGTGTTCGTCGCAATTACAACAGTTGTCGCATGATCGCATGCGGCTTCCCAAGCACATGAGACCATGTGACAAGCCATCGCAGTTGTGCTGGTGTTCATCACAATTGCGATGATTGTCACATGATCGCATGCGGCTTCCCAAGCACATGAAACCATGCGACAAGCCATCGCAGTTGAAGTCATAATTGCGACGACAGAGGAAAGATGTCGTATTTTGCAACTAAAAAATAGTGACGTCTATGACTGTTGCAATTGCAACACATGGCTATCACAATTGTGACACATAGTTGTCGCAAATCGATGCCAAATTTATTAGTGAAAGATAATTAGGATAAATAAGAATATTGCTAAGAATATTCCTCGATGCAGAATTTAGGATAAAATCAATTAGGATTCGATAATGTGTAGATGTGCCTTAGGTTAGGACTTTGATGTCAATTTCATTTGAGTTGAAGATGTAGGAGGTTAATGAACCTATAGCCCATTTTTGGGGTATTACATTTGGTCATTGGAAGATTGACCAAAATGTTGGTTGTTTTGAGATTGATCATAAGTTTGGTTGTATTTTCTTGGTTGGAAGTCGAACGGATCTCCCATCTTGTTGTAGGACTATGCAACAAATGAAGACTCAGTAAAACAATATGAACAATGCTGAAAGGGTGCAGCTAAGGTAACTTTTGGTGTGTGAACTAGATTAAGAGGATCAACAGGTTTAGATGGGTCGATATCGTCAACAAGATTGATAGGTTCAATGATAGGACTAGTCTGAGGAAGCGGTCTTCCAAAGTTGTGAAACAATGAGTTGTCTTGACTTTGAAATGAGAAACCAAGTTGAACTTCAAACAATAGATTAAAACACTCTTGGAACACTGGAGGTGATTGAGATGGGCTATCTTTCAAAGTACTTAATGAAGAACTTGAGGATCCCTCACAACATTTAGATTGTACAATAGGTTCGGGACAACTTGTTTCCTGATTACAAGGTTTATCTCTTCCTTGACCAATATTACAAATGGGGTAAGTTTTGCCACTTTGAGTCATGATAGTCATAGACAAAGATGAAATGAGAGAAGACTTGGGATAATGCTAAAACTCTATCTCTAGGAATAACACAAAGGAGATAAAGGATAGAATAGCCAACATGTGAAATGCACCTAGTACGAATCATCAGGAGTATGGCTAGAATAGCTAAGATAAGACTATCGCAACACGAGGTACAAAAGCACAAAAGATGAGACAAATAATAAGGAGACAAAATGAGTCAAAGAAATAATCGATTAGTTCGCAGCTTGAGACACTCAGTTTCTGACAGTGAATGACAAGAAAATAGGTAAATAGATCTCAAACAAAACTCAAATCAGATAAAAAGTTCACCAGTCAATGTGAAATAAGTCTCTATTTTGAAAACTAGGGTACAAGTTCACATGAGAAAGTACCAGGCCGTGCAAGAGAATACTAGGCTTCATGCGAGAGAATGAAATCTCACATGAGAAAGTGTTCAGTTTCTAAAACTTCGCGCAGGAAAAAGACACTATTTGATAGTTCAATGCAAATTTTGAGATAAAAGATAGGTTTCAGGACACAGTGTAAATGGTTCTCAGATAGGAAATCCAATTTCCAAACAGGTTTGAAGAATGATTTGATCAACAATCTCAATTTGAAGGTTTCAAGCATTCATTTACAAGCATGAAGGTTTGATCAAGCAATGGTAACACAAGAAGTAGTTGAAAATAGACCTACCAAGGACAAAGAAACTTGGTAGTATCATGGGAGTCTTTGTTTAATCATGATGGATAAGTTTAAGACTCGATAAAAAACACATAGTTATCCCTACAAAAAAAATGGTGAGAAGACAAAACCTTTACCCCACTGCTTATGTGCATGTGTGCACCTCACATAGTCATGTCACCCCCTAGAGGGCACCCATGTTTTTGGTGTTTCCAAGGAATCAATAGTATATGTTCAAAGGTTACCCTTGTGGTAGGGGCCAGTGTCATATACCACCTTCAAACATCCAGTGCATGCTTATGGTGGGAATCTACGAGAGAGATTCTTCCCTCTCCCCACGCAAAGATTATGACTCCTTTTGGAGGTGAACCAGGTAGGCAACTAACTAGGGAAAGTTCTTAATGGGCTTCCATTCATACTAACCTTCAATTCCCCTAATACAGGGTTGAGGCCTCGCAGCCACACCAACACCCAAAAATCATACACCCCCACAAGTAGGGCTAGGAGTGGCGCCACTCAGTACAACAGATGAAGCCTTCTCAAGATGGTGTTGAAATCAAGAGAAGGAAGTTAACATGGTTTTTGAGTCTTTAGACTCAACAAAACATTCTTTATTATAGTGAGGCAGAATCACCAGCGATAGATGCGTACTCACTTGGGTCATTCCTAGAGGTTCAACTTTTGACAGGCCCTCTAAAGGTGACACAACTTGGCTTGGATTTGAGGGTTTGATTTTCTATTTCTCTCAAAGAGAGAAGAGAATACTTCTCTACCTCTTCACCTTACCCAAACACATCAAGAAAATTCATCACCTAGTTAGCTTCACTCTACCAAATCCACAAGCTTTTGGGTTTCTGGTTCTCTCAAAGAGAGAAGAGCATAATCCCCTGGCAAGTAGAAGTGCTAAAGAATCACTACCTTTCCCTGCTTCCCCAGGTATCCATCATTATAGAAACATCTGGGTCTCGGTTTCATCCGTGGGCATCACTTCCACATAATGAAGAGTCTATTCCCCTACTTTGCTATCATGACCCTTAAGAAATTTTAATGGAGCCCTAATTAGAATATGTGAATGAAAGCAAGAAAATAAACACAACATTTTAAAAAGTCTTCGGCAATCATCCCGCAAGAAAACCGTTAGCAAGTTTTATGATCTTTGACAAAGCGACTTGAAGACAACTGTTATGCCGTGACATAAACAGAGATATGAAATCAACAACAGAAAGAAGATGTAAAAAAAAACAACAGTAAATTGTAGAATCTATAAATTTTAACTGTCTAACAGTGAAACTTCGCGCGATGAAGTATTGCACTCCACGTGAGAAAGTACCAGGGCTTGTGTGAGAAAGTACAATTTCACACGAGAGAGTGCTACAAGGAGAAAAACTTTGCATGGTATGCTCAGGAATCTAGCACGAACTCTCGTACACAAAGAAGTATAAATTTATGACATATTGCAGAATTCAAAAAAATGTTTAAAATTGATGAGGCCAGAAATCAATTTTTCGGCCCTACGGTGGGCGCCAGAATGTGTGTAGCTAAATGTGGACCTCTAATCCAGCCAAATACAAAACATGGTCATTGCTCAATCATCAAATCATGAAATTAAGTATGAATTACCCATTCACATGATTTTATCGATTCAACCTGTTGCCTTCTAATTAACTGGGGTGTTTGATTTACTCTCAGAATGAGAGCCAACAACCATAAGACCAATCTAATACGAAGGATTTTCAAAAGCTTGAAAGATGAACAATAATGAAATTAATCTAGAAATGAGTGCAATTAGTCTAAGAGCTTGAAAGAAATATGAAGATGCAAGTTAATCTAAATAACTTTGAAAGAAATATGAGCTTAATCTAATAACAATAAGAAAATTAATCTACTATGAGAATGCAATTACACTAAATGAAGATTAAGCTAATTATGCAATAAAAGATTGAAAAGTGAATATAATTGAGACTAAATTTCACTATAGTATGGATTCTCTCACAATTGCCTCCTTTTGAATGAAGGAGAGGGTTCATAATATAGACAAGCCCGGGGAAGGAATGAAGAGTTTCTTGAAATGAAACCGTTGACTCTTCATTCCCAATTGAGACAAATATTCATGAATTACTTAATTAAAGAATGAATTATTGCCACATATGGGTGACCCTTTGAATATTTTGAATTATTAGATCCAAATAAGATAATCCATTCAAATAACCAAGTAATATTAATTCCTTTTATGTGTATTAGCCAAATGGGGTGGGTTTAATTTAATTTAAAGCACTTAGGACTTTAGAATTAAATTAATTTATCATATGGATTATTTAGCTAATAAATTCAAATACTTAGGAATTAATTATAGTGTGAGATTAATGTAAATTAGGGTTTTTGCAATTGACATCAAGTCAAAATAAAGTCAGGTAGGAGAGAGAAAATTGCCTAGTAAAATAGTACTTTAATGATGTAAAATTGAAGAAAATGCACCAAAATTGATTGAAATTATTAGGTGCCAATTTTGGGGTATTACAATGCCCTCAAAAGACTTTATACCATATTTTTTTTAAAGCACTCTGTCATTACTAAAATTATTATATTAGTATACCATATATTTTTTTAAAGCACTCCGTCATTACTAGAAGTATTCTATTAGCTACATTGCAGTTGGAGTTCATACAAGGATATGTTGGTGTGATTATAGGTATTAGATGGGTCCAATCTTGAATATTTCTACACATATATAAGACTTGAGTCTCTCCCTACATCAAACATAGAATCATTGGATTAGCTAGTACATCCAAAAGATCTCATAACATTGGAGTACAAGCTTCAATTTTTGGCCCAAAGTTTCATACATCAGAGTGTAGTAAGAAAATGCTCAACATTTGGTACAAGTTGCAATATCCAATCTAAGACTTTGCATCCATTTAGATTCAATACACTTGCTCATCAGTCTTATATAAATCTGTCTTTGAATCCTAAAAAATATCTTGACATTTTGATATTACCCAAAGTGACATGCTTGGACAGAGAAAATCAATAGATATCTGTTGGAGCTATAACTTCCTGATAGGTACACATGCATCAGGTATAGATAGGTTGGACCTTTGTAACTTATGATATTTTAGCCAATATCACATGCACGATGAGAAAAAAATATCCTTCCCTACTCACATAACTTTGACCTGCACATTCCGCTTTTGAACAAACCCTTTTTCCTCTATGTTCTTCATCTCATAAGCACTATAATCTATTCTAGTCATTCATGATTACTTCGTGCATCAACACCCTACCAAATATTATATGTGGGTATCTAGCTACTATCTAAGTCTTCTTCATTAGTATATAGATTCTTACCTAAAAAGATCTTTAGGTAGGGGTAAAAATAATTGACAAGGTCTTATAGGAGGTCTAAGATGAAAACTTTGATGGCCACTTTAAATGGAAGTTTAAATCATGAGCTCTCTTATCTCTTTAGAGACCTCCAATGATAATGTAATGTGATGATCTTTGTTCACCGAATTATCAGGATGAAACCTAAATAGAAAGGTGCCTCCTCCTTTCCAAAAATGGGAGGTCCTTCAATGCCAATAGAAAAAGAACCTTCAACTTGCTCATGATATGTTCCCCAAATTCCTAAAAGAAAGCATAATGGGGATGCTCAACGTGAATTACGTAGAAATTTTTTTCCTAGTTTTTCTTTCAATTTTGGTGCCTAAGATCCTTTTTATTTTAAGTGATTGATGCTTTTATTAACATGACTTAAGATTTATAAGGGTAAAAGCACAATAAGTTGTCACCCTTTTACAAAGGAAAAGGCTAACAAATTCAAAGCTGTTCAACTTCAATAGTATAAAAATGACATTTATGTTTGGAATTTGAAGATGATGTAAACTAATTAAATGTGATAAAATGGATGAATTTTATGATTAATATTTTTAATAATTTTTTTGAATAATAATTTATATGTTTTTTTAATTTTTAAAGATGATTTTTTAGTTGTTGAAAAATGCTGAAAATTAGGGGTCTAGTTCCCACCAAAAAATTATATGTAAATAAACATTTTTCCTCTAATTTCAAAATATGTCATAAATGACATATATAGCTAGTGCGTGAAGAAATAAAAATTGGTTTGTGACCTATATTTTCTCTTTTATTAAAAATCAAATTCCAACTCACTCAAATCAACAGTTTTCATCTCGCAACATATTTTTCATAACAAATATATCCCAATCAAAAAAGGAAATATATATTCTTGAAGAGGACTCTCTTCTCTAGTGCACTGTATTTTTTTCAAATTTATTTAATATGATTTACTATTTTTTTCTTTCTCCAAATCAACATCTCCTTGACTATTAAAATACCTACTTGGAATATTTTTTAATTACAATAAACTATGTCCAATTAAAACACTATAAAATCTATATGAGGATATTCTTGACTCTGATCTCTACAAAAGGGTATTTTTTTATTTTTAAAAAAATATCATTAAAACGATTAGGAGTTATTGAAACACCACTTTTCTGAAATAATTTTATTTTTATGATAATTGGACCCAAAGTGGTATAAAACATGCATTTAATAGATATTTCCAATTGGAAAAGTTAAATCACTTATCTAACTTAGCTAGAATGAATCTAGCTAGACCATATGTTTGACCAAAATTAATTTTTAGTTAGAAATACTAAGATTTAAGCTGTGCTAATAAGTTAGCCTAAAAGGTGATACTTGATTGTGCTTTTACCCATAAAACATCTAGTCTTAACAATACGACTTTGCAAGATTTTATAAAACCCCTTTAAAAACCACTAAGACAATTATGAAAAAAATATCAATAAATAGAATGGCCAAGTATGAATGGTTTTGAAGGACACATCATGTCAAGGATCCTCTTTATTATTTTCTTCCTCCATATCCTCTTCAAGGTCTTCGATTTCCACCATAAAGGTTTTGCATTTTGACCCTTTCCAAATATTCCTATCCTTAGCAGGGTTGGGTTGCAACTAGTGGCTTTACACTTTTTAGGAGTAGCTTTTAGTAGCTTGGCCTCTAAAGGTTTTTTCAAAAAGTTAATCTAGTAGCTTTGGTGTTATTCTTTGCACTAGGGTTTGAGTTCTCTAGGGGGTACTCTCAAATATCTTAATTCTAACAAAGCTATGTGGTTGATCTTTCTATTGGTTAGGCTTGGGTTAGGGGTAGGAGATGAATCAAATTTTAAAGGCAGATACATAAAACTCAAATTGATACAAAATAAACATCAACCCTTATTGCAGTGGGGGCGAAGCCCCTTTTGTAACGCTATTACATAAGGAAGTATACAAAAAAGATGATATGTCAATTTTATCACCATATCTAATATGATTGAGGATGAGAAAATGATAGTCGTAGATGGCAGCATACCGACCTTCCAAAGTAAATTATTTCATAATATTATAACTAACCAATGCATAAGGGGGATGAAGTAGAGAGTGATCATACCCATTTTGTTTGACCACCAGTTTTTCACCCCTTTCAAAGAACCTCTTAATGTAAGCCTTGCAGTCATTTGAAATATTATTCTTAACTTTTTCTCCCTCACACTTGAGACTAGTAGCATTCAAAATCAGTCAAGTAATCACCCTAAAATTAATATTGCTAGTAGAAATGAAACCCTTCTGCTAAGAATTGTAGAATTTTATGGATAGGGTTCTATTATATCCCCACATGGCCATGAAATGTGGAGTAAGCTCAAATTTTGTAAAGAGATCCCAAAGTTTATCATTATTCATTAAATCCTTGTAATATTTTGGCTCAGATCATTTAAGAGGACCTCCCATTGCTTTCAGCTTAGTAGAATCCAACACAATATGATAACTTATCATTTGGAAACACCCACAAGGGATATTCAGACCATGGTTTATTTTGACCAAGGGTTATTTTGGCTTGGGTTATATTATGACCTTGAGATATTTTTTCCTTGGGTTATTGTGTATAGGGTTATTTTGGCTAAGTTATTATGTCTTATAACCACATTTCTTTTATACCTTGCCTAGCCAATTTGAAGCCCAAAATATGAAGAGAGCCAACTATGATTAAAAATCACACTAAAAACCTAGATGGAAACCACATCTCAAATTTGTCCATAAGCTACAAAGTATGCCACAACTTTCTAGGTATGGGATGAGTTAGACCTAGCCTATACCCTTTGAATCATCCTATACTAAAACTTTTGAGCTCAAATTTAAATCAGGGTTTCATAAGGATATTAAGATTTTGAAAATGTACTCAAAGTCAAGGGTTGAAATAGAGATAAATAGAAAAGGCTACCCATAGTTAAATAGGGCCTATGTTTGAAAGATGAAATAAATGAGAGGAAATAATTAAAGAGGCACACCTAATTTAAGGGCCTTTGTAAAAATTAAATCCAAACAAGACTTAAATTTAAATATTTATTAATTAATTGCATAGGAAAAAAAGAAAATGATGCATGGAGGCCTCAAACACTAAAATGGGGTCTAGCTAAGGACCACAATTGGACTTCTTACAATTTAGAATGCTACACACATAGAAAAACAATTGATAAAAAAACAAAGATCACCATGCCACTATGTATTAAAATTCAATACCGAAGAAAAATTAGATCCAATATAAGATAGTTCTACATGATGATGAACCACTAATAAAGGAATTACAAAAATAAAGTGGATCTTAAAGGAAAGGAAAATAAAAATTATAGATCTTGTAAGAAAAATACAAAACATAAAAAGAGCTAAAGGAAAGAATCCAAGATAATGTAGAAAAAGGAAGTGTTTCACCATAAACTCAAAGAATGAGAGATAGCTTCAAGATCAATCACCAAAACCATCAAGATGCTCCAAGATCAACACAATGAGACAAGGATTTTGAAAGGGGAAAAAAAGAAAATCCCTTGTGAATATAATATTAATGAGGCAAAAAGCCTAGAAAAGGAGAGAGAATGTGAGCAAGAAGCTCATTACAACAATGTGAGAAGAAGTGAGAAAATTCCTTATGAAGTATGTGATAAGTATCTCTTAAATAGAGATGAGTGATGGAGTTATAATGTAACTCCCATGTTCTATGAATGCCACATTCACATTAAGTGTGTGCCAAGTGTGAGAATCTTCTTAAGGAGGAATAATCTAATTTCCTTAATAAAGGAAATAAAAGAAATGAGTTATCGTCCCACTTGGACTAGAGGACAAATTACAATTTAGGATACCTTGACTTATCCATATTTAAATAATACACCAAGGAAAGATTATAAATTCTATCATTCCCCTTTAATCTTTACTTGGAGAAATTAGAGCAATAGGTATCAAACCCAAATGTTTACAATGATTTCAAGATTTATCTTTAGAAAGAGTCTTTTTAAGATATCGACAACTGGATCATTTCCATTGCAATAGATGAGGGAATCTTGCAGCTCTTCAACTTGTTCTTGGTACATAGGACTCTTTGCTAAGGAAGTAGCACTTTGATTATTACAATACAAAGGTGTAGGTGATTTTTAAGGAGGGCCCAATCTTCAAGTAATCTTTGATTCCTGAGAGCTACATGTGTACATTAATCATATTCATATTTAGTAGTTCCATAGTGACACATATTGATCATATTTAATTCTCCAAGAAATAGCACCTGAATTTGCAGTAAGGAAATAACCACTAGTAGATATCCCATCATTGGGATCTCTTCCTAGATCTAAATCAGTAAAACCTTGTAAAGTAAAATCAGATTGTGGATCGTAAAATAAACCAGTCACATAATTAGTGATACAATCATCAGTGTCATAAAATATATTTGTAATGGATTCATCATTATATGAAAAATCAAGAGGAGTAGAGCTATTATAATAATCATCATTATAATCTTTATTGTCATCATGAACATAGTCATTATTATTGTCCTCCATAACAACCATATGATTAGCACTATAATTAGAATCTTGAACTTTGGAAAAATCATGAAGTTCATCTTAAAAATACACACATCTCTACTAGGAGATTCAAAAGGAGGCAAAGTAACATTAATAAAGGTAGAAATAATGTCCTCTTCTTGTTCTAAAATAGAATCAAAAGAAGAATCATCAAGCATGAATGCATCATAAGAAGAGAAAATGTTATCCCTTTGCATTAAGTTTCTTTCATTAGGAAGATCGTAATCTAGGGGGTTATCCCAAGAATAGCCATCATCATATGATTCATCCCAAATAGGAGAATTATGCAAAAGAAGATTTATCATAGTGAGGATTAAACATCCCATAACGAGCAAAAAAAGCTTGACAAGAGTTATGAGTCTGATTATTAGGAGTAAAAGGCTTCTCATGATTTTGTTTCTTAAAACAAGTGTTGGACACATGACCATCTTTCCCACAATAAGTACAATGGGGTCTATTATGATTATTATAATTATGACTATTGTTATGCCAAGAATTATAATTATAATGTTTAGAATGACCATTATTATTTGATATAGAATTGTTATTAGAATTATGATTATTATTATGCGATCTAGACATGAAAGCATGCTCATTAGTTTTAAGTGAGCCAAATTGAATTAACTTAGCTTCTTATTGACGTAAAAGAGTTTGAGAGATAGCATGATTTAATTGAGCTGCTAAGGTAGGAATAACTAAATGAGGATCAATATTAGTAATAAATTGTTGGAATTGTCTAGGAAGGAATTTTTTCAAAATAATATGAATTAAATGAATATTAGTTAAATTTACTCCTAGACCAGTTAATTGACTTCAAATAGAATCAAACTTAAGTAAAAATTCATCCATAGATTTGAAATCAATATACTTGAGATCCTCCAATTGATCTTGGAGTTGAATATTTCTAGATTCATTTGCACTTTCGAAGGTGTTTTTGAGAATATTCCAAGCTGCATGGGTGTGAGTACAATGAGAAATTAAAACATACAATTCTAGATTTAATGAAATGCTGATTAGGCCTAAAGCCTCATCATTTTTAGTATTCCAATCATCAATATCGGTTTGAGGAGCAGTAGCCGTGAGAGTAGAAGCTGCACTAGTAGCAATATCAAGAATACATTTGACACAAAAAATAAATGTAATATGCATCTTCCAATCATGGTAATTATAACTTGTCAATGTGATTTCTGGAATTAATGTCGAAATAGTGATTCAAAATAAACTAAAATACAATAAATTATATGTAAAAATGAATCCAAGAATAGAATTTAACACAAATATCACTGGTTAATATGCAAGAAAATTAAAAAATTAAAAAATTATTTAAATTTTTGTTTAAATGAGAGAACAAAATTTTATTGCAACATATTAGCAAAATGATAATTGGGATATGTTTATATTGATAAAATAAATATGGGGTTAAAACGATTTAAAAAAATATGAAGTAGAGATTTTGTTTTAACATTTAAAATTTTTTGTTAATTTTTTAAAAATAAATTTAGTTAAATATAAACAAGGAATCTAATGATTAATTAAAGAGACTAAAATAGTGCTACAAGAAATGATTAAAAAACTACAATAACTAGAAGAAAGTTATGATAACCTGCAACGATTAGAAAAATAAGAGATGAAGAATAAGAAAAAAAATGTTATGATTAAAAATGAAATAATGACCATGAACTACTACACAATGATGGAGGAGAAACTAAAGGATCTATGAAAGGGTTACATGTGGAAAACAAGGAATAGACTGCGCATGGGAAGGGAGAGTCCTACACAAGGAAGAAACTGTTGTGTGGGATTACAAGAGCTGCAAGGAATGCATGAGGAGCAAGACAAAGGCCTGTGTGACTAAGGTTGTGCATGGGAAGGTAGAAACACCATGTAATATTACCACTAACATGCATGGTTGTGCATGGTTCTAACATGCATGGTGAAAGTCTGAGACAAGTGCGGCACCAGCATTGAATTGGAAATACATTCTTCATAATATCGGGGCAGTGCCATCGAAATGGCAAGGCTTTCCTCATAATGTCACATCGCCGCTGATCTCTTCTTTAAATTTATTAATGCGGTTGGTTCTACGATGCTTGCATAATTTCTAGTACAACTGGTCATTTTACCAAACCCTTCCCCGCTCTCCATAATCTTTGATCGGTTCAAAGATCCATCTGGTTGTTCTTGTTTAACCTCCCAATGACTTTGTTGAGCTGCCGGATTATCAACAAGTGTGGTACAATTGTCCGGTTCAACTAGAATCTATTTTGAGAACCTTTGCAATTTAGCGTTCCGGTTGAAAAAGGAGGGAAAGATACCATTTCACAGCCACAGGCAGTGGAAACAAAGTGATTCTCTTGCCCTTTGCTTCTGTAATCCACCTCTAGTGAACTATTCTTCAAAGCCTCCATTTCTATGTAGCTAGGGTTTACGGTGCCTGTAAAAGGCACAACTATGCCCCTGTAGGGACTCATGCTCGTGCTTAGAATCATATTATTTTCATGCATTCCCTAACATTTAATACAAAGATTTAGCCAGCCACCTTTAAAGACCTAGAAGAAATGGAAAATAAAAATTAGTATATAATACTTTAGTATATTATACATTAGTACATTAGTATATAATATAAATTAGTATATTATACATTAGTACATTAGTATATAATTGTATTAACTAGTATATAATAATAAATTATATATATTAACTAGTATATAATAATACATTATAATACATTATATATTAACTAGTATATAGTAATACATTATATATATCATATGCCTCTTATATATATATATTATATACATTAATATATGTAAAAGTTTAATTTTTTTCATTTGCTCCCACCCTTTTTTTAATCTACCTAGGAATATCGGGTACCTGATATGAAATTGGATATCCGATTTTTGACAGGTAATATTTGACAAAAATATTCCTTGTCCCCACAGAGCAGACAATCACGAGATTTTATACTTTTTTCACATGTTGCAAAAAAAAAAAGTGATTTGGGGCCCATTGTTTGATTTTTGTTGACTTGTGGTCTCACCATGGGAAGCAGCAGTCGTCGAAAGGCTAAACGCAAGAGGAAGCTGATGGATGAAGAAATTCAAGCATATAAGGAAAAGGATAAGAAAAATCACCGAAGAAGGAGAGAAGGTATGTTAAACATTAATCAATCGGACCCTGTAAATGTAGTTGTAAGTGAAGAGGATGTTGAATTTGAAAATGTACAGATGGAGATTGAAAATGTAGACTTGGGGAATGAAAATGTTGTACAAGAACCACTTGAACATTACACATCTCCAAATTATATGCGAAATGAAGTCCCTTGCAATAAAGATAATCAAACTTCAAATTCAGGGCTTTTAGGAAGACCTAAATGGTTAATTGAAATTGAGGAGAACATTATGAATAATTGGGAAGGAAAGAGGTCACATAGAACCGTTAGGTTGTGGGCTTCAAGACTTTATGATCAATTTTTTGGAAACAAGACATTGGTTGAGCAATGTCAAATTTTTGTGCAGTTGTTAAAGATGCAAAAGATGAGACCTGTGTTTGTGAAATTGAAGATTCGTGTGAACAAAAAAATGGAGAGAAATGCCATTGTTGTGAAGAATCTTTTCAATGCTCTCAATAGCATTGGGAAGACTAGCAAAGAAAAATACAAGAGAGTTGCTCAGAGGATTATTACAACCTCCTTAGTGAGTCATCAGTTGAGAAAGGCTCGTTTGATGAGACAAACTTGTGTTGACTTCAATATAGACCATAAAACTTTGGGTAGAGCACTTGCAAGAAGAGAAAGACTTGATGATCCACTTCAAATTGATACATGGGCTTATGGTGGGAGACTTCCATGTTTCGATAAGAAGCTAACAGATGTTGTCAAGGATGAAATTCAACAATTTTGGGATGCTAACTCAAGAGTGTCACCAAATGTGAAGGATGTCTTGAAGTTGAGAGTTGGAAATTGAGACCGCACTCCACATCCTAAACATTATGTGGAGGTGAGTCAAACAATGTTGTATAAAAAATTTTGTGAGACACATCCAATATTGAAAATATCACAAAGGTCTTTTGAATCCATGAAGCCATTTTATTGTGTACCCCTTAAGATTCGGAATACATGTTGTTGCAAATATCATGTTGAGTTTTCAATGCATCATGAATTATTACGGTCCATTCATTCTACTTTGCATACTAATGAAATGCTAGAGGATTGTGGTGCAAGTGGTCTTCCCAAATCATCAAGAGACTTGCTAGATCAATTTTTATGTCATAGAGATGATGGTTGTTTATTATACAAAAAAGATTGCTTAAATGCCAAGTGCTCAGAATGTGGTGGCTTGTCCAAGTTTAGAACATGTTTTCATGAGGGTTTGGAACACAATTTTGGGAAGACACCCATCCAAAAAAAGGTATATGAAACGTTGAAATATACATTGAAGAGTGGAGGTGAAGGCTCTAGATGTGAGTTAGTTGCAAAAGAATACAATGTTGCTGATTTTATCATAGATTTCAAGACAAATATTTTTTACATGCAAGGCATACTCACAGGTCTCAATGGTTGGATCAACAATTCAGGACATGTAAGGACACTTTCCCCATTGGAACTATTATATCCATTGTAGACTTTGCAGAGAACTATACATTGCAGCCCCAAAATGAGACTCAAGCTCAATATTACAATTCCATTTAGGTTGCTATTTTTGTACACATCACATATAGACATTCCCTTGATAGCACAAAAGATGAGTGAAAGATAATCAGAGAGTACCATTTTTATATGAGTGACGACAGGTCTCACTCTCACGAGTTTGTTCAACATTGTTTCCAGAACTATTTTGACTTCTTGGAGGAAAATGGTATTGCTATGGATAGGCATCTCATTTGGTCAGATAATTGTACGGGTCAATTTAAGAATGTCAGAATGTTTTATTGGTTGTGTAGAATGCATGTGGAGAGAGGTGTACCTCATATGTGGAGTTTTTTTGAGTCAGGGCATGGGAAAGGGGAGCATGATGGAGTAGGTGCGTGTGTGAAGAGAGCTCTAGTTAAGGAGCAATTGAGGGTTTCAAGTGATGTACTTCTTGATGCTCATTCTATTGTTGATTGGTGTACTTTAGCATTGTCACAGGGGGGGACTCTTGATTCTACAGTGCGTATATTCTTTTGGTTGGTTGAGGAGGGAACTATAGGAGATAGATTGGATTGTCAAATAGTGAAAGACTCTTCAAAAATGCATTCATTCCAAAGCTCCAATAGTAGTACATGGACCATTTGGACACAAGAGTTGGCTTGTTTTTGCCCCATGTGTTTTCAGTACGATTGGGATCATTGCGAGTCAAGTGAGTGGGTGGATACATGGGTTCCATAGTATCTAACTCCTTTATCTTTGACACTCTCTATAAGAAATGATGATATGGACACTTCAGTTGACTATGACCATCTTTCAGATCTTTTGATGCTAGGAAATGTTTTTGCATTGGTTGCACCACAGGGGAATGATGAGAGGTCAGATTATTGGTTAGCACATTGTGTACAAGGTAAACATAAGCTTTTACAACTGATGACAGATGGTGATGGGTTCACATATCCTACTGGTTCAGTTTTTGTTGCGGGAACATGGCTACAAACATACATGATTAGAAAGAATGGAATTCCCACATTTGAAGACTATGAGAAGTACAAAACTATTCTCATGTATTCACACCTTGTTATAGCAACAAATGTCAAGTTGTCAAATCATCAAGGAAGACCAAAGACAAAAGAACTTTGGACTATTAGTACTGCTGATCATGAAGCACTATTGGAGACCCTAAAACAAAGAGATGACCCTTCAGGAACACTTGACTAGGTAATAAGTTAACTTAGTGCATTGTTTTCTAAGTTCGTTAAGCTTAATTTTAATACATTAATTTCACCTTTCTTAGATTATATTTTGAGTCAATAAACTTGGTTTTGTATGTGAATTGTAACTTGTCCATGAGCACCTACGAAGATGCCTACAGTCACCATGGATCCAATCAGAGATAGAAGGACAAAAGGATCCTTAATGGTTAATTGAGATCTTTTGAAGCCTATAATGGCAATTTGTAACAATCAATTTGATTTACAAGTTAAATGTCCTAAAACTCTTGATAAGGACTTATGACCAAAATCATGTATGGGTGGCCAATAGTGCCAAGAAGGGATCTTACATGTCATTTACTTATGTCATTTGCATGGTTTGAATTCTTACATGTTTGATTGTTGTTTGTAATGCTTTAAGGATATTATTTTTAATTATTTCAAACAATCTATAAAAGTTAAACCTCAAACATAATAAGCTTCACAGTTCAAATTTCACAAGCTTAATCATGATTAGTTTCACAGTTCAAATTTCAAACATACCACTAATAGTCAGTTAAAAGCGGCTCAGCAGCATATCTTTCAAACTATATAACCTGGCATCAAACCATCTACTCCATCGACTCTAGTTGGCCGGGTAAATTCCAGTGACAACCTCGTTACACCCACGGAGTCACGGGAAAGCTCGCGACCATGCTCGACCCAAGTGACCCCAAGGTACACTAAGCACGATTGGGTAGTGATCATTTGGGGCTCATATCTTGGAGCTCGTGAGAGGTATCAAAAAATTGTTAGGGGCAACGAGATCATGTTTTTGAGGTCTACAATAACCTCTCTCAATTTTGGGTGATTCAACTTCGTTTACATTTGGTAGGGAAATCTCAGTCGATGCCAAAACTTGCAGTGAGGGTCAGTTGAAAGTGGCTCAGCAACGTATCTTTCAAACCGTCTGACCTAGCATTAAACCATCTAGTCCATTGGCTTCGGTTGGACAGGTAAACGCTAGTGACAATCGCGTTCTACCCACGGAGTCACGGGAAAGCTTGCGACCACGCTTGACCCAAGTGACCCCAAGGTGCACTAAGCATGATTGGGCAGTGATCTTTCGGGGCTCGTATCTCAGAGCTCATGAGAGGTATCAAAAAATCATTAGGGGCTACGAGATTGTGTTTTTGAGGTCTATAATAACCTCTCTCAGTTTTGGGTGATTCGACTTCATTTGCATTTGGCAAGGCGATCTTAGTCAGTGCCAAAACTTGCAGTGAGGGTCAGTTGAAAGTGGCTCAGTAGCGTATCTTTCAAACCGTCCAACTTGGCATTGAACCATCTACTCCATCAGCTCCGATTGGCTGGGTAAACACCAGTGACAACCCTGTTCCACCCACGGAGTCATGGGAAAGCTCGCGACCACGCTCAACCCAAGTGACCCCAAGGTGCACTAAGCACAATTGGGCAGCGATCTTTCAGGGCTCGTATCTCAGAGCTCATGAGATGTATCTACAAACCGTTAGGGGCTACATGATCATGTTTGTGAGGTCTACAATAATCTCTCTTGATTTTGGGTGATTCAACTTCATTTGCATTTGGCAAGGCGATCTCAGTCGATGCCAAAACTTGCAGTGAGGGTCAGTTGAAAGCGGCTCAGTAGCATATCTTTCAAATTGTCTGACTTGGGATCAAGCTATTTTCTCCATCAGCTCCGGTTGTCCAGGTAAATGCTAGTGACAACCCTGTTCCACCCATGGAGTCACAGGAAAGCTCAGGACCATGCTCGACCCAAGTGACCCCAAGGTGCACTAAGCACGATTGGGCAGTGATCTTCCGGGGCTCATATCTTGGAGCTCGTGAGAGGTATCAAAAAACTATTAGGGGCTATGGGATCATGTTTTTGAGCTCTACAATAACCTCTCTTAGTTTTAGGTGATTCAACTTCATTTGCATTTGGCAGGGCAATCTCAGTCGATGCCAAAACTTGTAGTGAGGGTCAGTTGAAAGCGGCTCAGCAGCATATCTTTCAAACCATCTGACCTGACATCAAACCATCTACTCCATTGGGTCTGGTTGGCTGGGTAAACACTAGTGACAACCTCATTCCACCCATGGAGTCACGAGAAAGCTCGCGACCACGCTCGACCCAAGTGATCCCAAGGTGCACTAAGCACGATTGGGTAGCAATCTTCCGGGGCTCGTATCTCAAAGCTCGTGAGAGGTTTCAACAAATTGTTAGGGGCAAAAAGATCATGTTTTTGAGCTCTACAATAACTTCTCTCAGTTTTGGGTGATTCAACTTCGTTTGCATTTGGCAGGGCAATCTCAATCGATGCCAAAACTTGTAGTGAGGGTTAGTTGAAAGCGACTCAGCAGCGTATCTTTCAAACCATCTAACCTAGCATTGAATAGTCTACTCCATTAGCTTTGGTTGGCCGGGTAAACACTAGTGACAACCTCATTTCTCCCATGGACTCACTAGAATGCTTGCGACCACCCTCGACCCAAGTGACCCCAAGGTGCACTAAGCACGATTGGGCAGCAATCTTCCAGAGCTTGTATCTCAGAGCTCATGAGAGGTATCAACAAACCATTAGGGGCTACAAGATCATGTTTCTAAGGTCTACAATAACCTCTCTCAGTTTTGGGCGATTTGACTTTGTTTGCATTTTTCAAGGCGATCTCAGTCGATGCCAAAACTTGCAGTGAGGGTCAGTTGAAAGCGGCTCAGCAGTGTATCTTTCAAACTGTCTGACTTGGCATCAAACCATCTACTCCATTGGCTTTGATTGGCTAGGTAAACGCTAGTGACAACCCCATTCCACCCATGGAGTCACGGGAACGCTCGCGACCACACTCAACCCAAGTGACCCCAAGGTGCACTAAGCATGATTGGGCAGCGATCTTTCGTGGCTCTTATCTCGGAGCTCGTGAGAGGTATTGAAAATTTTTTAGGTGCTACAAGATCATGTTTCTGAATTCTACTATAACCTCTCTTAGTTTTGCTTGATTCAACTTCGTTTGCATTTGGCAAGGCAATCTTAGTCGATGCCAAAACTTACAGTGAGGGTCAGTTGAAAGCAGCTCAGCAGCATATCTTTCAATTCATCTGACCTGGCATCGAATTGTTTACTCCATTGGCTTTGGTTGGCTAGGTAAACACCAGTGACAACCTCGATCTGCCCATGGAGTCATAGGAAAGCTCGCGACCATGCTCGACCCAAGTGACCCCAAGGTGCACTAAGCATGATTGGGCAGTGATCTTTTGGGGCTCATATCTCAGAGCTCGTGAGAGGTATCAAAAAACCATTAGGTGCTATGGGATCATGTTTCCGAGGTCTACTATAACCTCTCTCAATTTTGGGTGATTTGACTTCATTTGTATTTGGCAAGGTGATCTCAGTCAATGCCAAAACTTGCAGTGAGGGTCAATTGAAAGCGGCTCAGTAGCATATCTTTCAAAATGTCTGACTTGGCATCGAACCGTCTAGTCCATTAGCTCTAGTTGGCCGAGTAAATGCCAATGAAAACCTTGTTCCACCCACGGAGTCACGGGAAAGCTTGCGACCATGCTCGACCCAACACTAATACATTTGGGGTGAAATTGTGACGGCAATTTGCGACGGCAGGCAAATGTCATGTGGTTTTGGCCTTTTTTTTTCAAATATAGCCCGACACCGTCGCAATTTGCGATGACAATACATTTGGCACTGTCGCAATTGCGACGTTGTCGGGATATAAGCGCAAAATTAAAAAGGAACGTTGTCATGTGTGTTTTCAACAGCGCCATAACCCTCCGCGAAATCACATCAGGATATAAGGGCAAAAAAAATAAGAACATTGTCATTTGTGTTTTCAACAGTGCCGTAACCCTCCGTGAAATCACATCGGGATATAAGGGCAAAAAAAACAAGAACGTTGTCATTTGTGTTTTCAACAGCGCCGTAACCCTCCGCAAAATCACAGCTACAATTTCTGAGTACGTTGGGTTTATTTTTCTTTTGTCATTATTATGTAATCTGGTATTCACCTGTTAGAGAGCTAAAATACCCAGAAATGAGGACATATCTATGTTGAATTTATTGTTAGTGGCTTTGGTTATTTAGAAGTTTAATTTTATTTGTTCATCTTTCAAGCACAAACGTTTTGTGGACCGTAACGTCTTCATTGTTTCGGGTATGCAGTGAAACAACCCTAACTTGGAATTGCGATGTTGTCGGGATATAAGGGCAAAAAAAAAAAGGAACGTTGTCATTTGTGTTTTCAACAGCACCGTAACCCTCCGCGAAATCACATCGGGATATAAGGGCAAAAAAAACAAGAACGTTGTCATTTGTGTTTTCAACAGCGCCGAGAGAGATTCCCTCCGCGAAATCACAGCTACAATTTCTAAGTACGTTGGGTTTATTTTTCTTTTGTCATTATTATGTAATCTGGTATTCAGCTGTTAGAGAGCTAAAATACCCAGAAATGAGGACATATCTGTGTTGAATTTATTGTTAGCGGCTTTGGTTATTTAGAAGTTTAATTTTATTTGTTCATCTTTCAAGCACAAATGTTTTGTGGACTGTAATGTCTTCATTGTTTTGGGTATGCAATGAAACAGCCCTAACTTGCGACTACCTTCACGGTACTTGTGTACATTATCATGTTGTCTTTACAGTGACTGTCCTCATTCAAGTGGCAATTACACAAGGGACAGTCACTGTGAGATGTCCTCATTTGTGACAAGGACAGTCACACTTAGGACATCTCATAGTGATATTCCCTTGTGTAATTTCCACTTGAATGTATTTCTATTGAACCACATTAATGCTTTTCTTCTTCAACAAATGAGGACAGTCACTGTAAAGACAACATGATAATGTACACAATTACCAAAAAATGATCTTGTTAATTGATGTAACACTTTGTCTTGCTCACTCCCTATCCTTCACTAGGGTCTCTGTAGGCCAATGTTTTGACTTGATAGGGTACTTAACTATCCCTACACTCTTTAGGTATCTCTACCCAAGATCCCACTCCTTCAACTAGTGCACACCAACAAGAAATACAACGAACTCTGCTCAATACCAATCTAGCTACTAGGACACTCCTAGTCTTGTCTTCACAAATTGAAACACATTCAACTAGAACTTTACTCCATGGAGAGGCTGGCCACTAGGACCTCTATTGGTTTCAATATTACTCCTTCACCTATACTTTTCATCAGTACTTCAATCCGGTTCATCAAACCATGCCAATTGCACCCAAAAATAGGCTGCTAGCAATTAGGCCTTTGTCAAGCCTTTTTGTTTATATTAAGCCACCTAAAGGGCTCAGGATTCAGATGCCCTTTATTGAGAACTCCAAGATATCTAAGGTCTTCTCCTCCTAGATTTTTTGTACACCAACTACTACAGCCATGCCTGAAAACAAGTATTTTGACACAACTTGGACAGTCTGACTAAGAGTTTGTTTTCTTAGCAGCCAAAGAAACTCACCCAATCTTCTAATTTGACTTGGGGCTTCTTTAGATGTGTGTCTACCTCTCCATGAGATTTTAGTTGAAGCAACCAATGCATTCAACTTGTTGTAATCTTCTTGTAATGATTTGTCATCCCTAACTATGCTCAACTGACTCACCTAGGACATCATTGCAAACATAGAAAATGAGCTTCCCAGGGCCCCTCCTTCCAAACATATAGTACATGGAGTCTCCTCACCCATTCCAAGAGCCCGTACAAAATTGACAATGGAATGATGAGCTAAGACTCCATTTGTTCAACCTGCCTGGTTCAAACCAATGATAGGGTACTTAACAAAAGAATTAACGAACTAGTTGGAATGCTTCAAAACTCAAAAAAAACACAACACAGAATAAAAAAACAACTTGTACTAACTTTTCCAATAGACACTGCGAGCTATCTAATCCATTAATCAACTGAAAACAAAGAAACAAAAAAACTCAAGAATTCACTAAAATCGTGTTACTCTACAAATCTTCTTAATTCCAAATGTTTTTCCCCCCAACCTTTTGCACAGATCGATGGAGGCCTCTTATAGTTGATCTGATGCCTAATTCAATGGTTTCATATAGTTACATAACCATCTTACTCGAAAATGCTCCCTTGCACAAATGTTGTCAATGTTGTGAATGACAACATTGACAACTTGTTACAACCTTTGGGATTTTGGTTCAAAACTTATTGTTCAAACACCATAAGACCCTAACCATGACTTAGTTAGGCTATTTAGACCTCACATAGGCCACTTCTACACTTCTTTGCCCAATTTGACCCCTAAATGCTTCATTCCCACTTTTGCCACAATATTGGTAACTTGGGTACAAATTGGCACTTGCCTTCACAAAGGTCACACATGAGGACATCTCACAGTGATCGATTGTCCCTTGTGTAATTGCCACTTGAATGTATTGCTATTGAACCAAATTAATGCTTTTCTTCTTCAACAAATGAGGACAGTCACTCTAAAGACAACATGATAATGTACACTCACTGTAAGGACAGTCACAAATGAGGACATCTCACAGTGACTGTCCCTTGTGTAATTGCCGCTTGAATGTATTGCTATTGAACCACATTAATGCTTTTCTTCTTCAACAAATGAGGACAGTCACTCTAAAGACAACATGATAATGTACACTCACTGTAAGGATAGTCACAAATGAGGACATCTCACAGTGACTGTCCCTTGTGTAATTGCTGCTTGAATTACACAAGGGACAGTCATTGTGAGATGTCCTCATTTGTGACAAGGACAATCACACATGAGGACATCTCAAAGTGATTGTCCCTTGTGTAATTTCCACTTGAATGTATTGCTATTGAACCACATTAATGCTTTTCTTCTTCAACAAATGAGGACAATCACTCTAAAGACAACATGATAATGTACACTCACTGTAAGGACAGTCACAAATGAGGACATCTCACAGTGACTGTCCCTTGTGTAATTTCCACTTGAATTACATAAGGGACAGTCATTGTGAGATGTCCTCATTTGTGACAAGGATAGTCACACATGAGGACATCTCATAGTGATTGTCCCTTGTGTAATTGTCACTTGAATGTATTGCTATTGAACCACATTAATGCTTTTCTTCTTCAACAAATGAGGACAGTCACTCTAAAGACAACATGATAATGTACACTCACTATAAGGACAGTCACAAATGAGGACATCTCACAGTGACTGTCCCTTGTGTAATTCCCGCTTGAATTACACAAGGGACAGTCATTGTGAGATGTCCTCATTTGTGACAAGGACAGTCACACATGAGGACATCTCACAGTGATTGTCTGTAATGTCCCCTTTTTGGCTAACTTGGAAAACAGGAACAATTACTCCACTTCTCAGACTTACTCTATCAGATACTTACAATTAAACTAAGTAATGGAGGTTACTTAAGATATCAACCGCTATTTCAGATTCAATCACAATATGTGTGCAAGATGATATTGATACCAATATGTTTAATAGCACTGTCGGATATAATGATATGAAATATGCTATGAATATGATGTTTCCTATCACTTATAGTGATAGTATAATGATGGTATGTCTAATATAAACAATATCGATATACAATCAATAAGTATTGCTTACAACAATGTATTTGCTGTGTCTGATATGATGATGTAATTATGCAAATGTGTAATATCGCTATGAGTGATATGTTGCTATTTCAGATTCTGAATTATATGCTTGCAACTTCAAATATTGATGCTGTTTCTGACTATCCTTTCTATCTGTGCAATCATGGTGTTGTCTCTGATCTGCAATGATAAACTTGAAACCAAACTGCCAAAGGCAGATGCTCTATTGAGTATATCCAAATATGGATAAGTAAATAAAGTTCTAATGATGCCTTGAGTGACTGACGAGAATGCATTCTTATATTGTCTTTAACAAATGAAGAGATGCTATGAATGAGACGTGTCTTGTTTCTTCCTCCATGTCCCTTTGTTAATCACACCTTTCCATAATCTGACAGTTCACATAATATTATTTCATTATTTTCTGATCATAGATAACTCCCAGATTGACTCAATATCAAATCTTTTTATGAAGGTAATCTTCCCTAATTGGTAGTGCAACCAGTAGTTAACATCCATTGTGTTTGTATTAGTTTGGTCTAACTATCATTAGTATCTAGTCAATCGATATTAACTCTTGCCTTATCCCATATTGTTATGATGATATCCAATCTTTCTACTCTGATATAAGTCGATATCATTTTCTGATAATTGTCCATTTATTGGTTGATTGCTGGTAATGGAGTTTGATCTTCAAATTGACTTCCATTCCTGTTAATACTTAAGGATACATTGTACTTATTATCCATGACTGATGCCTCATTCATCAATAGCTTGTGATATAGTCACTGATGCTTTTGTGTTTCTACAAGATGTGGTTTATCTCAGACAATCGATAATCTTTCAATCCTTTAGTCGATATCCTCCTATGTGGTGTCTATTGATATAGATAGTAGAATTCAATCTAGTTTATGTTATTGTCATGATAACATAGGAAGTGATGGTGCATATTTTCTAGCGGGTCTTCATGTTTGATATTGCTTTATCGGATATGTCATTGTCTAAACTTGTGCAATTAATGATTATTTATAATATATGAATGGTTATCCTTCTTGCTTATCAATACATCTTCTGAAACACATAGCGACCTATCCCTTATTCATATCATGTTGATCTTGACTTCATAGTATTTGGTTCATTAATCATCCTCTCATGGTATCGATGTGTAATGACTAGTGATTGTTGTATCACTTCTTCATTCCTCATCGTGATAGATAATGCAAATGTTTAATGTAGATGTATATCGATTACAGATATTCGATATTGCTTTAAATGTTATTATTATTATTATTATTATTATTAATGTTATTGTTATTATTAAATATTATAATTAATGATGTTAGTAATATTAATAATATTATAATAAATATTATTATAGTGATAACATATTGTTTTATATTGAGAGGTTTATTAATATTATTTATATATTAAAATTATTATATCAATAATTGATTTAATATTATTACTTAATATATTATTATAATATAATATATATAATTTATTAATAATTATTTATTATTAATTTATATTATAATTATAATCATAATCATATTATTTATTAATATTTTAATATTATTTAATTAACATATTACTTATTATGCTAACTATATATTATTATTATCTTTTGATAATAATTATATATTATTGTTATATACCGTTAATAATAGATTATTATATATCATCTAATCATTTTATTATTATACTAAGTTCAATATGTCACGGCTCATGACATTGTCCGTTGTGTAATTGCCACTTGAATGTATTGCTATTGAACCACATTAATGCTTTTCTTCTTCAACAAATGAGGACAGTCACTCTAAAGACAACATGATAATGTACACTCATTGTAAGGACAGTCACAAATGAGGACATCTCACAGTGACTGTCCCTTGTGTAATTGCCACTTGAATTACACAAGGGACAGTCATTGTGAGATGTCCTCATTTGTGACAAGGACAGTCACACATGAGGACATCTCACAGTGATTGTCCCTTGTGTAATTGCCACTTGAATGTATTGCTATTGAACCACATTAATGCTTTTCTTCTTCAACAAATGAGGACAGTCACTCTAAAGACACCATGATAATGTACACACACTGTAAGGACAATCACAAATGAGGACATCTCATAGTGACTGTCCCTTGTGTAATTGCCACTTGAATGTATTGCTATTCAGCCACATTAATGCTTTTCTTCTTCAACAAATGAGGATAGTCACTCTAAGGACAACATGATAATGTACACTCACTGTAAGTGTACATTATCATGTTTTATTACAAATGGACCTTATGTTGGTCGGGATATAAGTGCAAAAAAAAAAAGGAATGTTGTCATTTGTGTTTTCAACAGCACCGAGAGAGATTCCCTCCGCGAAATCAAGCGGGTTATCATTTGTGTTTTGAACAAAGCGGGTTGTCATTTGTGTTTTGAACAGCACCAAGAGAGATTCCCTCCGCGAAATCAAGCGGGTTGTCATTTGTGTTTTCAACAGCGCCGAGAGAGATTCCCTTCGCAAAATCACAGCTACAATTTCTGAGTACGTTGGGTTTATTTTTCTTTTGTCATTATTATTTAATCTGGTATTCAGCTGTTAGAGAGCTAAAATACCCAGAACTGAGGACATATCTGTGTTGAATTTATTGTTAGCGGCTTTGGTTATTTAGAATGCTTCCCCACAATACTTAATTACACAAGGGACAGTCACTGTGAGATGTCCTCATTTGTGACAAGGACAGTCACACATGAGGACATCTCACAGTGACTGTCCCTTGTGTAATTGCCACTTGAATGTATTGCTATTCAACCACATTTATGGGCCCGTTTGGACCACGACACACAGTAGCATCTACAGAGAAGAATATCCCAGGTGTAACAAGTTGTAAGAATATACCAACAGTTCTAAGAAGTTCCCTAGCACGTAGTAGCATCTACAGAGAAGAATATACAACATGAGGGTAGCCACTGTAAAGACAACATGATAATGTACACTCATTGTATGTGTACATTATCATGTTGTCTTTACAGTGACTGACCTCATTCAAGTGGCAATTACACAAGGGACAGTCACTGTGAGATGTCCTCATTTGTGACAAGGACAGTCACACATGAGGATATCTCACAGTGACTGTCCCTTGTGTAAGCCACTTGAATGTATTGCTATTCAACCACATTTATGGGCCCATTTGGACCACGGCACACAGTAGCATCTACAGAGAAGAATATCCCAGGTGTAACAAGTTGTAAGAATATACCAACAGTTCTAAGAACTTCCCTAGCACATAGTAGCATCTTCTAATTGTCTATACCACTTCACAAGGTATTGTTTGCACACATTGTTTTTGGTTCTTTTGATGACCCTTGTTTTGAAATTGCTATTAGGCCTTGTAGCTTATATGTTTTGATTGCTGGAGAGCTTCTAAAGCTAAGCAAGAAGACCATTGCACGAGTTATAGCCGCGCACTCAGGTTTGAAAATTGTATATTTTTTAATCTAATGTATATTTTAACTAGACTTTTAGCTTATTTTTGCTGTATATTTTAATCTAAAGGGAATCATGGATGTGAACTTGAAAGAATTTTGTACTTAGTTCTTATGGAGAGAATAGTAGTAGTTTATGGTCTAATATCAAATAGAGTTTTCCAATTACAGAAAGTTAATGAATTCTAATAGCTTATATGTTTTGATTGCTGGAGAGCTTCTAGAGCTAAGCAAGAAGACCATTGCACGAGTTATAGCCGCGCGCTCAGGTTTGAAAATTGTATATATTTTAATCTAATGTATATTTTAATCCTTTTGCCATGTCATGTAATATGTCTTGCCTTGTAGCTTATATGTTTTGAAATTGCTGTTAGGCCTTGTAGCTTATATGTTTTGATTGCTAGAGAGCTTCTAGAGCTAAGCAAGAAGACCATTGCACTAGTCGTAGCCGCGCGCTCAGGCATGAAAATTGTATATTTTTTAATCTAATGTATATTTTAACTAGACTTTTAAAATATTAAAGGATTTAACTAGGTCTAAGAATATTTGTGTACTTTTGACAATTTTGCTTAGTCACTGAAAGTTGTAGACCGAAGTTTTCATAGCCCAATTTTTGCTTCCTGCGAAGAACGATCATGTCAGATAATATAAGTGAAGAACAAAATAGGGAGACAATCGCTAGATTGTGGTCTAACTTGAAAAGAAAAGGTGATGGAAAATGTTATTGTCCCTGCAAAATTTGTAAGGGCTTAAACCGTAGAAGATTGCTAATCAAAACAGTTAAGAGACATTGTAGGGAGAATGGTCACATTGAAGGGGGGCATGACTATCATCCACTGGTAAGTTGTTCATTATATCATTTTAACAATTTATATACATATGAAATCACTTGATGATGAGTTGAAGATCATGGTTTATTTATGTTAATCAATTTTATATAGGTTGATCTCCCCAGGGAAGTACATGATATGGAGGAACATGGGGGTGCGAATATCCAAGGTGAAGATAATGATCCCATGGAAGATGACGATCATGCGCCAGAAAACACAATTGAAGATGATGGTATAAATACATTGATCCATGACACATTTAGTCCAAGCGGATCTGATCATGATGATGATGATAGCCTTGATGTACCTCTACTTGAGAAGGCATACGAGCCCCTATACAAAGACTCCCAAACAACTCTTCTCTCTGCTGTATTGTTGTTGTTGAACTTGAAGGTTATGAATGGTTTATCCAACATAACAATGTCACGTATGTTAAGGTATGTCATATATGTCTTTATAGTTAACAAAGGGTGAATAATGTACCACTAATATTGTTTATATTAACAACTTATATTTTTTGCTGTAGATTGATAGGCAAGTTTTTGTTACCACCATCAAATATTCTACCTCGCTCATATCGAGAATTATCTGCTATTATGAAAGATATTGGAATGGAGTATCAAGCAATACATGCTTGTCCCAATGATCATATTATATATTATAAAGAACATGAATTTGCAACACAATGCCCTGTATGTCATACGAGTAGATATCGAACAGATCGAATAACAAAAAAGGTGCCTCACAAGGTTCTTCGTTACATCCCCATTATTCCACGGATGCGACAATTATTTAGGTGTACTAGCTTGGCACAATTTATGGATTACCATGCACGCAATAGAAGAAAAGCATTAATGTTGTCATGGATTACCATGGATTATCATGTTGTCTTTAGAGTGACTATCCTCATTTGTTGAAGAAGAAAAGCATTAATGTGGCTGAATAGCAATACATTCAAGTGGCAATCACACAAGGGACAATCACTGTGAGATGTCCTCATTTGTGACTGTCCTTACAGTGAGTGTACATTATCATGTTGTCTTTAGAGTGACTGTCCTCATTTGTTGAAGAAGAAAAGCATTAATGTGGTTCAATAGCAATACATTCAAGTGGCAATTACACAAGGGACAATCGATCACTGTGAGATGTCCTCATGTGTGACTATCCTTGTCACAAATGAGGACATCTCACAATGACTGTCCCTTCTGTAATTGTCACTTGAATGAGGACAGTCACTGTAAAGACAACATGATAATGTACACATACAATGAGTGTACATTATCATGTTGTCTTTACAGTGGCTGCCCTCATGTTGTATATTCTTCTCTGTAGATGCTACTATGTGCTAGGGAACTTCTTAGAACTGTTGGTATATTCTTACAACTTGTTACACCTGGGATATTCTTCTCTGTAGATGCTACTGTGTGATGTGGTCCAAATGGGCCCATAAATGTGGTTGAATAGCAATACATTCAAGTGGCAATTACACAAGGGACAGTCACTGTGAGATGTCCTCATGTGTGACTGTCCTTGTCACAAATGAGGACATCTCACAGTGACTGTCCCATTGTGTAATTGCCACTTGAATGAGGACAGTCACTGTAAAGACAACATGATAATGTACACAAGTACCGTGAAGGTAGTTGCAAGTTAGGGCTGTTTCATTGCATACCCGAAACAATGAAGATGTTACGGTCCACAAAACGTTTGTGCTTGAAAGATGAACAAATAAAATTAAACTTCTAAATAACCAAATCCGCTAACAATAAATTCAACACAGATATGTCCTCATTTCTGGGTATTTTAGCTCTGTAACAACTGAATACCAGATTACATAATAATGACAAAAGAAAAATAAACCCAACGTACTCAGAAATTGTAGCTGTGATTTCGCGGAGGGAATCTCTCTCGGCACTGTTGAAAATACAAATGACAACGTTTCTCTACATTATCATGTTGCCTTTACAGTGACTGTCCCTTGTGTAATTGCCACTTGAAGGAGGACAGTCACTGTAAAGACAACATGATAATGTACACTTACAGTGAGTGTACATTATCATGTTGTCTTTAGAGTGACTATCCTCATTTGTTGAAGAAGAAAAGCATTAATGTGGCTGAATAGCAATACATTCAAGTGGCAATCACACAAGCGATAGTCACTGTGAGATGTCCTCATTTGTGACTATCCTTACAGTGAGTGTACATTATCATGTTGTCTTTAGAGTGACTGTCCTCATTTGTTGAAAAAGAAAAGCATTAATGTGGTTCAATAGCAATACATTCAAGTGGCAATTACACAAGGGACAATCGATCACTGTGAGATGTCCTCATGTGTGACTATCCTTGTCACAAATGAGGACATCTCACAATGACTGTCCCTTCTGTAATTGCCACTTGAATGAGGACAGTCACTGTAAAGACAACATGATAATGTACACATACAATGAGTGTACATTATCATGTTGTCTTTACAGTGGCTGCCCTCATGTTGTATATTCTTCTCTGTAGATGCTACTATGTGCTAGGGAACTTCTTAGAACTGTTGGTATATTCTTACAACTTGTTACACCTGGGATATTCTTCTCTGTAGATGCTATTGTGTGCCATGGTCCAAACAGGCCCATAAATGTGGTTGAATAGCAATACATTCAAGTGGCAATTACACAAGGGACAGTCACTGTGAGATGTCCTCATGTGTGAGTGTCCTTGTCACAAATGAGGACATCTCACAGTGACTGTCCCTTGTGTAATTGCCACTTGAAGGAAAAAAGAATTAATGTGGTTCAATAGCAATGTCTTCAAGCGGAAATTACACAAGGGATAATCACTCTAAGATTTCCTCATTTGTGACTATCCTTACAGTGAGTGTACATTATCATGTTGTCTTTACAGTGACTGTCCTCATTTGTTGAAGGAAAAAAGCATTAATGTGGTTCAATAGTGATGCAGAGTAGGCAGGGCTTTTAGAATATACAAATATACATCCTTAACTCTCATTCCACCAACGAAGAAGGAATTCCAATGGTTGAAATGTGAGTTAAGGTCTTTACATCAGTCAAACCCTGAAAATGAGGGTTTGTAAACAATGCACAGAAAATTTGAAATAACTTAGATATAAAACAAAGAGAATCAATCAAACCAACTTCCAAAGCATCAGATGTCACTATTACAACTTCCAGGCAAATTTTATCATCCAACCACCATCCATACAGCCGTACAGAGTTCATTTTTCACTAGAAATGCACTAAAACAGGGTTATTTTTATTTTTTATGAAAGCAAAATGATTACAATACTGGTTCTCTGTCTGTCTTCGACCATTTGAAGCCTAAATTAGGCTCTCCAAACATTGGTTCAACCATCTAGGTGGTTAGAACAGTTTATCCAACAAATGTCAACTTTGCTAAGCAACTTTTAAAGTTGCATTACAACTTTGCAAACAACTTTGCCGAGAAGGTTAAAAATGTGTTGTGAAACTTTAGGAACCTTATTAATGTTATTTTGGACCTTCAAACTTCTTAACAACATCTAAAAGACACCTAATAAACACTTACTATGCTCATTTCATCCAAGGACTCAAAAGATGCCCAAGGTTTATAAGTCACCAAGGGGTCTTGTGTCCAACAAGTGGATGTTTATAAGGAGATAAAATCAATCCTTAATATTTATTACAAACCAAGAAAACATCTAAAACTCCTATTCTAATTTATTGTCATTCAAAAAGACTCTGATTTGTCATTCAAAAAGACTCTGATTTGTCAATCAAAAGGACCTTTCACCAGTCAATCCTTCAAAGCTCCAAGGTGAAAATCTTATGTTCCAATTGATAGGATTTGACTCCTTGGCTTCATGGCAACTTCCTTCAATCATGGTGTCTTTGGCTTGCATTAGGGATGCCCCTGCATCAAATAGCAATGCATTCAAGTGGCAATTACACAAGGGACAGTACATGCCCATTAAAGTTGGTGTTTTGTTTTCCAGCATGACAATGGAGACAACATACTCTGTGTCAATTTTACTGATCAAATTTCCCTCCACCAGGCAAAGCAACAATCTGGGTATGATAAGGTGAAATTTTGTAGTCCTTTTGGGTATGATAACAGTTCCAGTTTCCAATAAGATGGTTCATTTTTATAATCTAGCTTCAATTTCTCTTGTGAAAATCTTTTTTTCATTTTATGGGTGGTAAAATATAATTATTATGCTAGAGGTGTGTACTTATGGATGATAATGAAATAAAATGATAAGATTTAAGACTCTTGTTTTTTTTTTAAATAGCAATTTAAGTTTCCTTCTATTATAAATTACTGTTTTTCTATTTTTTAATGTATCAATTTTATTTATGAAATATAAATATATTAATAATGTTTTAGTGTTTTTAGGATTAGTTTATATCAATTCTATGTATCATCATTCATCATTCAATTGTCAGTATTATTAATTTAGACTGTGCAATTGTAGAACTACTCGAATATGGGTTGGATGGATACTCAAGCAGGGGAACCCTCCTCAAATATCTCAAGCAGTGAACTTGGAAAAATGTGTCCTGAAGGAACCCTTTCCATCAGAGAGATAAAAGTACAAACAAGTAAAAGAAGCAGGCTCTGCAAATATGTTTTTGAGAAGAAAAATGATAGATTATTCGAGTATGGTTCATGAGGTATATCTAAAAAGACATTTTTTTTCTTATTATAATAAAAGAGGAAGTTGTGAATGTCAAAGTTGAGTGAAACAAAAATTATTTTCATCAAATTTTGTTAGGCTTGCTTTTGGGAATAGTTTCTTACAATATTGCTATTAAGATTTTTATTGTGTAGTTTTTAGATTAGGTTTATAAAATTATATTTCATGAGTAGTGATTCATATTAATCAATTAATGATACTTTTGGAAGGTATTTTCAATGTGTCAAATTTTGATATTTTTACAAGAATTAGATTGTGTAATTTTTTTAATTAAAGTCATTGACTCATATTTCATAAATAATAGTTCTCATGAATCCATCTCTTATAAGATTGAATAGTCTATTTAGGAAGTATTTCTGATAGTATGTCAAATTATGATATTACTATTACCATTAGATTGCATGGCTTTGAAGTCAACCTCGTTGACCCATATTCTTCTCTGTAGATGCTACTATGTGCTAGGGAACTTCTTAGAACTGTTGGTATATTCTTACAACTTGTTACACCTGGGATATTCTTCTCTGTAGATGCTACTATGTGTCGCGGTCCAAACGGGCCCATAAATGTGGTTGAATAGCAATACATTCAAGTGGCAATTACACAAGGGACAGTCACTGTGAGATGTCCTCATGTGTGACTGTCCTTGTCACAAATGAGGACATCTCACAGTGACTGTCCCTTGTGTAATTTCCACTTGAATGAGGACAGTCACTGTAAAGACAACATGATAATGTACACATACAATGAGTGTACATTATCATGTTGTCTTTACAGTGGCTTCCCTCATGTTGTATATTCTTCTCTGTAGATGCTACTATGTGCTAGGGAACTTCTTAGAACTGTTGGTATATTCTTACAACTTGTTACACCTGGGATATTCTTCTCTGTAGATGCTACTGTGTGCTGTGGTCCAAATGGGCCCATAAATGTGGTTGAATAGCAATACATTCAAGTGGCAATTACACAAGGGACAGTCACTGTGAGATGTCCTCATGTGTGACTGTCCTTGTCACAAATGAGGACATCTCACAGTGACTGTCCCATTGTGTAATTGCCACTTGAATGAGGACAGTCACTGTAAAGACAACATGATAATGTACACAAGTACCGTGAAGGTAGTTGCAAGTTAGGGCTGTTTCATTGCATACCCGAAACAATGAAGATGTTACGGTCCATAAAACGTTTGTGCTTGAAAGATGAACAAATAAAATTAAACTTCTAAATAACCAAAGCCGCTAACAATAAATTCAACACAGATATGTCCTCATTTCTGGGTATTTTAACTCTGTAACAGCTGAATACCGGATTACATAATAATGACAAAAGAAAAATAAACCCAACGTACTCAGAAATTGTAGCTGTGATTTCGCAGAGGGAATCTCTCTCGGCACTGTTGAAAATACAAATGACAACGTTTCTCTACATTATCATGTTGCCTTTACAGTGACTGTCCCTTGTGTAATTGCCACTTGAAGGAGGACAGTCACTGTAAAGACAACATGATAATGTACACTTACAGCCCGTGTACATTATCATGTTGTCTTTAGAGTGACTATCCTCATTTGTTGAAGAAGAAAAGCATTAATGTGGCTGAATAGCAATACATTCAAGTGGCAATTACACAAGGGACAGTCACTGTGAGATGTCCTCATTTGTGACTATCCTTACAGTGAGTGTACATCATCATGTTGTCTTTATAGTGACTGTCCTCATTTGTTGAAGGAAAAAAGCATTAATGTGGTTCATTAGCAATGTATTCCCAGCATCTGTACCTGCATCTCTCTTATATACTACAAGTTGCTTGCCATCAGAAATTGCAGTTCCCTCACGTGACATTGATGGTGAAGTGTTCTTTTCAAAACCATCATCTGTGGTTACCAATGCTCCTGTTTTAGGCAATAAGTTTGTTGCATTCCATGAGCCATTGGTCAAGTTTCTTCTACGAGCTTCTGATGCCTCAAAATCTAAGCAGCGCCTACGCATGCCTCGTTGTGGTTGATTATCGTTCTGTACATGAATTATAATGAGTAATCAGTTTTGGGCCTTGGAATCTTGTATGTAACATGCACAGGCATTTCATGGCTAAATGAATCTATTTTAAAAGCATCAACTTTTCTTACATGATGCTGGATACATAAGTAGAACAAGCGTATATCAAATTGGAAGCAATTAGAACTCCACAATGACATATTATTTAGAGTACTCTTCAGTTTAAGTAATAATGCATATATTGACACTGTAAAGACAACATGATAATGTACACTCACTGTAAAGACAACATGATAATGTACACTCACTGTAAGGACAGTCACAAATGAGGACATCTCACAGTGACTGTCCCTAGTGTAATTGCCACTTGAATGTATTGCTATTCAGCCACAATAATGCTTTTCTTCTTCAACAAATGAGGATAGTCACTGTAAAGACAACATGATAATGTACATTATCATGTTGTCTTTAGAGTGACTATCCTCATTTGTTGAAGAATAAAAGCATTAATGTGGCTGAATAGCAATACATTCAAGTGGCAATTACACAAGGGACAGTCACTGTGAGATGTCCTCATTTGTGACTATCCTTACAGTGAGTGTACATTATCATGTTGTCTTTACAGTGGCTGTCCTCATTTGTTGAAAGAAAAAAGCATTAATGTGGTTCATTAGCAATGTATTAAATAATTTTTTTTTTTTAATCCACCCATGGGCGTCGCAATTGTGACGGGAACCCATCGTAATGCGATGCAGGTGCCCGTCGCAATTGCTTGGGAGGCCCATCGCGATTGCGACGGCCCTCCGAAGCCATGCGACAGGGGGGCGACGCCCATGCCGCTAACAAATCTTAGCCACATTGCGACGGGCTATGTGTCGCAATTGCGACGGCTACCCATAGACGTCGCAATTTGCGACTAAAAAATAGCCACGTCAATGGGTGTTGCTATTGCGACACATAGCCGTCGCAAAATGCCCCCAAATGTATTAGTGCAAGTGAACCCAAGGTGCACTAAGCACGGTTGGGCAGCAATCTTTCTGGGCTCATATCTCAGAGCTCGTGAGAGGTATCAAAAAACTGTTAGGTGCTACAGGATAATGTTTCTGAGGTCTACTATAACCTCTCTCAGTTTTGGGTGATTCAACTTTGTTTGCATTTGGAAAGGTGATCTCAGTCGATGCCAAAACTTGCAGTGAGGGTCAGTTGAAAGCGGTTCAGCAGCGTATCTTTCAAACCATCTGACATTGCATCGAACTGTCTGCTCAATCAGCTCTAGTTGGCTAGGTAAACGCGAGTGACAACCTCATTTCTCCCATAGAGTCAATGGAATGCTCGCGACCACGCTCGATCCAAGTGACCCCAAGGTGCACTAAGCATGATTGGGCAGTGATCTTCCGTGGCTCAAGTGACCCCAATATGACTTGTTATATATACAATAAGTATATACATATTATTCAAACAATGTAGTACTAAGTGGCTCAAGTGAGTATATATAATGGTATGAAACATAAGAACATAGGAAATCTATAGAAGTTAAACCTCAAACATAATAAGCTCCATGAATAGGGTATTCCAGAGTAAAGAAAAACAAATGTAACCTCAACAAGATATAATTTCAATCATAATGATAATCATAGTCAAGATATAACTTCACCATTCAATTCCATAAACATGAATAATAAATATGTGTATACAAAAGATGACACAAATATAACATATAAATGAACATGTTCTATATATACAAAGTATCAAATGTATCAAAAGTATCTCCATATACAAATATGGCACATGCCATTTCAAAATGTCTACAAAATCAATGTTTTAAGGTGTACAATGTGGCATATATGCCATCTCAAAATGTGCAAAGTGGCATCTCTAAATGACCACAAAACTAAAACTACATCCTATGTTGTAGGGGGATCATCAAAATGTAGCCTCTTTGAAGAAGTGTTGGGCTCTGATTGATCCTGCATAAAAAATGAGTTCAAAGCCAAGTTAGATTGCTTACTTTATATGATTTGTACATATATATATATATAGTTCGTAATTCAAATACTAATTTAATTAAAATTATAACTGAATACAAATATCTGTACCTGGTTTCTCAGTCGCCTACCATGATCAGGTGTCCTAGCATAAGTCCTGGGTAGCGAAGGGACCATGCCAACAATACCAACTGTGACCTATAAATATATATTTGCAATAATGAGATTAGTAGAGTGGTGCAACATAGAGTAATAAATCTACAAAATAGGATGATAGCATAATAAAATTACAAATTGATTGAACTAAAATTAAAACTTACATCTGATGATCCCTCCTCTGGAATGGTGGGCTGGGTCAACAAAGATATGAAAGATTCTCATGGGCCCTCCCTCATACTCGGAGTAACCTATGAGAGTAAAAAGATTGTCAATTATATATAAATGTACTTCATCATAGCAACCCTAGTTACAAAATACAAATAAAAATATGTAAAAGTCTACGTACAATTAGGCTATCACTCCGAATCGAGATGCCTGTAACCATACGCTGCCGAACAGCTATCAGGACATCATCAATAGCCACACCCTATACAATAAAGTGCAAGTAAAATATTTATTACTACACACAAGTGGCATACATGTGCATGCATAATTAATCTTAAGCAATTAACTACCTTTCCTTTGTCGACACCTGATGAAGGAACCCCCTCGTGCCCCCCACTGACATTGGCTGTACCCTGCAAGAACACAATCAAATGATAATATATAAGTAAATGTATGAATTTTATTGCTCTAATTGATAGAGATTTAAGCATGTACACCAAATGATATAAAAAATAACTAATGGGTACATAATTTATAATATACCGTATAATCATCAAGGCCAAATGAAATGGCCAAAAGTGTGGACTCATCCACCTGTCTCACCTCCTCTTGTGTCATCGACTGAACATAAATGGAAAAAATATATATACATAAGTGCATGCAATCATTAAAACTAATCTAAATAAATAAATTATTTTTAAATTAAATAAGTCATGTGACAAATTTATTTATAATGTTTACTCTTACTGTATCAACAGAAGTCAATGGCTCTGTGTACACCTCCTGAGCACTCTCATGAGAGGTAGATGCTCCATGAGGTGTTGCAGCCTTTGCAACTGCGTCTCCTGTATCCTCCTCATCAATAACATGTAACTGATATATATCAGCATTAGTAAGCGGTCCGAGGCACATGTTCTTGCATATAATGAAAATATGGGGCTTGCATACATGTGAACTCCGATGAGATGTCGATGCACTAGCATCATCCATACCAGGAGACAACACTGACCTGGCATGCATGATCAACTAATCACTCAGTAAATGAATGACCCTAATAGTCTATGAGGCAGCCTCTGCAATGATATCAGGATGCTGCACTGGAGGAGGGGGTGCGACATCAGTGGGGGGCACAAATGTAGTGGCCTTTCAGTGCTAGGAAGATGGTCTAGTTTGAGGAGCTCCTCTGCCTACACCCATGTTGGGCCTCATAATCCAATAATCAACATGGTGACCAAGCACAAACTCAACATACAATTTTTTAATGAAATAAAATGGGACCTCCAAATTTCTATGGGGTGGTTTATCAAAAACCATCCACCAGCGATCCCAAAAGTTTGTGCACATTGCTTCATTTGTGCACCATTTTATTGATAATTTGGGCTTTTTGGGGTCAACTGGTATTTCGGTTTTAGGATTGACAAAAAGGGTGGCTATATCTTCCTTAGTTATATTAAGGGATGTAATCCCATCATGGTCAAGCCCATCATCAAATTGGGCATGCATATCATCACACCAATGAAGAGCAACATTATGTTGCTATGTGAGTGTGTCAATATTTCCAACAATTGTATTTAGTGTGGCAAGCAGGGGACCTAATGTAAGTATATTTTGATACGTGTTTTGGAAACCTCGTATTGTGTTCAAATTTTCTTGTATCAAATCTTGTAAAGATTTAGGGTTTAGATATGGGGGATTATTTTCGGGATCATTATTGGTGTAGGAGGGTTATTTTCTTCATTGTTGTCAGCCATGCCTGATTAAATAAAAAAAAAATCTAAATTTCAATCTAATTTCATATATTATGACAAATATCAATACAAAACCCTATTTTTTAAAAAAATGCTACATTTAGCATGAAAATGAAATAAAATAATAAAAATATACAAATAATTACTTACCGAATATGATCAAGAGTCGAATTTGTTGTTTCCCAAATCAGGTATCCAAAAATATATTGGGTATATGATATATCAAGCCGTTTTGGCAAAGAAAAATGCAGAAAGAAATGAAGAAAAGGGCTCACGGGTTTCGGATTTATGCCACAGTTATCAGGTACCCGATAATATTGGGTACCCAATATTATCGAGTACTCGATTAGGCCTATGCTTTGGTGTCAAGTTTTCCCAGGTGTACTGACACCCAGGCCTACTAAAAAGTCAACAAGCATTTTCATGCACTTTTGGACGAGTGAAAAGTGAATACTTTTCACATCGCCACTTTTTGGCCCCTCATGATCTTGCACATACCCATATGTAGAAGGATTGGATTAGTTGTTATGTTGTCATTGATGTCATCCCTATGACTTATTGATCTCAAGTTTTCATATCAATCTGAAATATGTTGGTAAAGATAGAAGATGAAATAAAGAAGTGATGTTAAGTATGAGAGCTTAAATGGGCAAGTGTTGAATTAGTCTTTGAAAAGGTAATATTGATTTTATTTTTTTACAAGGTTTAATGAAGTGTTAGAATGATGCACAAGTCAATTATATTTGTAGGTAATAAAGGATTGAAGTTGTAAAGTGAAAAGACAAGGAAACAATGTGTTCTACTGAGATGGAAATGGTTGTCGATAAGAAAAGATGTTGGTTGGTCACCGTTAACTGAGTGAATGTTAACCGAGTAAGTGACAACTGAGTAGATGGACTTAACTGAGTAGATAAAGTTGGTTGGTTAAACAAGAAATCAAGTAAAATATGACATTGAGTAATGATCTGGATTGATCTAGAAGATTCTAAGGAAGGAACAAAGTTAGTTAATGAAATCAACGGGATCAAGATTGTTAGGTAAAGATAAATGGTGAAGATTTAGTGATTGGTTTGAGATCCAAGAAAAGTTCAAGTTCCAAGGTGAAGATACAATTGGAAAGAATCATAAAATGTTTTACTGAGCTAAAAATTTGATTGAATGGATGAGATTAAGTGGTGAAAAGGATTAAGTAGAAAATAATGTCTATATAAAGGATGATCATGATGATCATATTGCTGATGTCGATGCTGAATTGTTGATTTGAAGATAGCTAATGCAAATAACCAAATTAGTACAAAAGAGTACACCAAGAAGAGCACAGTTAAAGAAATCTGTGAATGAAGTGAAGACAAGTGATGAGATGAATTTTTTTTTTTGATCAACCAAAAAGGAAGAGTTTGAAGAAGATAAATGGACAGAAAGGAGATTTGAATAGGCAAAGGTAGTTGCATATTTTATCAGATCATTTCACTATTACTTTCTAACCATTGTAGCAGAAAACCTCTTAACTGAGTGGATTTAACAGTCCTATTTCTAAATCCTTTGTAAGGTGGCATTCTAACAAATGTTCTAAAGTCATCTAATAAGGCCACTCATTATAGGGTGATAGATCTAGTTGATCTTTGGTGAAAATCCCCTCATAGGGTCACATCTAGAAAATGTTTTTGTAATCTTTAACATGATTGGCTCTTAACCGAGCTCACTTTAGAAGAGTGAATTATTTGGTGGGTGATAATTCCTGTAGTGGTTTTTACCCAAATTGGGTTTTCATGTTAAATACTAGTATTAATGTGTGATTAGATGTTTTGCATGTTATTTACTAATTTTATGATGCATACTTCTATGGTTGGTTGAATGATTAAATCTGATTATTAAGATTAGTTACCAAGAAGATTTTAAGGTTGAAAATTATTAAGGGACCTAAGATAACTGATTCTATAATTGATTCAACCCCCCTCTTAGTTATCCAATAGGTATGTGAGGCTTCTCCTAGGGAAAACAATTAGTCTATTATTAATCATGTCTGAGAAACTTGATTATAAGGAAGCAAGGGGTAAAAAATATAGTTTTATACACTAATTACAATGTCATAAATTGTACCTCGAGTAATTTATCATTACATAATACCTCTAGCTTAGTCAAAAAATGAAAATTCCACATAAGCCTCCATGTCCCTCCATCTATTTTTTCATTTTCCCATCTAAATTCTTGACCACATGGCCTATTTAGTTCAAGACACGTGGACAACATAGAGATGTTTGTGTAGCGTGCATTCATCCCATGAATCTTCAAACAACTAGGTGATTGATGGACGTTACAAATACCACCCCTACAATGCAACACCTCTTCCTACTACCCACCAACATTGGAAATCATATTGCCAGCTTAAAAATTCAATATTTTTCTTCATTTTGTCTTCTTCTTCTTAGAAATTCAAGCTTAATAAACACTTCCTATTAAAAAATCATTTAGCTTCTTCTCATATTTTGGTCTCTTTCCTTGGCTCTTAAACAACTCTTCACATCATCTTGGCACTCTCATATTCTAATTCCACCATCTTTTTCAAGTTATATTTCCTTTTTCCCATTGAGCTTTGACTTTGTGGCTTTGAAGGGGAGTTCACTTGTCTCACTCCATTTCCTTCTTTTTGAGCATATTTTAATGTTTTGGTCATATTATTAATTACTATTATTTATTTTCTATCATCTTTCGGTTATCTATCATCAAATTTGTAAGGCCCCTACTAGGGAATTCGAGAGGACAATTCAACTAACTAAGAAACTAACAATTAGTTTAAAAAAAAGAAGAAGAATGTAACTAACGTTATGAATACAAGTGCATAATTCATAATACATTTCCTTAACTAAGATACAATTAATTAATGCAACATAAGTGCTAAAAATGAAGCCAATTTACTAGGCTCTCTTAGGTTCCCCACTATCAATATTGGCAATGTATACCAAGCATGACAAAGTTAATTAGACAATGAGTATGTGAAAAAGACTACAATACAACTAACTCATTTAAAACTTGCAAGCAAGATACATATAGTCACATGGTAATATTCACTATCAAAATTAACATTTATTCACTTCTATCATTACATTACATATAATCACTAAAACATGTTTAAATATATATATTACAATCATTTCCTCAAGGAGGTTATAATATTACATCAATACATCAGTATGAAGATATATATCATGATACAATGACCAATGATAATCATATGGATACATGAAATATGAAAGTACATAGAAGAAGCAAGAACATCCAAGAAGCACTTGAACAAACTCTAAAAATTCAATGAAAAAAATATTTTCCAGCCAACCAAATGGAACTCTGAGGCCCACTTCCTATGAGCTAGAAGATAGATATAAGGCCTCACACACACAACCAACAAAAAATAGGAATACCACAAAGAAAAAAAACATAATAATAAAGGCTCCAAAAGGGTACCACATGAGATAACATCAAGGATTACATATGGGATACTAACAAGATGCCAGAGGTGAACCATAAGGATAACTAGGAAGAGAATCCTAAGACATATACAAGAGAGTGTCATTACATAGTCCTCTAGTATCCTAGGTTATCTTGGAATTTCTCTCTAGACCCTGGCCCCAAAGTAAGAACTCATGTGGAATTGACAACTTTTTATGAGGACAAGGAAATTGATTTTCCATATCAACGCCCCATGGATGACTAGGCCTCCTACAAACCATCCTTGATCTGTACAAGAACTCAACGCCATAGGTGAGGTATCTCATTTATCTTGATTAATGTGTAACCCAACCCAATTCATTTTAATTGTATTTTCACTTGATTATAACTCCATAATATATTATAACTTCTCATGTCTTGAACTTTTAGAGGAAGAGTTTCAATGGAGAAGAGTGGGAAGAGTTTTGAGCGAGGGTTTCAAAGAGGAATTGGGAGCCAACATGATGGGCCCCCTACTACCACTGGTTCTTTGTCTACAAAGGCTAGTGTGGATCATGATAAGGGTCAGTGGGAAAAGTGCTCTGGTGATGGACAACTGGGTGCAAATTCAGAGGATAGTGACTTGGGTTTTCTTTGTCCCATGCGGGGGGCCCAGGTGGATTTGAGAGGTAAGATCTTTATTGATATTTTCTGGGAGATAATAATGCTCCTAATCATCATGTTGGGGGTCACTACAGGTGAAGAATCTTTATCATTGAGTTTCTTTTAACATTTTCATTTTTAATTAGATGTGACTGATCTATTTTATTTAAGGAGCTGCCAAAGGGGTCATTACTGTGCATGTTCTAATCTGTCTTTTTATAATTAATATTTATGGACCTATCAAATCAAAGGAAAAGAAGAAATTGTGCAAAATTTTGACCTCTATAATTGCCATCAACAAACTAGTAAATCTATCTTGGGATAGGATTTTAATGTAATTTTAATACTTGAGGAAAAGATTGGAGGATTAAAGACAGAAAACATGACCATAAGGGACTTCAAAAAAATCCAATAAGAAAATTGTGCTATGCGACAACCTGTCTAAGAATGGGTTGTTGACATGAAAAAATTGATGTGCCATATTTACTAATATTTTTTTATAAACATTTGATCAATTTTTTATTTCACAAAATTTCTTGAACACTTTGATAAGTTTTGAGTCAAAAATCACTCCCATTTTTGTTTTTCATAATTTGTCAATAGATCTACTAATTAGACAAAAAAAATTATTGTCCAAGACCTATTTAAAATTTATCAATTTCCAATTGTCTAGTACAAAGTATGAATTATTGTCCAATACTATTTTTTAGAATTATTTTATTTTTGTATGAGATCTCACTAATAACACTTATCTAAGTTACAATTATTTAACAATGAATATAAACTTATACTCATCCTTCAACATATAATATGTTATATAGATGTTTGTGTTTATATTTTACTCTTAGGACCACAAGATGGATGTATCTCTAATGACAAATATTTCCTGTCATATATGTTTGTAAACAATCAAAATGAAATATCTTATATACTAAAACTATTTATAGGAAACGTGTTGCACTGTACAAATGCAATGATCACGGGCGTGCCCAATGAGCGATTGCTAGTGAATAGATAAGATACAAGTGGCTGTTATTATCTCACCGAGAATTTTAAAACATGTAAACAACTTCATAATTGATATGTTTTAATTAACAGCGACCTATGAAGCATGAATGGTGATGTAATGCTTGCATAGATAAATCGGAGAATGGCAAAGTTGTGTAAACTTGGTGAATGTAAGCTCTGGCTTACACAATATAATATGGCGAATGGTAGCAGATCATGTGCTCTACTTTCTGTACTTTGCTGCATATGGAGTTTTTCAGTAAGAGGAGATAGTCTTAGCCAAACCCAATTTGGCAGGAAATCCTTCCCTTCAGACTTCGTTTTTGGACTTGGATCTGCTCCTTATCAGGTCCTCAATTGATTAATACTGTTATGCATTTTGAATTCTGAATTCAGAGGCTCTTAAGTGTCCCCAAATAGGCTGTGCTGTTATTTATGGGCTCATTGTTTTTCTAATGGCTTACTAGTGTTTACATTCTGCAGTATGAAGGAGCAGCTAAAGAGGATGGAAGGGGGATAAGTATTTGGGATACATTTTCACATACTCCAGGTTTTACTATATATCTTTGATGCCATGTTAACTTTAACGATCACTACTTCTGGTTGGTTTAATCTGGCTTTACTTTTTCAGGCAAAATTGTTGATGGTAGTAATGGTGACGTTGCCAACGATCAATACCACCGTTATAAGGTTTGTTATTGACTGTTTATTTAAATTCATGGCTGCTTTATACTATAGGGAAATAGTTCTAACCGGTTGGACTATAAAACATTCTAGGAGGACATAAAACTTTTGGTTGATTTGGGAGTTCAATCGTATAGATTTTCCATTTCCTGGCCTCGCATCTACCCAAGTACGTACACATAAAGATGCTTAGACCCATTTTATACATTTTGATATGGTTTCTTTACATGTAGATTCTGATAAGGATCACCATTTTTCTTGCGCAGATGGAAGGGGGATTGTAAATAGAAAGGGAATACTTCATTACAACAATCTAATCGATGAGCTTCTGAAAAATGGTATGTTTATTGAGAAAAGATTCTGAATTTATATATCTATACATGTCAATGCAATGATGGTTATAAAATCAGAAGACTGAAATTTCAGGTATAGAGCCACTTGTGACAATATTCCATTGGGACCTTCCACAGATTCTCCAGGATGAATATGGAGGTTTCTTGAGTGAAAAGATTGTGTAACATATCTCAATCTGTATTCATTGAACTTTCTGATTCGAATAAGAGGAAAGCTAAGCAAAATTCTTCTGAACTATGGCAATCTTGTCTTTTTTATGTGCAGGAAAGATTTTGTAGCCTATGCTGACACATGCTTTGAAGCATTTGGAGATCGAGTGAAGAAATGGGTAACGATAAACGAGCTGCTATCTATTGTTTTGCAAGGATATAACAATGGAAATTATGCGCCCGGCCGCTGCTCAAAGTCAATTGGAAATTGCACACAAGGAGATTCAGCTAGGGAACCCTACATAGTGGCTCATAACTTGCTTCTTTCACATGCCTCAGCTGTCAAACTATACAGGGACAAATATAAGGTGTGAGTATGACATAATTCGATTTGGTTCTTCTGGTTTATAGGACTTTTTAGCCATTTTATTGAATTATGTTAATTTAGTGGAAAGTTTGTGGACCTAAGTCATATTAAATAAATGATTTAGACGTAGAGATTATTATGTTTCTTTAAATAAATGATTTAGATGTAGAGATTATTATATTTTTTTAATTATTTTACGATGAAATAAATTGATGAAATGAAAAATGATGATATGTATGGAATTATTTTTGTAGAAAAGTCTTTTGTTTTAGTAGACTTAAATTTTAGTATTCGACTTTCCCAATTTTCCATTGATGAGCTTATGTGTCTCTTGTAAACTGGAATCTGTATTTACAGATTATATTTCATTTTTGGGTTTGTTATTCTTAGTATTCATATGGGCATACATGCATTAAATGAATGATTGAATTGCAGAAAAAGCAAAAGGGCTGTATAGGCATCACGCTGATTTCCCCCTGGTTTATTCCATACACCAACTCTTTAAGCGACCAGAAAGCTACTCGACGGATTCTTGATTTCTACTTTGGCTGGTTTGTTGCAGTCATTCTTGCTACACAATCCACTGTTTAAGTGAAATTATTAAACGGTAGAATAACAAGTGAATTTGTATGACAGGTTCATGGATCCTCTTACAAGAGGGGATTATCCTACTACGATGAGATCTTATGTGGGAACTCGCCTGCCGCATTTCACCATACAACAGTCAAAACTATTGCAGGGTTCATTTGATTTTCTGGGCATCAACTATTATACAGCCTATTATGCTTTTAATAACAACGCTACACCAAATGCCATTCCTACCGATTTCACTGCTGATTATCGCGTCAATTTCACTGGTGCGTACAAGCCGACATCTTTTTTAATGAATAAGGATCTTATCATTAGAAAATAATAACATTATACATTTTTAAGAAAGTCTATATAGATAGAAGTTCAGAATATAAAACATGAAAACAAATACAAATCTGTTAGACAGCTAATATAATAGCCGAGGAACAGGTGAAGAATCTTTATCATTGAGTTTCTTTTAACATTTTTTTTTTTTAATTAGATGTGACTGATCTATTTTATTTAAGAAGCTGTCAAGGGGTCCATTATTGTTCATGTTCTAATGTTTCTTTTTTAGATTTAATTAATATTATTAGAAAATTTCTATAATTTTATTAGTATTTATAAGACATAATTAATAGGAGTATTAGATCAATTGTACAAATTTTATGATAGTAAAACTAAATGATTAATAAGACAATAGAGAATATTTATGTCACTTCAAAATAACCACTTTTTGACCCTTGATCCTTTTGTATTAGTCATAACAACCCAGAAACTAAACAATAACTATAAGCAAATCATATTAAAAAATAGTAAAAAAGAACATAAATATAATTGTCAATTAAAAATTACTATTTTTATTGAATAGTTTAGACTCATTTTAACAATATTGATGATATTTTATTTTGTAGCTGTTAAGAATGGAATTCTCATTGGAGCCCAGGTAAAAAGGCATTTATAAGCCTAAGTACTTAATCTTAGCCATTGTATAACAATTATTAAAATTTAATTATTAAAAGTGGATTTCAGGCTGGATCAAATTGGCTTTACATGTATCCACGCGGGATGAGAGCATTACTCAACTTCATCAAAGTTCGATACAACAACCCACCTATTTATATCACAGAAAACGGTATACATGCCCAACTCTCTCTTCATTTATAATTCAGCTTTGATTCAAATTGTAAAGTTTATTTTGTATGGATGGATAGGTATTGATGAAATAAGTAATGCAAGCAAGTCTTTGAAGGAATCTCTGAATGATACATTGCGTATTGAGTATACTTCTAAGCATCTATTAAATCTTTTCCTCGCAATAAGGTATTACACCACTTGCCCTTCACAACTCCATATCAAGACATGTTTATGTGTTATCTTATTGATCAACAATGGATTATTCATGTGAATGAATAGGGATGGATGCAATGTGTTGGGATATTATGGATGGACTTTTCTAGATGATTTTGAATGGGATGGTGGATATTCTCTAAGATTTGGCTTCTATTATGTGGACCATCTTCACAATCTCACAAGATATCCAAAGGCGTCTGCTCATTGGTTGAAGAATTTTCTCAATCACTAGAAGCTCTTCATAATATAGGGTCCATAACTATCCAAACCATATTTTTATCATCATAATCACAATTTTATATTTTTAAAATTATTTTATTATAATTAGATTTTACTAAAAGAAGTAGGTTTGTAATGGTTATTAATCAAAATTACAATGGATGAAATAATGATGAAAAATAATAATTTATGAAAAAGTAAAATAAAAGTTACTTTCTTTCAAAATTTTATATTTATTTGCTTCATGATAAATGATTTTATGAGAGTTTTTAAATAGATCGATTAATTTATGTTAAGCAGAATTTATAGGCTGACTTTTTAGACTAATCTTTTTTGTTTGGTTTCTTTTAAGAACAAAGAGCAGAGTTTCGAGGAGGAAATATTTTATAATCTATGGTAAAATAATTAAATAATTATTTTAGAAGTAAAGAGTTAGAAAATTGATCTATTTAGATATTGTACAAATACATCTATCTAACAAATATGCAAGATATCAATATAAAACTATTTTATTTACACAAAAAATATTCATTTTACTATGAAAATATTTATTTGCTAGATACATGTAGATGTAAATTTCGTGTTTCTTTTTTAGAAATATTATGTTTATTATTAAATATAAATATTTTGACATGTAAATGGTTGTCAAGTTTCAGATAAAAGGTAAGAGTTCTTGCAAACATGCTCACACTATTAAATTTCATCTCTTTCTACCATTGTAGGATGTCTCTCGACATTAATAAAATAAATAGTATTTATTTAGATATTTGGTGTAAAATGAACATGCCACATGTTTAAATGTAGAGTTTTTGGGAGGAAAAATTTCCTAATCTATGGTTAAATAATTAAATTATTTAAACATTTGATAATTATTTTAGAAGTAAAGAGTTGGAAAATTGATTTATGTAGATATTGTAAATACATCTATATAACAAATATGCAAGATATCAATATAAAAATATTTTATTTACACAAAATTAATTCATTTTACTATGAAAATATTTATTTTCTCTATACACGTAGATGTAAATTTCATGTTTCTATTTTGGAAATATTATGTTTATTATTAAATAATAATATTTTGACACGTAAATGATTGTCAAGGTTAGGATAAAAAGTAAGAGTTCTTTATAACATTCTCACAAGTTATTAAATTTTATCTCTTCCTACCATTGTAGAATGTCTCTTAACATTAATAAAACAAATAGTATTTATTTAGATATCTGGTGTAAACTTAAAATTCCACATATTTAAAATGATTCATCAATTGTACAAGAAAATCTCAAATAATTATACAAATATTTTGAATTTGGTAAACTCGTCGTATAGGTTGCTATGCATTATTATTATTATTTACAAAAGTGATCTATGAGGATTGTGAATATATCCTAGGCCTACAAAATCGAACAAGGTGAACCAACATCAACATGGATTTGATCTCTACCAAATCTAATGTCTTCTTTTTTTATTTTCCTTGATATATGTGATGGTGATGTTAAAAAATACTTTTGACAAGCTTGCCAAATAAGGATCTCCTGTATAGTCTTTTTCACAATCTTTTTAAAGTCTAAAACGTATGCCCCCCTCTTCATAGGGTTTAGTTCTTTGCCTCTATAATTTTCATCTTTCCTAGACCCCAAAGGTTGGTCCTAATAATTCCCCTTTGATTGTGGATCTCAGTAACCCTCTCAAAACCCCCAAGGTCTTCTTGTTTGCTTGGGTTTCTCTCCCCGCCAATTTGACTAGGTTTAATCCTTTGTGAAAAGCCAAGATGTAAGTCCTAGGCATTAATACAATTTTTGTTTCTGAGGATTCTACATCTTCTTGATCCACTTGGTCAGATTGGACACTTGAAAACACCCTTGTCAATACTCTAGTCATGACCATAGTCCCCCATCCCCTATTCCTAAGCCTCAAAAGTATCAAGATGAACCTGAGGTCTCTCTTAATATTTCCCCACCCCATTCTCTAAATTGTACTTCTACTGACAATCTTCCTGATTATTCAATAATTGTGAACAAAGTGGATACGTTATGTATTCTTTAAAACTGACAAAATTCTATTATCAAATGGTTAATTTCCCAATTAGACATGACAAAAAATAAAATCAACTGATTGGAAGGCATTGTAGAGGATGAAGCCAAAGTTGGGGATTGGTCCAATACAAATATGGATAAAAATGTCTAGGAAGTGGAGAGTGAACTTGCACAAAAATTGGAAAATTGGGGCATTGTCGAGGACCAAATTTGTGAGTTGAAATCCCTCATTCCCTCGGATGAGGAAAAAAAGGAGATGAATAGGACTTTAGAAAATGTGAAAGTGAATCAAAGACAAATTAGAAAATTTTTGGTTGATGTGGTCAAATTTAGAAAGGAAATCATGGATAAAATGACCTCCTCCTTCAACACTCTATAAGAGGAGCTAGAGTATAGGAAGGCCAAATAGAGGAAGTGTGATGAAAATTTGTAGACTACTACCCAATTGATGAAAGAGGGACCCACTCCTACATGTCATCCGAGAAAGAATTCCTTTTTGGATACTCTTAAGGAGCTCAATGAGGACTAGAAAGGGATTCATCTCCCTTCTTTTTAGTTACCTATTTTTAGCTTCTAGACTATGGTAGTTTTTGTTTCTAGTTATTTTGTTGGTTGAATTCAATGCTCATGAATTCCTTTGGAACTGTGTTATGACTTGATATTACTTTTTATTGGGTTTGGGCCCTTTCCTAATTTCTCTAATTATAACAAGAATATCCTCATGATTTAATTTCATAAAAAAATTTCTTGTGTTTTCTTGAAAGTAGAAAATACAAAAAACATGTTTCAATAATTCAAATGATTGAAATTTATATGTTAATATATAAATACAAGTTAAGATTGAATGATCTAAGATAAAAATCTAATTGTAGTAATTGACATTTGTTTTTACTTTGATTTGGGATGTAAAGGATACTCTTGAGGGTTATATGTGTTTACAACTGAATGTGGACCTCTAATTCAGCCATAGACTTCAGCATGGTCATTGCTCATTAGCCAATTACGAAAATGAATATGAACTACTCATTTCGCACATACATATGAATCAACCTATTACCTCCTATCTAGGTGGGGTTTTGAGTAACTCTCAGAATTAAGAGCCCAACAACCATAGACCAAGCTCTAAAATGGAGGATTTAATGCTAAGAAAATGATTGTAATTGGAATTGAGCAAACTAGAATGAGGATGCAATAGTAATCTAAGAAACTTGTAATAAAATGAGAATTAAGCTAAGAACATCATAAGAAAACTAGATTTAAGTATGAGAATGCATCATTATACTAATAAAATGAAATTACTCTAATTATGCAATATAAAAATAGCTTTAAAATGTAAGAGTGAAACAACAATTCGACAGAATTTTGATGCTCAAAAATTGCCTCCCCAAATGAGGAATGAGAGGGTTCTAATATAGAGAAGCCCGGGTGGAGATTGAAGAGTTTCTTGCAAAGAAACGATCAACCCTTCGTCTCCTTGGTGGGAGGTGAAACAAATTGGAGGGATTATTTAATAAAATAAATGAAATAAAGTCACATGCGTGGCCTTTCCAATTACTTGAATAATTTAATTCAAATGAGGATATTTCATTTAAATAACAAAATAATTATTTAATTCCTTTTGATGTGTATTATCTAAAAGGGGTGGAATTAATTCAATTAAAGTGCTAAGACTTTTGTAATTAAATTAATTAATCATGGGGTTTATTTAGCCAATACATGTTGATATTTAAGAATTAAATATGATGTATGATTAATGCAAATTTAGCATTTTTTGCATTTGACACTAGGTAAAGTAAAGTGAATTAGGGGACATAATTGCCTAGGACAATAGGACTTTGATGATGTAGAAATTTGAAGAAATGAGACTAAATGCACCAAAATTGGTTAGGGTTGCAAGATGCCAATTTTGGGGTATTACATTTTTCCCCTCTCTGAATTGATGTGTGAGCAATGCATTGATTCAAAGAATAGTCAAATGTGACAATTGATGAGGTTTTCAAGATCATCTCTAGAGTGGAGCTTGTGTGTGTGAAAATTATACCTGATCTGTAGACACAACACTCAGTAAAACATTAGAGGTTAGCTATAATCAAAATCGTGCAAAATTGAAAGCTATCTAACCAAGCGATTTACTGCCTTCTAATAGGTGCGAGATTAATGTTCTCAGATTGTAATCGAGATCAGTGACCTAGACGACACCTAAATGAAGGATTTGAATGCAAAAGATGGATATGAAATTGAATGCAATTAATCTATATTTTTGATATTTTCTATGCAATAAGAATGATAAAAACTGATATGCTATGCTAATCTAATAATGATATGAAATATGAATGCAAAAATAAGATTGATCTCACAAAGATGTCGATTCACAAGAGCTTTGATTCTTCAATTCCAATTCTCCAGCGTGATTGTGCAAAATATGAGATGATTTGTGAAGAGCTGAGCCTTTAATTTATAGAAATCCAGGGCTTTGGAGGTGCATGGGAAAAAGCCATAAATCACTCAAATAACTCAACTTGATTTTTGAGTTATTTTTAAATAAAAGATAATTAACTCACAAAAACATGCAAAAGCTAAGTTTTAACTCAAAATAGAGTTTAGCTTTAATTGATAATTGATAGTTCTTTGCTTTTATGATTGTGCATGTTTTATTTATGAATTAATTTAATAATAAAGTGATTTATTTCCAACTTAACTGCTTTTTTTTAAAATAAAACAATTGATTTATGGGTTAATCAATTATTTAATCAAACTTTTATTAAAAATTATATTATTAAATAATGACAACTTGCTTTAATTAATTAAATAAGAATTTAATCAATTATTCATATGATATTAGATTTATTGTCAAAATTAAATAATATAATTAATAATAGATATAATTAAATTTAATTACATAATTAAGTGGCAAATATTAAATCTAATTAATTAAATATGAAAATATTCAATTAATTAAATTTTTAGGATAAATGTGATTTATCGCCAAATAATCATTAAATTAAAGATAATTAAGATAATTAGGAATATTACTAGGAATATTCCCCGATGCAAAATTTAAGATAATCAATTATGATTCGATGATGTTTAGATGTGCCTTAGGTTAGGACTTTGATGTCGATTTCATTCGAATTGAAGATGTAGGAGATTAATGAACTTATAGCCCATTTTTGGGGTATTACATTTTGCCCCTCTTTGAATTACTGTGCGAAGCGCAGTGGTTCAAAGAAAGTCTGTGTTTGATAGAGATATGAAACTGATTCAAAAGATAAACCGATCTCAAGATAGAAAATGATTGAGAGATATTGAGATAGGAGTTGATTGATATTGAATTAAGATGGAGATAATAGGTCTTGAATGACCAAAGATAATGTTCACTGTAGAAGCAAATGAACCTATTATTGCGAAAAAGTGTCAAAATGCTTGATTTTGAACCTTAGGATTGATAAGAAGTGAGTGACCCGTTCTAGACTCGATTGTCTTAGCAGAACTAGCAGGTATCACATCTGAATCCTTTAGTTGCCGAAGAACCAAGGAAATAACACTATGATTTGATGGTTGCAAAAACTGATACAGATTACAAGATTAAGAGAATACCAGATTGATATGGATCGATGAATCTGATATGCCCCAAGTGATGATAGATTTGCCCCGAGCGATGAGGACTTTTGATGAATCAGTGACTAGACGTGATTGTTTGTCTTGATCACTGATGAGAGATATTGATAGACTTGATCGATAGAATTTGATTTACAGACTTTGAATGATGTGCAATACCATGCCCCCTTCGGGATTAAAATTGAAATCTGACAAGAAAAGTCAGCGTTGATAGTTTAGAAGTATGTTAATTGATCTGAGAAGTGGTTATTTACATCCGAGAACGCATTCTGCATCGTTTGAAGGTCCCAAAAGACCAAGTTTGACTAGGTTTGACCATGAGTTGACCATGGTTGACCAAGTTGAAATTTTGATAGTGTGATGTAAGATAATCAGTTAAGTTGAATACTAGATTTCTGTGATGATTGAAGGTCGAATATGCAAGTAGTTAATAATATGAATGATCTCAGATTTGAATTTTGATCCCCAAAAAGGATTCTACTTTCTATTTCATTGGAGGAACCTTCGTGTGAGATTCAGCTCTTGTTAGACTTGAAGATGCGATTTGAAAAATCATTTAAGCATTGACGTTTGTTTAATCATTGTGAGATCATGTAAACATGCAAAATGCAATGAGACATGCAAAATGAAATGCAACCTAAGACCTAGGACCTAGTCACTGATCATGTGTCGATTTGTTATCATCATTGAACTTTTAGGTAACCGGATAAATCAATACAATGCCAACTAGCCATGAAACCATAGACATATGAATATCAATTTGTATGCGCAAGAATCAATACAACACCCACTGGACAACAACCATGGATATATGAATATTGACTTTATTTTCAAAATGTTGGATTAAATATAAGCATCAAGGCACAAATGCCAGGATGACCTGAATATCATGTCCATTTTGATATAGCAATTTGTACAAGCATCAAAACATAAACGTCGTGATGACCTAAATACGCCTTGCATTGCAAACACATCAAACAGTCAAGAGATCATTCTAAATCCAATGTGAATTACCCGTAGTGACCCTTTATCGTTCACATCCTTAGGCAAGATTGCGTTCCACAGTAGGAGAAAGAACTTACTCAAAAAGACAATAGTTAGATCAAACTTCCTTGAATTTTTCGGGTATCAATGGTCGAGGTACGCATGGCCATCCAATTCGAGATAGAGGCTCTTACAGTCGGACACCATTTCAATCCAAAATTTCCAAAGCTGTTAGATTTTCACATACAAGTAGAAGACAAAGAAAAGATTATGCCCCCAGTCATCACTCTCTAAATCCTGTAAAGGACATCATTGAAGAGCTCGAAGGGACATAATATGCAAAAATCTCAATGCGAATCAGTAAGCATACAAGGAGATAAAAGCATGAAAAGCACAGATTGTTTTCAGTTGAGTTTTGATGTTTGATTGTTGTTGATGCAAAATCCTTTCTGGAGACGAGACTGACTGACTGACTCAACTTGAAGCTTCAAAGGACTCTGAGTGGATATGACACGTCTAAGATACATGGGAGACCATAGGATATGACATTGATTGCCCCCAAGTGTGAACATTGATAGGATGCAAACGCTTGAGCTGGTTGGTGTACAGGCCGACTTATTGAAAACTGGAAATGCAGGAACAAACCGGGAGATATGTACAAACTAAAGCAAGAATGAAAGCTGGGAAAGACCAAGATTGTGCTGATAGATGGAGCATTTTGGAACAAGTGGTGCCCGTTTGCCGAGTTTTCACCATCTTGGTAGAGATTCTATTTTTGCTACCGAGGTGCCTGTTTCCAGGTTTTCACCAAGGCACTTTTTTTTTTTCTTTTTTTTTTGTATTTTTCATTTTTTCAATTTTTTTGTACTTTTGATATTTTTTGATTTTTTTTGTGAATCATCAAGGTGCCTATTGCTAGGTTTTCACCAAGATGTTCATTTTTTCAGGACTTTTTCTGATTTTTAAGATTTTTTTTCAAGACATTTACCAAGCACTGAATGCCTTAGGCGTAGAATTTCTTCAGATGGAGAACGTTGATTGGTTCTCGGAGCTGTTCTCCTTCAGTCGTTGAGAGTTGATAGGCACCAGAGCCAAAAGTAGCAGTGATTACAAATGGACCCAGCCAGTTGGGTTCGAACTTCCCCTTGCGTTCTCGATGTGATTGATTTTTAGGATTTTCTCTCAACACTAGATCGCCAACCTGAAATTCTCTATGTCTGACTTTCTTGTTGTAGCCTCTAGACATTCTTTTCTGATACACTCTAAGATGATCATACGCTGCTTGTCTGCGCTCATCTAGTAGTTCAAGTTCTTGTAACCTCGACACTCTGTAGTCTTCATCAGTGACAAGTCCATTCATTTTGATTCTGAGTGATGGGATTTCAACCTCAATAGGCAATACCGCTTCAGACCCATAAACTAAAGCGAAAGGTGTAGCCCCTGTAGGTGTTCTGATACTAGTTCTGTATGCCCAGAGAGCTGGATTGATCATCAGATGCCAGTCTCTTCCTGTTTTATTCACTGTTCTGTGCAATATCTTCAGGAGATTTTTGTTTGAAGCCTCAGCTTGTCCGTTCCCTTGAGGATAGTAGATAGATGACCAATGTTGAGTAATTTTGAACTTGGCACATAAGTCATCTAGGTCCTTGTTTTTGAATTGTCCCCCGTTATCTGTGATTATAGAGTGAGGGATCCCATATCTGCAAATGATGTAATTCAGGATGAACATAGAGATCTGTTTCCCCGTTGCTTGTGTTAGAGGAACTGCTTCTACCCATTTTGTAAAATAATCTGTAGCTGTGATTATATGGGTATGTCCATTAGAAGAGTGCGGATGGATAGCACCTATGAGATCAAATGCCCATTGTTGAAAAGGCCATTGTGTAGTAAAAGGAATCAGATCTCTCCCTGGAGCATGAATCAAGTTGCCATGTACTTGACACTGTTGACAGTTTTTAGCAAATTTAATAGCTTCTTTTTCCATTTCAGGCCAATAATACCCAGCCCTAATAAGTTTTCGAGCTAACGTTAACCCGTTCGAGTGTGACCCACATATACCCTCGTGGACTTCCTCTAATGCACGTTGAGACTCTTCTCGTTCTAAACATCTAAGCAGTGTACCATCTAGACCTCATTTGTACAGATCATTACCAATGATGACATATCGGGATGCGGATCGGATAAGGTTTCGTTTCTCAAAATGGTTAAAGGACTCAGGGATGATTTGGTCGTGGAGATAGGAGAACAAATTTTTGTAGCGAGATGAGTCATAACTTACAACAGTGCAGATCATGCGGGTTTCAGGGGAGTCATATGCAGGATAGGATAGGGCTTCCACCAGGAACTCGTAGCGTAGTTCATGTTCAGGCTGTTGTAAAAGAGTAGATAATGTTGCCATTGCATCAGCAGCCTTATTCTCCATTCTGGGTATTTGCTCAAATGTGATAGAGATGAAGTATTTCTTTAGATCATCGACCATTCTCTTGTAAGGAATGAGCTTTTCATCTTTGGTTTGGTACACATCATTGACCTGGTGGATGACTAGTTGTGAGTCTCCATGAATGTGCATCTCTGTAACTCTCCACTGTATTGCCATTTTCATACCATTGAGAAGTGCCTCATATTCAGCAATATTGTTTGTGCAAGGAAACTTTAATCTGAATGCTTTGGGTATCGAGTATCCTTGAGGAGTAATGAACAATATGCCTGCGCCGGATCCATTCTGTGTGTAGGAGCCATCAAAGAATAATTGCCATGCTCTAGAAGAGAGGTGCATGATAGAGGAATCGGGAAATTCCATTTGCATGGGTGTATCATCAAACAGTGGTGCTTCAGCTAATTGATCAGCAATGACCTGTCCTTTGATAGCTTTTCTTTCAACATATTCAATGTCAAATTCGCTCAAGAGCATGACCCATTTAGCTAGTCTACCTGTGAGGGCAGCTTTGCTTAGGAGATATTTCAGTGGATCAATTTTAGCTACCAAATGAGTAGTATGAGCTAACATGTAGTGTCTCAATTTCTGTGATGCAAAGATCACAGCGAGACAGGCCTTCTCTATCATTGAGTAGTTCTTCTCATAGGCCACTAAAGTTCGGCTGATATAGTAGATGGCTCTTTCTTTCTTGTTCTCATCATGCTGTGCTAGCAATGCCCCCAGTGATGTATCTGTTGCGGAGACATATAATATTAATGGCTTCCCATGAATAGGAGGCATCAATATAGGTGGATTTGATAGATACTTCTTGATATGTTTAAAGTTGTTCTTGCATTCTTCATTCCATGCAAAGGTCACACCTTTATGTAATGTTTTTGTAAAAGGCTGTGAGATGTCCGCTAGCTGTGATATGAATCTTCTGATAGATTGAACTCTGCCTTGCAACGTCCTCATTTGACTGATATTTGTGGGAGGTTGCATCTCTATTATAGCCTTGACCTTAGCTGGATCAACTTCAATGCCTTTCTTGGAGACGATGTATCCTAGGAGCTTTCCAGAAGTGACTCCAAAAGCACACTTTTTAGGATTTAGTCGAAGACTAAATTTTTCCATTCTGTCGAGGATCATGCTCAAGTCTGTTAGATGTTCAGTTCTAATCATGGATTTTGCCAAGGTATCATCTACGTAATCCTCCATTGTTCTATGCATCATATCATGAAAAATAGATGTCATTGCTCTTTGATATGTAGCTCCAGCATTTTTGAGTCCGAATGGCATAACATTCCAACAGAAAGTTCCCCACGCACATGTGAAAGCTGTTTTCTCTTGATCTTCTGGAGCAATTTTGATTTGGTTGTATCCAGAAAAACCATCCATAAGGGAATACATTTCATAGCCCGCAGTCATGTCCACTATCATATCAATGTTAGGCAGTGGAAAATCATCCTTAGGGCATGCTCTGTTCATGTCTCTAAAGTCCGTGCATACTCTGATTGAACCATCTGGTTTGGAAACAGGTACAATGTTGGAAATCCACTCAGCATAGTCTATGACACGGATGAATCCAGCTTTTAGGAGTTTTTCTAGTTCTGCTTTGACTAAGAGTGCAACATGAGGATGCATCTTTCTCAATTTTTGTTTGATTGGTTTTACTCCGGGAGTAATGGATAGATGGTGCATAATGAGATTGGGATCCAATCCTGGCATATCTGAATATTTCCATGCAAAGTTGATCTTTTTCTCTGATAAGAAGGTAGTGAAGTTTTGTTTCTCTTCAGCTGATAGAGATTGTGCTACATGTACCAATTGTGGTTCCTCTGTTGTACCCAAATTGATGGATTGAGTTGGCTCAATCAGAACTGGAGATCTATCCTGTAAATGACTGGGAAGGACATCAAATATCTCATCCTTAGGTGCCTCAGAGAGGTTTTCACCTTCAGATACGTCTTTTCTTTTTACTTTTGTCGGTTCTGAGACTGCCACAAAGTGGTTTTCACCCTCAGAACTCTTTTTCTTTTTCCTTTTACTCTTGTTTTTCTGACTAAGATATTTGATGTCCGACTCGGTCATGCTGACACTCGGTTCACTGATGGAAGTACTCATAGGCTCAACTGCATTGAGGTAGCAGGCAAGGGCATAGTCATTTGGGAAGGTATACATACCATGGTTTGGGTTGGTGGAAGTTTGGTCGATAAGATCAGGGCGTTGGATAGTCAAAGTGGGAAAGGCTTGGGATATGGTGTTCACGGATGTGGATATGTCATCATTGGTCCTAACCTGACGCTCAAGTTCAAAGGTGATATTACAGCTCAGAATGTTCAATTCGTGAATAGGCTCAACATCATCATAGGAGTCCTCTTCAGCCATAGGTGGATCAGACACGTTAAGTTCATTGTTTCGCTCTAGACCTACGTTGGGTTGAGAGACATATTGGTGAATAACATCAATAGATTTCTCTGTTATAAGCTCATCTTCTTCTGGAATGGCACCCCATTCATAATCATTTGACTCATCTTCTGATTCAGAATCTCTAGGAAATCTTAGAAAGTGCGTGAAATCAGGATGAATACCCCAAGAAGGATTACCCTCGGTCTCTGACTTGAATTCATATTCATGGGAATCAATGTCAGAATAACTACCCCCTGCTTCTCGATCAGTTTGATTGCCTTCGAGATTGGCTGGTTCTTGTGGTACAACCATCTCTTGCACTACAGTAGGTTCTTGTGTTTCTACTACATTAATTCTTCTGATAGGATCATCTGTATCATCAAGAAGATCTTTGATCTCTTTAGGCAATTTTTCATAGGGGATAAGCTCAGAGCTATCTGAATCATCATCAGAGGGTTCTATTTCTTCTTTCTTAAGAAGGGGTTCTCCTGGTGCAATTTGTTCTATGACATGAGAACAACCACCTTTGAGATGATAGGGTTTCTTCTTAAACCCTATGCCACCAGTATCTTTTTTGGCTCGACCAATATGTGAAATGGGGGTCACAAGACCCTTTCCCCTAATTCCTAGAGGTCCTTGACCAGAATATCCCATCTTGGCTATCAATTTGTTTCCTGGACCATATGAATTAGAAGGGACTGTAGGTGCTATAGATTCACTAGGTTGAACAATTTTAGATTCAGAATCCTCTTTATATAGCCATGCCAGCACAGCTTCATCCTCGTCAAATTCTTGTTTAGATACTTGCTCCACCACAAAATGTCTTTTGTATGCTTCCATAGGTTCCTTAGGTTCTAATTTAGACTGCTTCAAGGATTGGCCATATGACTTAGGTGAGATTGGGAGAGATGTCAGAGACAAGACTGGCTCTATAGTGTATTCTCCCATCCCATTTTCTTTGATATTGATCTCTTTAGCAATGTCATCCATCTTAGATGTGGAAGCCACATTTTTTTGCTTGATGGAAGATTCTCTGTTATTGGGAACAAGTTTATCGGCACTTTCCTTCAATGTATTGCAAGTTGTACTCAGATCAGCTGGGATAGTAACCTCCACTCCTTCATAGGGAAATTTCAAGCATTGATGGTATGTTGAAGGAATAGCCTGCATTTCATGTATCCAGGGTCTCCCTAGAAGGATATTGTAAGCCAATGGTAGATCGAGCACCTGACATGTGGTATCTTTGATGACTGGACCCACCCGGATGGGCAAGACAATGGTGCCTTTAGAAGCTCTTTCTTGTTCATCATAGGCTTTTATGGTGATCTTCTTTCGAGGATCAATAGCCATCTCTGAGAATCCCAACTGTGTGATTAAGTTGTAAGAACAAATGTTGAGGCCTGCGCCCCCATCTATCAACACACGTTTGACTCGATGGTTCTGGATCAAGACTTCTATGTGCAAGGGCTGATTATGTGGGTGACTTAGGGAGTTGTCATCCTCTTCTGAAAAGGAGATATATTGCGGAGATGTTAGATGACCAACCATAGTTTGGAACCTGTCTAGATCTAGATCATCAGGAACATTAGAGCTGAGCAAAGCTTTGTCTAGGATATCTCGGTGAGCTGGAGAGATTCGAAGTAACTCAAACATAGAGATTTTGGCATTGGTATGCTAGAGTTGTTGTACGATGCTGTAAGATGTAGGTCTGGTATCCTTTGGATTGGAAGATTTCGAGGCAACCTTCTGTTTAGAAGCAGATGTGAGATTGAAAGGTATCTTAGGGACATCAAATGAATTTGGTGTTTGTCCTTTCAGATGCGTCTGAGCTTGTGATCTGGTAACTGCATTAGCTGAGGAATGATTTCTATCTCTTCGTACAATCGTGATGACATTACAGCTCTCAGAGAGGCATGGTCCCACCATATTGATGACAACATCATTTCTAGGGTAGGCATAGTTGACTTTTGCCCCCATGTTAGGCTGAGAAGTGGAAACTCCCTTGCCATGTTGTGGAAAAGGTTCTGTAAATGCTGTGTGATCATTATTGCTGGTAGGATTATCGATTGTGATGTCCCCTTGATCTATCAAGTCTTGAATGGTATGCTTCAAATGGAAGCATCCATTAGTTCTGTGGCCTTCAGTTCGATGGAAAGCACAAAATTCATTATCTTTCCACCAACATGGTTTTGGATCCGGATCAGGTTTTCGGATTGGTGGTAAAGAGATCATGTTATCATCTATCAGGGTCCTTAGAGCAGATTCCAAAGATTCTCCCAGGGGAGTAAACTTTCGTTTATTATCCCATCGTTTGAATGGCTTCTTTGGAGATGGTTCAGCAGATTTTTGCTCTGAAGCTTCAATGGCTTTGGTGGCAAGGGTGAGATTGTAGGCCGGTGCCTTTGATGGGGTGTGGATAGTGTCAACAACACCGTCAGAGACGATACCTTTGTTTCTATTCCAGGTCTTGTTTTTATCTTTTGAGCTAGATCCCGATTCAGACTTGTCCTTTTGAAGTGTGATTTCTCCTTTCTTGACAAGTACTTTCTCAATCTTGATTGCATTATCCACCATTTTATCAAAAGATACATGATCTTGCATTTGCAATGGATAGTTGAGCTCTGGAACAAGGTTATTGATAAAGATTTCAAGTTTCTCCATTTCGGGAATTGGTCTAGCATATAAAGAAAACTTCTTTCGCCACCTCTTGAGAAAAGTTAGGAATGATTCCCCTGGATATTGCTTGAGGTTACAGATATCGATCATGGTAATCGAATGTTGAATATTGTAGGAATATTGTTGATAAAACAATTTAATCAATTCCTCAAAAGTTTTGATCGTAGAAGGTAATCTTGAAAACCACTAAATGGATGCTCCTCCCAAGGATCTAGGAAAAAGACGCATTAGATAAGTCGGTTCATGCATGAATTCCATGGATTGTGTACAGAACTCTCTGACATGATCTTGAGGATCAGAGTGCCCGTCATATTTGTCATACTTTGGTATCTCCACTCTTTTTGGGAATGGAGGCATATACAAGTCTTTGTCAAAAGGGAAAGGACAAAGGGCCTCCATGGAGAATTCCTTGGGTTCCTTCTCTTTCTCAATTTTATTCATTTTGACCTGCATAGCGTGCAGCTGGTTCATTATGGCCATCATCAGAGTTTCTTCCTCATGTGTGATGATATCTTTGACATTGAAGTGAGGAGGAAGTTTAGCTCCTTCTTGGGCTAATTGCAAAAAGTATGCCTCTCTATCCATTTTCAAGAAATGCCTCATCATTCTTTTGAATTCATCGTCATTCTGACACCGATGGATTTCAGAGGGTGTAGGGTCTTGGTCGGCATTATGTTGAGAGTGGTGTCCCTGGGATCCTCCTCCTAGAGAACCATGGTTTGTCCCTGCTTGAGACATGGTAGGAGTTTTTGGGCTCCCTGGAATAGATTGAGGAAGAGTTTGTTGATTACCTCTGTGAGTTGATAGAGGAGGTCTGTAACCAATTTTCAATCGAAAGTTACCGAGACCGTCGTCTTCGTAGATACCTGACTTGATGAGTTGTTCAAGAGTTGGACCCGGGGTATTGGTCAAAAGTAAGTTTTGAGATGTTTCTTCTGATTTCTTGTGTGAAGAAGCTCTGGTCTCCACCATTAACTTTGAATGAAATAGAAGAAAAGGATGAAGACAACTGAAGAACAATTTGATTTGAGAAAATTGGATGACGCAACCTTGTCAAGATTATGATAGTTTTGAAGATCTGATGAGATGTGGGTGAAGGAAACTGTGCCCTGGATGCATGGGATAGATCGCCCAAAAGATAGCGGACACGAGTTCTCAACACTTAGTTTGTTTTTGAAGATTGATTGATTGAAGATTGATAGTTATGACAAGGTTTTGACACGAGATAAAAAGGACTCAAATTGATCAAACAGAAGACTAGATCGGATTCAAAAGATCAAACTCAGAAAATGGTAGAATGCTCAATAGCTACTGCTCTGTTCCTGACACAATGATATTTTTGACAGATTCTGGAACTAGGCTGGAAACATTGGATATCTTGCAATTTGACAATTTCTGACAACTTTCTCAAATTTTTCCAAACGACACTCTGCAGACTCGTACGACACTGGGTAGTCTATGAAATGACAGTTGCTAAACTCATACGACAGTTGGGTAATACTAAAATGACACTTGACAAAACTCGTACGACTTTTGACTTCTTGAAATGACTTTTGACTCCAGAAAGAACTTTACGTCAATTTTTGCAAAATTTAAGATTTTCAGTTTTGGATTGTTTGCAAATTGTACTGTCCAGATTTTGAAGGTTATACCAGATTTGATCATTTTTAATAGCCAAGTAGATAAATAAGCACGTAGAACAGCAAGCAAGTGATTCCAAGCACGTCTGAAAACAATGAACAAGGGCAAAAGCAACCTTGCGCATGAACAATCAAGTGACAAAATTGTGCTAATCCCTGAGAGTACTAATTGTGTATGTTCTGAAAAGTTTTGCAATAACACACATATACCTGAGAATGAAAAATTGGCCTCTCTAAGGTTTTTAGTAATGGTTTGACTCTGCAACTTTTATGATTCAAAGGGGTGAACTCCAATCCCGGCGCACCAGGGTTTTGACACAGTCCGAGAACTTAATCTTCAAGAGCTGCTAGGGAGATCTGACAACCCAACAATGAACCATACCCGTGGAGATTTCTTCCACAAGGACATTTATATAGCGGTTGTCACTACCATGGCGAAAATGGCTATTACCGCTTGAGGTTCCGTCAATGCAGTTTGCCCTGTGAAGGGATTGTCCGCTACGGTTAACCCTCTCTAAAGATGACTCACAATAGTATACCACAAGGGGACTTGGCTCCAGATTCAAGGTTTTGACACCTCTTCACTTTTAACCCAAACAAAGCAAGCAGATTAATCCGACACGCTAAGACAAAGTTTTGTTCCACCAAGGTCTGTGATATCAACTCCACGTGATCTATCAACCTCTCCGGGGAGAGAATGTATCAATCAATAAGAGAAGACGCACTAACCAATGTTGATTCACCAAAGCTTGTGATATCAACCCCACATGATCTATCAACCTCTCCGGAGAGAGAATGTGTCGATCAATAAGAGAAGACTCACTAACTAAGTTGAATGTGAAACGCACTAAGTATCCTCCCTACCTACAAGGATTCTATCGTCAAGAAGGATTTCGCTAGGAATCCAATCTCTCAAGAATCACAAATAGTGTTCATAGGGCCTAATTACTATGTGAGCACAGATGTATGTTCCGAAAGCAAATCTACCAAAAGCATCCAAAAAGTAGAAAGAGGAACACTTAACGTTTAAAGCGAATATGAGATGAGTCCATAAGGTGGAACACTTAACACCTCACACAAGTTAAAAACGAGTCCACAACTTAGAAAACAAGGGAGTTCCTAAAAGCACAAAAGGGTTGCCAAGTGGAACATTTAACGCTTATGTCCTGTTGACCCCTCCCCTTTATGGCGCTGAGATTACAACCACGGGGCGGAAATGAGGGGCCGGTGGATTAGCGAGTCCAATAACCCAATATAGCAATCAAGATCAATCACAAGTATTCTAAGACTACTTAATGAATCCTTAAGGGTTCACAACCTAGTATCAATTATGCAAGTGTGTAGAAATAGATCAAAAGCATGAAAAGATGCACACAAGCTTGACACATAAGAGATTTATTTTAAGTCCCAAATCAAAATATTATTAGATGAAGAAGAATACCTGGGATCCTTGCAACACGCTTAGTAGATTTTACTTGATTTTTAGCAATTTTTGTTGAGCTTTTCCATGCAAGCAAGTGACGAACTCTCCAACAAGCAAACAAGCAAACAAGATATGCAAAATATATTCAACTTATGAAAACCATAGGGTTAGCTCTAAAAATCAATTATTATCAGTAATAATAACCAGCAATCAACCCAAATGACAACTCATATCATTCATTGAACCATGTAAAAAAAATAAGTGCATACCCATCACAAAACTTTATTTTTTTTGCTGCATTTGACCTAGTCAACAAGATCTAATTTTTTTGATATGATTTTGGCCACAAAAATAGAAATTCAAAATAAAGACCCCTGCTAAAAAATAGAGAGCTTTCCAAAAATGCAAAAATTTTAGAAAAACCTCTTCATTTGTGCCCTAGAGACCCATTTTATCAATACAGACCAGTTTTTGTAAATTGACTATTTGAGCTATGATATCATGTCCAAATTTAAAACACAAAGAATGGACCCCCTGTAGAATTTAAAAAGCTTTCCGAAAATATAAAAAATTTTGAAAAATATGCTGATTTGCGTCAGATATTAATTTTTTCTAGAATTTCAAGAAAAAATTATTAAAAATTCAAAACATCTCAAAAAATTTTAAATTTTTTATTGTAGCTTCCATGACATGTCACCAACCTGCAAAAAAAATTTCAGATCAAAATTCCAAGCCGTTTGGGAGATAAAATTAAATATTTGAAACTTTGGGGTTTTAGCTCCCAAAAAAAAATCAAAACCAGCATGCAAAGGTGGGTTGCCCCACGGTGGGCGCCAGAAATGTGTGTGTGAAAATTATACCTGATCTGTAGACACAACACTCAGTAAAACATTAGAGGTTAGCTATAATCAAAATCGTGCAAAATTGAAAGCTATCTAACCAAGCGATTTACTGCCTTCTAATAGGTGCGAGATTAATGTTCTCAGATTGTAATCGAGATCAGTGACCTAGACGACACCTAAATGAAGGATTTGAATGCAAAAGATGGATATGAAATTGAATGCAATTAATCTATATTTTTGATATTTTCTATGCAATAAGAATGATAAAAACTGATATGCTATGCTAATCTAATAATGATATGAAATATGAATGCAAAAATAAGATTGATCTCACAAAGATGTCGATTCACAAGAGCTTTGATTCTTCAATTCCAATTCTCCAGCGTGATTGTGCAAAATATGAGATGATTTGTGAAGAGCTGAGCCTTTAATTTATAGAAATCCAGGGCTTTGGAGGTGCATGGGAAAAAGCCATAAATCACTCAAATAACTCAACTTGATTTTTGAGTTATTTTTAAATAAAAGATAATTAACTCACAAAAACATGCAAAAGCTAAGTTTTAACTCAAAATAGAGTTTAGCTTTAATTGATAATTGATAGTTCTTTGCTTTTATGATTGTGCATGTTTTATTTATGAATTAATTTAATAATAAAGTGATTTATTTCCAACTTAACTGCTTTTTTTTAAAATAAAACAATTGATTTATGGGTTAATCAATTATTTAATCAAACTTTTATTAAAAATTATATTATTAAATAATGACAACTTGCTTTAATTAATTAAATAAGAATTTAATCAATTATTCATATGATATTAGATTTATTGTCAAAATTAAATAATACAATTAATAATAGATATAATTAAATTTAATTACATAATTAAGTGGCAAATATTAAATCTAATTAATTAAATATGAAAATATTCAATTAATTAAATTTTTAGGATAAATGTGATTTATCGCCAAATAATCATTAAATTAAAGATAATTAAGATAATTAGGAATATTACTAGGAATATTCCCCGATGCAAAATTTAAGATAATCAATTATGATTCGATGATGTTTAGATGTGCCTTAGGTTAGGACTTTGATGTCGATTTCATTCGAATTGAAGATGTAGGAGATTAATGAACTTATAGCCCATTTTTGGGGTATTACAGAGCTTAACCCTCAAAAGTCGAGGATAGATCACCAAGATACCAATCAGATCAAGTTGTAGAACCATATCCACAACAAAGCCTGATTCTCCGAAGCCTAGGTTAGATTGCGAAGACATCAGTCGGATTACCACTTTAGATAAGACTGTCCCCAGAATGAGGCTCAATCTTTAGGAGTCAGGGTCAGATTGCTCCAATACCCATTGATTAAATGATAATTGATGCAGATTTTAGGACTATCTCAAGAACGAAGCTTAGTCCCCCGAGACCCGGGTTAGATTGCCAAGATAATGATCGAAAAGAGATTTTGAGAGCCATCTCTAGAATGAAGCTTGACTTTCAAGAATTAGGGTTAGATTGCCCCAATACCTAATGAGATTTTGAGAACCATCTCCAGAATGAAGCTTGATCCTTGAGGATTTGAGTTAGATTGCTCAGATACCTAACAAATAGATGACAAGATGCAAGGCCCAAAGATGCCCCTAGTGATGAGATGCCCTAAGCGATAAGGACTTTGGATTTAGATCAGATTGGTTTGAGACTAATTCGACAAGGTTTAATGGTGCAACCATCCTACCCCCTTGGGAGTGAAATCAAAAGATGACACGTCAGGAAGATGATTGACAACAAAAGGTTGCAGATAGAGATAAAATCAAAGATCCAGAGGAACTCACAATAGATTACAAAAGAATCGAGAAGATTCTGAAGCAATCCAGAGTGATTTGGAGGTCTTGTTGACAAAGTTTGACCATGGTTGACCAGAATTGACTAGAGTTCACTTTTGATAAAAAGATGGAGTTGATAAAATGATGATGAGATGAGATTCTGGCAAGAAAATGACACCAGAAGGTTGACTACACAAGCGTCCAATCATGTTGATCCTAGGAATTTAAAACGCTATTTCGAGCTATCTAGGAGTGTCATATTTCAATATTGATCTCGAAAATGGATTCAAAGCGGTCGATTTAGCCAAGGGTGAAGTTTTCACGCAAAATGGAGCACTTTTGAAAATTAGGTCAAAACCTATATAAGGCCCAAAGGGGTCATTTTCAATTCATTGTTCACTTTTATCTTTTAGCGATTTTGAGAGCTCTGAGTAAAATGGAGAGTGTGCCAGTGAGATTGCATTGATTCAAATGTTCCCGACGTCACAGCTAGCCAGCGGAGTATGATGCACCTGTAAGTAGTCGAAAACTCATCTTGCATTTCAATTTTTAACACTTTGTAGAGTAGGTTTAGGTAGATTTGGATGAATTAGGGCATGTTAGGAATTTATTCACCAAAGTTCACGTGTGGAAATGGTTTCCTCGCGTGGGCCATTGACCCAAAGAGGGTTTCCTCACACAGGGCACCTCTATGGGCTCATGCAAGGTGTGAATCGATACCATGTGAGAAACCATCCTCAATGATGATTTCTCACGCAAACTGAGATAAGGTCTCACGCAGCAGCCAAATCTCGCGTGAGGATCCTACTTCCTCATGTGGGAAACTGTTGTAGATTTTGAAAAGTTAAGCCCCAAGTTTGCATAAAATTTTCCAAGTAGAGCATCTGAGAGACATGTTTAGGATAGGTGCATAGCTTTGAATTTAGTTTTGTTTTGAAAATGACATGATTGAGATATTGATCGAGTGTCATCGCTTGCATTGTAGGTTGACTTCCCAGATATTGTGTTTTGATCTCACCACCTGATCATTAGTGAGCTAGTGTGGCGGTTAGATGATGTAGAGGGTGCCCACATAGACAGGCTAGGATTGTCTTACCTATGTGATATACCCGACATCCAGGTGAATCACGAATTGCTAGGTGCACTAGTTGAGTGTTTCCACTTAGAGATGAACACTTTCCATTTTCTGTAGGGGGAGATGATAGTCACCCCAGAGGATATTTACAGGGTTCTTAGAGTACCTTTCCATGGCCCACAAGTGGAGTATGATGTTCAGCCAATAGCGGGCACTTTGGCACTGCGGACCATATTCCAGGATGATCTAGTGATGGGTTAGGCCATCTCATGGGAGGATTTGGTCAGCCAGTATGGGGTGGGACATAGGTTAACTATTGTAGTAGCAGCATTTGTGGGCTACTATCTGATACCAGATTGAGGACAACACGAACTGGAGTACAGTTGGGGATGCATGTTGTAGAGGATGCTAGATAGACCAGCTGTGAGATTCAGATGGAGCCAGTGTATGCTGGCCCAGATGTACCACGAGATGAATGAGATTGTGTATCAGGATATGCAAAGCATGGCCGCTGGTGTATTTGTATTGCAGATATGGGCCTGGGAGCATCTTCCCATTTACAGGCCAGTGTTCCAAGATACCAGATAGTGGTTGGAGCTCTATATCTATAGGTATGGAGGCCCTATGATCTAGCCATCGCTAGGTAAGATGGAGCAGTGGCGAGTGCAGATTGATGACATGATAGCAGTGGTTTGGCAACCATGGGCAGCGATAGAGGTCTAGGATGATGCCAGACATGAGCTCCCTCATATGTTTTGTTTAGGACCCCTGATAGGCCGCACCATCAGCATTATTGAGCATTTCCCATTATCATAGGTCTTGAGGCAGTTCGGGAGGCCACAAGACATTTCACATGAGTAGTGCACATATGCCTGCTTTGCCAATAAGGTAAAGAAGGGATGGCGAGTGAGATTAGATCAGGGTAGGTGCATGATAGAGGCACAAGTGTTGCCAGCCCGATGGGATTACCTGGCAGTTGTTACAGATGCAATGATGACATCGGTGTACAAGGATTATTTATTGGCACATCCATTCCTTAGATTAATAGATCCTGTTGGTATGGGCCAACAGGCACAACAGGTTATGTAGATGCCACCACATTAGCAATAGGTGGCACAACAACAGTAACAGATACCATAGCAACACTAGAAAATACCACAGCAACACCAGCAGATACCACAACAACAACAGGTGTCTAGGCAGAGGTTCAGGCAGACTCCCATTCCTCCTAGGAAGATGGGTTTAGACTCTGGTGCGGGTAGCAATGGTGTATAGGATAGGTCCACGAGGCAGAGGACCGAGGATACTTCACAAAAAAAACCTCCTAACAAGGAGGCACAGGTTGAGGACACGGTCATGCAGGATCAGGCTGCACAGGGACCACCCCTAGGATATCAGGTCACATGGCTGCAGGAGGCACTGTGGAAGAGCCAAGATAGAGTCTGGCAGGTGCAGAGAGAGTTGGCAGATCGGGACATACAGGTCACCATCTGGGATACCCAGATATCATAGAGGGACAGAGAGATTAGAGGGTTGAGAGATGACCTAGCGAGGTTACACATTGAGGCTTGATATGAGGTTGTCCAGGTAGCTTATTACTATGTAGTGTATGTCAGTGTTGTTCTAGATCTAGTGGAGTAGGTTCCACAATTTTCATCGTATGCCGGAGCACCAGTGGTTCCATAGGGACCTCCCCCATAGGCACCATCGCAAGGAGACGTGCCTCCACCTCCACCTCCTCCTGGTGGTGATGGGTAGGGCTAGTTAGATATAGCATGATGTACCATAGCCCATTTTTGATAGACCGTGCTCGAGTAGCACCATTGTTTTGTATACTGACATTTGATCAACATATATATATATATGAGCTCATCT